>SSNS01000418.1:326228-336789 GCA_006937985.1 Aphyosemion australe
GTGAAACAGGTTAGAACATGCTGAACTGAACACATAGATCATATTAGTAGTGGTGCATAAAAGTTTTAGCATTTAAAAAAATCACTGTGGGTCATTTTAGATCATTTTCTACATGAATCCAATGATTTGGGTCAAATAATTCAAACCTGAACTCAAAACTCAAAATCAAAACTATAATTTACAACCTGGACTCGAGCCATCTTGAACAGATCAGCTGCAGACAGGTTGGTGGAACAAAAAACCCTCAAGGAACATTTTTGAGTTTAGTGATTTTACAAATGAATCACTTGTTTTTCATTAGTTTTAACTTTATATTTTACATCTCTGAGGACTCTAACCTCATCAGTGCTGCATTAAGATGTCCAAGCTCTTTGTAGAGCCTCTCATCTCATCGGTCAGTGTTCCTCCCCCTGCTCTCCTGACCTCTGACCCCATCAGCCACGCTCTTGACCCTAACAAAGGCAGCGGACACTCGACCGAGTCTCAGGACTGATGACTGCTCTGTTTTATGGCCTCTCAGACTCTTTTGTTCCCAGGATCGAGTCGACGTAAAGCTGAAAGGCTCCAGTGATGTTTTATAAACTCTGACACATTTTGTAGTCCTGACACAAATAAAAAACAGAGTAGAAGTTTACCACCGAGATCATAAAACAACCCGAATCGGTTCAACCTGACACAGTAAAAGGGAGACCGAGCCGTAATCAAGAGCAGAAAAAAACTAATGTAAGAAATACAAGACAGCTGAGAGGAAACGCCAGCAGCAAAAAGACACGGAAATAAACCTGAACGATCCTCAGGGACAGAATTTCATTTGGAACTTTAAACTCTACTCTAATAACTGAGCAACAATTAAAAATGAATCTGTCAAACAACAAACAAGTCCAGAAGTTTTTGTTTTCATTTCTAATATCAGATCATTATTTATCTATTTTCTTTGCCTTTTTACTCTTTAGTTTCCCTGAGAAGTGAACATCTGCTCATCAAATGGGAAACATGGAAAAAACTCAAAACAAATAAAAAAACTATAAGTTTTATTAAAAAATAAATGAAGAAAATAAAAGAATACATTTAAAAAATACTAAAAGTTAACAAATGTGTTTATTGAATTTCAGTTATGTTTTAGGATAATGGTTTTCTATAAATATGACTTTCTCACATTTTCAAATTGAATCGTAGTTATTTGGTAAATTTATGGGAAACGTTTCAGAACCAAGGGCTGAAAAAAAGTTTTTAAAATTCCAATAAAAAATGTCCAAACACAGAAGAACAACTTAAAACTAAAGAAACCAGTGAAAAACATAAATAAAGATAACATGAACACTTACCCATCAGAGTCCTGAAAGTTTACGTTCAGCCTCTTCGTGGACCCGAGCAGCTCTGGAATAAAAAACAACAGAACATCAGAGTCAGATCGGTTCTGATCCATCTGAAATCTCCCATCATGCATCTCACTAACAACCAGCTGCAACCCAAAGAGGACAGACCACTAAACGTTTAGCTGCAAAGCCTCGTGGGAGGTGTAGTTTTGTTTCTGGACAGCTCCAGGTTTAGAAATATTCTGCATGAAAATCATTTTTAGTTTTTGTCAGACAAAACGAGATGGTCTGAATATTTTCACCTTTTATAAACCAAGTGTGTGAGAATCAAAACGACAGTTGTGTGTTCTTCACATCCTGTCTTCCTGTTTCTTTAATGCGTTTATTTTACAGAATGATGCAGAAAATCAGCACCCAGAAGGTTTTAAAGCACTAAAAACCAGAGTTGAATCCATCAGCCCCGGCAAAGGGAACAATCCTTCAGGTTTTTTCACTGGTTTTATTTAATCGTGTTTGTTTATTATTAAATATTAATATTTCTGTTTGTTTTGGAAATTAACTTTGATCATAGACTCAACAGAGACTGAGGATCAAAATGAGCTTTTATAATTTAATCTGACACATTAACATGATGACAAACAACTCGATATAATTGTTTTCCTCCATTTAAGATTAATGAAAGGAGTCATGATTTTTTTTCTCATTTAAAAGTTTTCGTTGTGGAGGGATTTGTCCTGGATCCAGTTTGGGATCAGGAGAACCCAACGGTCTCCTCCAAATGGCCAAATGGCAAGAGTAAAAATAAAATTTGACTAATGTTGGAATGACTCTGACTGTTTGATGTGAATCTGCTGAGTCATCTTCATAATGATGTTGTTCCTAATCAGACTAAAATCAGAATTATGATTTGGAACCTGAAGTCTCAGTGTCTGTGTCTCTGGCTGGTTTCAGATCAGATTTAACCGCTGACTTGTTGTTTCTATCAGGATTACCAGCAGATCTGAGATCAGCCAGCAGCTCTGCCTGGAGACCTACAGACAGTCTGAAATATCCCCTAAAGAACCCCCCCACACACACACACCACCCCCCATCAGCCTGTTTGAAGTGTTGACGCTCCTCCTGCGGGATCGCAGCGCTGCTTTGATAATGACCTGGATTTTAGGATTCAGGCAATAAAGCTGCAGAAAAACAAAAAGCTCAACACACAGTTGGGGGGTGGGTGGGGGGTGGGCAGGAGGGAGACGAGTGGGAGACGGGAGGAAAAGGGGGAGAAGGATAGGAGACCGGTGAACAGACCTGATAGTTTTGGTTGTTAAAATTAAACTCGTTTGAAGAAAAGGCAGGATAATTGTGTCCAGCTGATCCAAACCTTCAGCTACTTGGACCTGACCTCACCTTGATCTGATCTAGAATCACTTTCAGCGCATCATGGAGATGTAATCAGCGAGTTCATAAATCAGAACCATCCATTCAGTCAGATCCAAACATTCAGGACACCACACATAGGGTGCTGATGGGCTGGTTCTGTTCAGGATGAAACCCACTGATCCAACTGGAATGTCGGATCAGAATCTTCAGGGTTCTCAGGTTGTTAAAGAACCTTAAATAACTTCAGCGTTCAGCCCGTTTAACAGAACCAGAGCCGCTCTGCTGGTTTCTTTTATTTATTTATAAACTTTAAGAAGCTGGGGTTTGTTTTTCCTGTTGAGGAGCAGAGAGCTGTGATTCTAACGTGGATCTGCGGTCGCAGTCAGAACCACAAAGATCTGGACCTTATGCAGATGTATTTTCAAAACCAGAACCTTTACTGGGAGACTTGTGGGTCAGGTTGAAACCAGAATCATCTGCAGAGCATTTTCTGAGTTATTCTGGTTCTGTTTATGGAGCTGGAGCTCCTTCAGCTCAACGTGGAGATCAGCGGCCACAGGAATGAAGTAGGAGGGAAGAGGGAGGAGGTGGGGAGCAGGAGCAGCAGGAAAGGGGAGGAAGAGGAGGTTTCTGCTGGAGGCCCATTTGGGTCCAGTTGGGTTCTGTGGTGATCCGTCTGCAGCATTTTGTTTCTCCACAACTCTAAAAAAAGTCATCATCAACCTGATGAGAATGCCTCCAGCTGCTGCAGAGGCCAGAACCAGAACCAGAGTCCAAAGATGAACCAGGTCCAGGAGCAGAACCTTTAGGAGACGAGGACATCCTCCCCAGAAACTCTGAACAGTCTCAAACCAACGACCTCCTAATGAAAACTGATTTACAAAACCGCCACTCCAGAATAAAAGCGTTGAGTTCATGAACTCTGGGTGGTTTTGTCCTTCACGTCCGCTGAGACAAACTGCTGCGTGTGATAAAAGTTTCTGTTTGAAGACGGAGATCTGTTTGAGAGCGCCTGGCAAAAGAACACAGGAAACTGGTTGTCCAGGCAGCGTCTCTTATCTGCTGACGCAATAAGAACAATAGGCTGCAGAGGACGATTAGGACTCTTCAGGTTTTATCTCAGGGGACGAGGACTTCTCATCTGAAAATTTGGAAAGGCACATCAAAAGATGAATAAACCCGTAGTCTCAATGAGCTCCGACTGCTGGAGACAAAACAGCATTCCCAAAGGAGTTTCTAAAATGTCTCAAAACATTCTCCAGAGTTCTCAGATTGGTCTTGTGAATCTTGTTGTCACTGCAATGTTAAATCTGCTCAAAACGTTAGTCAGACAAATTTCCTCTCAAAAAGTCCCAGAGTCTCTACAGGTGTGTGGAACCCACCTAGAACCCATCGAGAACCCGCGTCAGTTTAGTTTCTTTGAGCCAGAAAGAGAAACGTCAGATCAGTTTGGGAGAAGGAGAATAAAAAGAGACATAATTCAGACACTCTGTGACTAAATTACAATAGAAAATGTTGACTGTCACAATTTGTTTGTTGTTACATCATCAGCCACAGGTGACCGGACTAGATAAAATAACCTGTTTTAATGTTGTGCAAAACTAAAGCTGCACTGTGTGACTTTTTCACTCGTATTCAGCTCCATCTCAAACTGTTCCGACTTCCTCGCAGAGCAAAGCTCACGAGCCATGTTCTCACACTGGATGACCCGATGCTTGGATGTGACCTGACTGCTCACACTGTACATGTGGTAGCAACAGGTCGGGCTAAAGACATGCTAGAAATAGTCGTTTTTACACAACACGTCAGACATTCAGAGAGTCCAAAAACCCGGAAGACCTGGAGACTGTTGTGCTGTTAGTGATGTCTGTTGTCCTTCGGGCTTGCCGTAGTTGTAGGAGGACACACAGGGGTTATGAGGGGATTGGAGGAGGAAGATAAATGAAAGGAAGTAAACTAATGTTTTGGTATTTGTTTAATTTGACATAAACACAGCAAACATGCTTTCTCGACAATCCGTGCCATTGTGTGCGGAGAAAAGTGTAAAAATAAAAAGCAAAGACGTATATGGCGACTAATTATATGAGGTGTGGACATGGATATACCTGGGCAGCCATGTTGGTGCATGCGCCGTGTGCGCGATTCTGGAACATTTGGGTCGCAGGGCAATACCCTCATGAGGGACGAGCAAAATATCAAACATGTTTGACATTCGTGCGACCGCAAAATTGCTGATCAGGAAATGGTCAAGAGGTGTTAATAGCTTCTTGTTACCTCCTGATTACTAACATGACACAAAACCCGCCAACTCGAGCGAGAGCAAAATCAACTCAAAATGAGCAAAAATCCACACAAATTACGCCTAGCCTAATCTGTGTGATTTCATCTGAAAATCTTCATGTTAGTAGTCCTTTTGGACCACAAAAATTAAAATTTTGTTTTTATTTTAGAAAAATATGGTGATTTTTTTATTTGTACTCCTCAAAATAGGTTCAAAACAGTAACATAAAAGTGTTGATTTACATCAACGTCCTGCTGGAGAGACAAAATCCACCATTCAACAAAAGCAACTAGGGGCCCCACAAAATCACTCCGAGGGCCGTAAATGGCCCCTGGGCCACACTTTGGACATGCCTGTCAAGAAAACAACAGTGGACAGCCGTCATCCTCAGTGAGTCAAATAAGAGGTTACTGGAATAAAAGACTACGGTAGTTTTACTCTATTTTATGTAATAAATGTGAAATAAATTTGAACTTCATTGCTTGAACTGCCTCTGTGTATAACATGTGCCACATAAATAAAGCTGCATTGCCTTTATATGAGGAAAACACTTATATTACAAGAACTGATCCTTTATTCTGATTAAATAATGAGGAAGATGATTTTACAAAATCCTGGAACATTTCAGATATTTACAGACAAACTGAAACACATTTTATTGTTATTGATGTGAAGGTTTATTAAGACTGGAAACATTTTTCTATTAAGTTGTTGAAATTTCATTTATCCAATATATAATAAAACACTGTTTAGCTGAAGAATATTAAAAATATATTCTAAAACATAGAATTTAAAAAGAGAATTAAAAAGAAGGAAAAAAGAAGAGATTTAGAAAGAACTCAAAAAGGACACGGTCCTGGATCATGTAAGAACAGGTGAGACGAGACTCTATTTTAGTCTAAGAAACGTCTTACTTTGCCTTTTAGTTAAAATAACAGAATGACAGGAGAAGGGAACTTGTTTCATCCTGTTTTGTTGTTTTATAGTGCGAGCAGTGTGGATTTTAATAAAGTTTAAACAAAGTTAAAGTTAAAAAGTTTTTTTTTTCACATTCAGTGAAAATTTACTCAAAATCTGTGTTAAAATCAAACGACCAAAACTCCTGAAACAAGGAGATATATCAGTCTGTGAAACATCTAAAGCACTGATCCTGGGTCAGCGGTTCCTGCAGACTGAGGAAGTGCACGTTTCAGAGTGCACGCTGCCTTGTAACCTGACCGTGACTCGGTGTGGGAGGAAGATGAGGGAGTGGTGCCGTGTTGATGGAGGCTCTTGAGGCGTGGAACATGTTTCAGGAACAAAGCCAGAAGTCTGAGCTGGGCCTCTCCAGCATTTCCTTTCCCAACACGATTGTTCCACGGAGCAGGAGGCGGAGGCATTGTTCGGCTCCCAGCCCCTCCCAGAGGGAAAACGAGAGCCTGACTCAGAGATCCTCCAACAGAAAGACATGAAGGACGACAGACCTCGTCTCACTCTGAACTCTCAGATCTACCTGCTGATCAGATCTGATTCTGGTCCAGATTAGAACCAAGTTCCGTCCAAACAAAACCAAAAGGTTTGAGAATAAAACCAAGTAAACAGGAAAACTTAGAGTTCATGTAAAATAAATAAAAACTAAGATGAAAGCGTTCTTTTGAGTTGATCAGCTTCAGGATGAAGTATCTCTTAGGTCCTGGTTCT
The DNA here is from genome assembly GCA_006937985.1 of Aphyosemion australe. Classification (NCBI taxonomy): domain Eukaryota; kingdom Metazoa; phylum Chordata; class Actinopteri; order Cyprinodontiformes; family Nothobranchiidae; genus Aphyosemion; species Aphyosemion australe. Next base: position 332,874 of record SSNS01000418.1, read on the forward strand.
GGTCTCACATGGATCAGTTCTTGTCTGTTTTTACGTATACTGTTTATCTGAAAAAGTTTCTGTACGCCTAAAACTTCTGATTGTGTAATCATGTTCCTTCAGATTTATTAAAAACACCCAGAGATGTTCTGAGTTTCCAGCTAACAGCTGTGTGGGAATCCCCCCGTTGGAGCTGAATTCCTGGTTCCTGTCACACTGAGTTCTCCTTGGTGTTTATGGATTCGACTGAACCAGAACGTTCCTCTGACACCCTGCTGAAAACAGTCCTGAAGCTCAGTCTGTATTAAGCTGTCTGTTCTGAGTAGAAGAACCTGAAGGAGTGAGACCTGGATCAGCTGTTTCTAAATCATCTGAACTCTGAAAACTTGAGACTGAGGAAGTCTTTTAAAGTTGCTTTAACCCAAAAGTTACGCAACACCTGGAGCGGATATTCACACTCCTCAGAGGATGAATCAGAGGTTTAATCAGAGCAAACAGAATAAATATAAGTTTATTTTGGTTCTACGCAGCGTTTCTGCAGCTTTAATCAGCAACAGGAACCAACAGACAAGCAGCATCACTGAAGACAGACCCGATAACACCCAACTCATTCCTGCTTCCTAACTCACCCAAACTTCCAACTCAACGCTCCACAGGATCCACGGGAATGTAAACACCATTCATCCTGCTCACGCCACGCACCAGCAGCAGGGCACAGAGAGGTTATGCCTGGGACCAAGAGGAGGTAGCGCTGACAGAGATATATGGGAGCTTTCATCATGAGGAGGAATGACCAGGAACAATAGGGCAGGAAAACCCGGAAAAACTTCCAGACCTCTCAGATTTAACGGGAATTATTCAAAGGATCAGTTCTTTAAAATTTTCATCTCAAAAACATGAAGCAGAATTTTCCTTCAGTCCAGTTGCCAGTTCCACATGAAGCAGTTCTGGTTTTTCTATCAGGAAGACAATGAGTTTTCCTTCTGTCCAGCGGGAATGCTGCAGATAAATAAACTCGACAGGTTTCACAGCTCAGAGACTCACTAAGAACTGACACGCTGCTGGTTCTGATCACACCGTACATGTGTGCATGCAATATGTCGCCTTCAGATGTTTCAGATGTTCCAACTTAGTCTTGATCCAAACTCTCTCATCCATCCAAAAGACCAGAAACACGACGCTGAAGCTGAAGGTTATCAGAAAATCAAGTTTTGCATTTTAAAGACACAAACTAACTCCTACAGCAGGATGCACCTCAAAGCTCTGGACCAGAGAGGAACCATGGTGGTAAACTGGACCAGAGAAGAACCATGGTGGGTAAACTGGACCAGAGAAGAACCATGGAGGTAAACTGGACCAGAGAGGAACCATGGTGGTAAACCGGACTAATGGGGAAGTAGTTTCTGACAGAATGACGAATAAACCTGAGACAAAGAGAAAGTTTGTTTTCAGCTGAGAGTTCTGGTGAAGCCAGCCGAGCCTGCAGAGTTCTGAGTGCAGGACCAGTGCTGATGGTGACTAATGGACCGAGACGAGTCGACAGGACTTTGATCTGTGGTCTGGGCTGACAGAACTCAGCAGCTGCAGGGCAGAGCAGCAGGATAACCCTCATGTCTCCATCAATCAACCTGCAGAAGAAACAAAGCTGTGCAGGTAAAAAGTGAAACTCCAGAACTAAGAGGGTCTAAAAGCATCTGCAGGATCTGTCAGCTGGAAGAGGAAAATTAAGCAACCAGTCAGAGGTTCTGGTTCTTTAAAGAATCAGAACATGATTCCTAAAAAAGAAAACAAGAAGAATCATTTGGTTTGACTCTGAGCATGGAAGGTGCCAGTAACCAGGCTCTGATTAACAACTCTGTTCAGCTGGAAGCTAAGGACATTCATCTCTGCTCACTCTGCTGCTAGAAGAATGACAGCATCAGGGGACAGCACTGACTCAAAAGTCCTCCTGAGTCCATGTCAGACCTCGGTCCCTCTGTCCCCCTGAACCAGTGGTTCTCAATTACTTTTGGTGAAGCCCCCCCTAGGGTACAAAGATTTTTTCGCGACCCCCCGCGGGGTAATGGGGGGGGGGGGGGCTACTTTGAATTGGCCCCCAAAACGCCTAGAAACGTCCCTGGGTGTGGGACTGAGTTTTGAAGGTGACTAGAATTTTATCAAATAAATAAATATTACATGCTTCTGAGTTATTGCTTTATAAAGTTACAAACGAGTAGTGGGATAAATCTACCTGCATTTTCCTTTTCAAGCACTTTGTTTTATTTTTTTATGCAACCATTTTCCTGTCCTGTCTGTATTTTAGCTGCATCTCCTCTCAATCCTCCAGAAAAACGGCTGCATGGCTTCATTTTTCACCATGAGCTACTTTAAGCAGATCAAAGAGATCTGTGAAACATAGCAGTGTGCGCTGCGCTCGCTGCTGCGCCAGTGAGGTAAAGTCGCAGAAGCACGGGTGATGGACCGCAGCAGCGGAGCGTCAGACACAAATAAAAGACAGAAAGTTCTTGTATTTTAATTCCAGAACTTGACAGGATGTCCAGACAGACCTCTGAATCCCTCTGTCAGCGCTTCTCTTCAGCGCTCCTCACATGACATTTGCGCACAGGCAGGTGACCAGTTCACGCGGAGCACAATGTGCGCTTAGGCGGCAGCAGGTGGAATGTTAATTCAAGTGAAATCGTTTAATTGTGTTGTTTATATGTTACTGGGGAACTCTGGTCAGCTTGTGTGGGATAAATATTAATGAAAAAAGAATGGATATTTAACGGTTTTATTGAATAGGCTATTTATTATTATTTTAAAAATAAGCGAAAATTGATCATGCGGCCTCTGGCTGCGAACAAATGATTCTTTCCATTTCTCATATAAGAAAGAAAGGAGGTTATGTTCAGAAAAAAAATATTTTATTTAAATAAAATCAAACAGTGGTGCAGGGCACCTCAGGGACACAAAGATGAGGCATCTTTTTAACATGACCATGTTCAATAGGGCTGTTNGGGGGGGGGGGGGGGGGGGGGGGGGGGGGGGGGGGCTACTTTGAATTGGCCCCCAAAACGCCTAGAAACGTCCCTGGGTGTGGGACTGAGTTTTGAAGGTGACTAGAATTGTATCAAATAAATAAATATTACATGCTTATAAGTTATTGCGTTATAAAGTTACAAACGAGTAGTGGGATAAATCTACCTGCATTTTCCTTTTCAAGCACTTTGTTTTATTTTTTTATGCAACCATTTTCCTGTCCTGTCTGTATTTTAGCTGCATCTCCTCTCAATCCTCCAGAAAACGGCTGCCTGGCTTCATTTTTCACGATTTAAGCAGATCAAAGAGATCTGTGAAACATAGCAGAGTGCGCTGCGCTCGCTGCTGCGCCAGTGAGGTAAAGTCGCAGAAGCTCGGGTGATGGAGCGCAGCAGCGGAGCGTCAGACACAAATAAAAGACAGAAAGTTGTTGTATTTTTAATTCCAGAACTTGACAGGATGTCCAGACAGACCTCTGAATCCCTCTGTCAGCGCGTCTCTTCAGCGCTCCTCACGTCACATTTGCGCACAGGCAGGTGACCAGTTCACGCGGAGCAGAATGTGCGTTCGGGCGGCAGCAGGAATGTTAATTCAAGTGAAATCGTTTAATTGTGTTGTTTTTATGTTACTGGGGAACTCTGGTCAGCTTGTGTGGGATAAATGAAAAAAGAATGGATATTTAACGGTTTTATTGAATATTTATTATTATTTTAAAAATAAGCGAAATTAGATCATGCTGCCTCTGGCTGCGAACAAATGATTCTTTCCATTTCTCATATAAGAAAGAAAGGAGGTTATGTTCAGAAAAAAAATATTTTATTTAAATAAAATCAAACAGTGGTGCAGGGCAGCTCAGGGAAACAAAGATGAGGCATCTTTTTAACATGACCATGTTCAATAGGGCTGTTTATACGTCACT
>SSNS01000418.1:337631-441896 GCA_006937985.1 Aphyosemion australe
GTTCAGCAACAGGATGTGCTCCAAGAATGAGGTCAGCTGACTACCTGAATCTACTGAATGACCAGGTTATTCCATCAATGGATTTGTTCTTCCCTGATGGCACGGCCATATTCCAAGATGACAATGCCAGGATTCATCAGGCTCAAATAGTGAAAGAGTGGTTCAGGGAGCATGAGACATCATTTTCACACATGGATTGGCCACCACAGAGTCCAGACCTTAACCCCATTGAGAATATTTGGGATGTGCTGGAGAAGGCTTTGTGCAGCGGTCAGACTCTACCATCATCAATGCAAGATCTTGGTGAAACATTAATGCAACACTGGATGGAAATAAATCTTATGATATTGCAGAAGCTTATCGAAACAATGACACAGCGAATGTGTGAAGTAATCAAAGCTAAAGGCGGTCCAATGGAATATTAGACTGTTTTGGTGGAGACATTTTTTTGGCTGGACATTGTAATTTAGAGTTGTCATGATGAACAGCTGAACATCAGACCACTTTGGTCTTTTTAGAGATTAAACTAAAGAACTGGACCAGATTGTGTCTCTGTGACAGGGTACTGGTACCAAAACGCCTAAAGATCCAGTTCATACCTGGTTCTGATTTGAGTCAATTTAACTCCATCTCACCCTTATGACATTTTCCCATCTGGCCCACCCCAGCGCAGCCAGGTTTTGTGCACAGCCTTCTCAGGAACACAGATGTCTCAGAGCATGTGGGCGGGGCAAAAGACACACGGAGAAGTCCGTGGTATCCTCAAATTAGTAAACAAAGGCGGCTATGAGCAGCGTTGCTTTTGGAGACTCTGATATGAAGCACATGGCTTCCCATTCTGTAGTGCTGTGTGTTCCTCAAAGCAGTCTGTCGCAGCTGGAACAGCAGGTCCAAGCAGCAGTCAGAAGATGTTTACCCCACTGCATCCAGACTGGTAATGAATCGGGCATTTCACATGGTGCTATCTGTCCAAAAACTTATTTTCTCCCAGAACAAAAAAAAAAATCCTCTGAATTTCTGAAGGTCCGGTTTTACTTAGGTTGTGTTTTTCTTCCTGTCTGAAGTTAAAACAAGAAACATCACAGCTCTGCACATAATGTCCACGGGTTCCTCTGAGAGTGATAGACCTTTCCTCAAACAAACCTCCTCCTATAGTAACACCGGATTAGCTGTCAGACAGCCAAGGAAAAGCTTTAATTAAACCTAAAAATGAAAATCATTCATGAAGAGCCTAAAAAAAGTTCTAGATTCAGAGGATTCAATTTTGTTTGAGTTTTTTTTATTGTTTGTGGCTCTGATCGTTTGATAAATCATCAGCAGCTGAAGCCTGCAGCTCGTCTCAAACTAAAACATAAAGAGCTGCAGATTTCACCTCAAACCATCCTCTTATGCCGCCTCCTCATCATCATCATCGTCATGTTTAACTTTCTGTTTAATGACGTCTCACCGCGTGAGTGTGTTTGATTTAATTTATTCACAAAAGCAGAAAAGTTTAAAATGCTAATTTAATGAGGGACCTGCAGGAAATCCACATTTCTTTCTGCCTAAATGAACTTTTAATGAAGTGGGGAAAAGAACACACAAGCAAGAATTTGTTATTCAGATCAGAGAATGTTTTAAATAGCTGAAGGAAACTTTAAATTCTGTAAACACAGAGCAGAAAATCAGGATGACACAACGATGTGAAACTTCTCACTGAATCCTTCAATGAGGAGACCAAATTCCTGTCATGTTTGTGACTTATAGAGGTTAATTTAACGTTTCCCTCCACCGAGCGTGAGAAGAATTCACGGGGCTCTAATTTGGGTCAGCTCTGTGGTGAAGAAGCTAAAAACATCTTCATTTCCCTGAGAAGCCTCAGCGTCCCAGTCTTTTAAACTGATGAAAGGTTCTCGGATCTGTTGGAAGCTGTCAGCGCGGCGTGACGCTCAGCTGCAAGTTTCCCCTCTTCTCCTCCTAAACTCCCCGGAGCCAGCTATTGTCCGAGCAGCGAGTGAATGCAGCGGGAGAATGATGTCACGCTGCTGGAATGTAAACCCCAAAGCTACACCTTCAATCCACTCTGCAAAGCTGCAATCTGACTCCTGGAAAGTTTTCCTGCAGCAGCTGCAGATCTTTGCTCTGAAAAACTCTCTGAATCAAACAGAATAAGAGTGTTTGTGCAGAAAAAGAAGCGAGAACTTTCAGAAGTGTCTGATCTCAGATCTGTTAGATTCAGTTTGAGGAAACATAAATTCAAAGGAAATGGGCTCAGCTACACATTGACTTCATGACTTTTACCAAAAACATAGCAAAGATCCGGATTCATGCTCAGTTCCTGTTTTAAATCCCTGAATTTCCTACATAGTAAAAAAAACAGAACCCTTTGTGAAGCTTAGGGACTTTTTTAATCTCCTTAGACCTGAGATTTGTTGGGATTAGTAGGATCTCATAAACAACAATCAGTCACTCAATCGTTTTCTGACCCTGCTTATTCCTGAGTAGGGAGCTGGTGCCTTACTCTAGTAGTCATCAGGCGAGAGGCGGGGGTCACCCTGGACAGGTCACCAGTGAGACACTCACTCAATCATTATAAATAAAAAAAACTCTGAAGTTAGCCCCCCAGACAAGGAAATCCGGTCTAACTCGCCAAACTTATTTATCTGAAAAACCGCTGTTGTCTAATTAAGATGCAGCGTTTTGGGTCAGAACATCATGTAAAAACAGAGCTGGACCCAAATATGTCAGGTTTTGTTTATGAGTAAGACCAGAGTAGTGCAGCTCCACCTTCAGTCAGGAGTCAAATCTGATGTCATTTGCAGGGATCTGACTCTGGACGTCTTTAAACTCTAAATGTGATTGAAAGGCTGGATAACGAAGCAGAACTAGGTCAGAACTCACTGGTTGAACCCGACAGGATCTCGTCATGTCATGCAGAGCATCTTCAGTCATGTGACCTCTGAGCTACAGACGCACAAAAGAGAAAAAAGGAGCGCCTGCTGCAGAATGTGTTACATAACACAGTGAATAAAGAAAACACACACAGAGAGAGAGAGGATGTAGCCTCCAACTACATTCATTATAGTCATGTTTTTATTTCAGAGCTCTATAAAAAGTTTTCTGCTGCCGTACTGAGCGCAACCACAGGCTTGTTCTACTCACACAGGAGATGGCGTGCACGTGGGGAACAGGATGCACATGGGAGACGGCGTGCATGTAGGAGAAGGTGTGTACGTAGGAAACAGGGAGCCTGTGATCAGTTCAGCTGCGGGTCAGCAGACATCCCAAAGGCCGATCTGATCCAGAACCACTTCATTAGTGAGGAGAACCCAGTTAGGATTAGAGAGCATCCATTCTGGTTCTGAGCTCATTTACAATTCTTATTTAGCTGTTTGATCCAACTCCAGCTTAGCGTAAAGAACTTTAAATTAGTAGAAAATGATTTTTATCATTTATTTAAATTTTGATATACTGGATGTGAAAACTTGCTCCATTGTAGCCTCAGCGGGTCTACCATTGGCTCGAACAGTTTTGTGTCTAGCTAATCACAGCGCTCTAAATTTGTTGGGCGGGCTTAACGCTAGCGCTGCGACAGATAAAACTATAAAGATGGCATCAGCTCAGGAACAACGCTTGTTTGAAACAGTTTTGGCATCAACTTTGGACGATTTAGACTTGAGCTTTCCTTTGAGACTTGAGCAGATAGAGGTACTTAAAGCATTTATTTCAAAAAAGGATGTATTTGCTTCTTCTTTGCGGGTCAGCAGACATCCCAAAGGCCGATCTGATCCAGAACCACTTCATTAGTGAGGAGAACCCAGTTAGGATTAGAGAGCATCCATTCTGGTTCTGAGCTCATTTACAATTCTTATTTAGCTGTTTGATCCAACTCCAGCTTAGCGTAAAGAACTTTAAATTAGTAGAAAATGATTTTTATCATTTATTTAAATTTTGATATACTGGATGTGAAAACTTGCTCCATTGTAGCCTCAGCAGGTCTACCATTGGCTCGAACAGTTTTGTGTCTAGCTAATCACAGCGCTCTAAATTTGTTGGGCGGGCTTAACGCTAGAACTGCGACAGATAAAACTATAAAGATGGCATCAGCTCAGGAACAACGCTTGTTTGAAACAGTTTTGGCATCAACTTTGGACGATTTAGACTTGAGCTTTCCTTTGAGACTTGAGCAGATAGAGGTACTTAAAGCATTTATTTCGAAAAAGGATGTATTTGCTTCTTCTTCGACGTTGTATGGCGGACTGTCTCGTTGACCGATTTTTGTAGCGATGAATACGTTACGATGTTCATTGATCTGATTGGTACTAGCGTTGTCTAATCGCGTGCGGCGACAGTTTGAAAGACAACCGTAGATTATGCCTAGAGCTGGGTGATTTAGCCTCAAATCAATATCACAATATATTAAGGAGTCACCTTGATAAGGATAAATGGACGATAACTACCTGTACAGTGGCGGTTAGAGGGAGTGATGGGGGTGGTACATGTGGTCGAGGGGAAGCTTGTTTCCACAAAAACCATTTGGCAACATTTTGGATTTGGTTGCTATCCGCTGCCCTGCCCACTGCTTTTTCTGATAGAAAATAAACGGTCAAGTTCTAGGATTTGAAAATCCTGACAGATCTACGTCACACTGTCACTTAAAGGAGTCATCGCCTGAAATTTCCACTTTTCCACTTGAAAAAATGTCTATAATGGCTTCCTAATGATTTTTCACTGGCTGAGAAGCCGATATTTAACTCATTCCCTGCCATTGACGACTAAAGTCGTCTTTTCAAATCCAACCGCTCGCTGCCAATGACGACTTTAGTCATCATTTCGATTTTTTACGGGGCGGGCATCTGAGCGAGCCCCCGCACCGTGAGAACAAACATCACGTGTCTAAAGCGGATCTTCATCCGTGTATGTCACACATCACGTGATCAGGAAATGGAAAATCAATGGCTTACAAGTTTGTTTTGGGCCGCTGCTGTGAAAAAAACGATGCACCGAACCGGAAATGCTTCTGGAGCGGCGGTAGGGCACCAGATTGTGAACGAACGGATAACGGCGATTCTTCCTGATGGAAGAAGTGAGTCTACTCTTTCTTTTGGTAGTTTTCCCATAACACGGATTATAACATGAGTTGTCAACAGTTTATATGATCATAGAGCACAATGTTCTGTGACTCTTCAAAAAACAGGAAAAACACTCAAAAACGCTGGCAGTCAGGGGCTTTCTGATCAGAAAACGGCTGGCAATTAATGAGTTAACATTGAAGCGTTTGTTTAATCTTGCCTTCTTCAACCAGCTCACATGCACCCCACGAGCACGCGCATTCCAAAACGAGATTTGCCTATACGTCGACACAAAGCCAAATATAAACAAATATGAACCGGCAGCGGACAAACCAGCACAACAAAACTCATTTCATAACGTGAAACGCATTAATTATGTCTTACCGTTCACAACTCATGTTATAATCCGTGTTATGGGAAACAAAACTCCGATCAGTTTGTGTATTCCATCTTCACAACAGCATAGGAGCCGATGCCTGCTGTTAGCTTGTTTTGTCCCAACTCAACAACAAGCGAGGGCGCCATTACGCACGAGGCGAGGGCTCGTACATACATGGTTGGATCCTGTAGGTCAGTGTTCCCCAACCCTGGTCCTCAGGGCCCACTGTCCTGCATATTTTCCATGTTTCTGCTTCAGCACACCTGATCTGCATTACCTCCTCAGGAGAACTTCAAGTGCTGCAGATGCCTGTTAATCACTCATTCATTTGAGTCAGGTGTGTGACAGCAGGGAAACACTGGTGTTTGAAAGGGCAACAAGGAAAACATGCAGGACAGTGGGCCCTGAGGACCAGGGTTGGGGAACACTGCTGTAGGTCACTGCCAGGTCGGGTTCAGTTATAACTTTTGTTGTTTTGGAGCAAGACGCTGAAGCTGCTTCCTGCTTCCTTCCACCAATCACCGTGCCCCTCAGTCCCGCGCGCGTCCGAGACAGCCCAAATATCGCGTGTGATCTCGTGAGAAAATATGCCCTTTACATAAAAGGATGAAAAAAAACCATTTTTAATTTATTTTTCCAATACCATTTACTTTAATGGTCTAAAAGACTATAATAGGATGTAGATATCCACGGTATTATAGGTGATGACCCCTTTAACATTCATGGACTCACCCATCTTGGCTCGCAATGGGGAAGGCTGTTTTTGGTTTAGCATCCAGGAAACAGCAGAGAACGTCTTGGCTAGTAGAAGCTAACTGTTAGCATTAGCAACTCCCCCACACAGCAGAACTCCTTCAGGCTTGTGTTATTTATGGAGATAAAACATCAACGTTGCAGAGCAAACAGAGTCAGTGGTAGAGTCACGTTGCTGTTAGCCAATCAGAGGCGAGATGTCCAAATATCAGGAAATAAGACTCTAAATCCTGCTATCTGAAGCTCTACTCTGAGCTCAACTTCTTGTTCACACCCTGGTCACATCCTGTACTGACTACTGTAACTCCCAACTGTTTGGCCTCCCTCACAAATCCCTCCACAGACTACAGTTAGTACAGAACTCTGCTCCCCATATCGTCTCCAGAACCTCGTCCACATTATTCCTGTATGAAGCATCTGTATCAGCTCCCTGTGAAAGATTGTACCACCTTTAAAATCCTCCTCCTTACATCCAAGGCCATCCATAACCTGGCCCTTCCTGTTGCAGATTCACATCCCACTCCGTTCCCTCTGATCCTCCTCCTCCATCCATCTTTCTCAAAAGTGCTTTCTGTTTAGGAATCTCAATCCACCCATTTTCATTCATTTATATATTAGATGCTTTTATAACATCATCTATTAACATAACTTTATTTTATCTTTATTACAAGGTTGAGCGGCTTGAAAGGCACACATGAACAAAATGCATTTGAATTACTTTGAGAAAAATCTCCTTCTGTGATCTGGTTTCACCTAAAGGTCAGTTTAATGGTTCTGGATCCAGTTCCTTCTCAAAACAATCATAAAACCACAACAGCATCTCTTCACTCTCACTGAGCCTCACAAACCAGGCCTCCATCAAAGTCAGGACTGAGTCCCTGACAGCCAGGGGTCCCAGGGGTCCCGGGGGCCCCAGAGGGCCCCTTGGTCCCAACACAGGAGCTTTGTTTGGACACAGAGGTGTGACAGTCCAGCTTTAAGGTCTCAGTTAAACATCTAGCACATCAGCAGCAGAGCTGGCAGACAAACACACGCTGCCTCAAAGGTTTTAACACTTTACCTCAAATCCATCTCATCAGGAGCCAAACAGGACCCCCCTACCACCACCACCACCACCCCCATCAAGTCCCACCAAGAGTCTACAACACCCAGAACAAACAGAACTCTGTTCAGTCCAAAAGGAGAGTCCTGCTTCTGGTGTTCCTCAGAGTTTAAACCAAACACCAACGTTCAGGTTCTCACAGAGAACCAGGACCAGAGAAGAGTCGGAAAAAGGTTCTGCACAGATCTGTTCCTACAGTCCAAATTCTTCCAGAGTTCTCAGGATGGATTTTCCACTTCCTGATTTCTTTTAGCCAGAATCACGGAACATCTGAAACAGAATCTGTGAAAGTCTTTAAAAAACAAGACCAGATCCACCAATAACCTAAACCAGGACCTGGAGACCATTTAGTTGATCAAACTTCTGTTCTTCTCAGATTATAATTAAAACCCAGAGAAACAAACTTGTGTCTGCGGCTGAAACCCACATCAGAACAGACTCATCTTGGTAAACACTGAAGACACACAAAGCTGTTAAAAGTTCCAGACTGATGAAGACGCCATGGTGGTGAAACGTTGCTATAAGTTATCAGCATGCTCCAGTTCTTTATGATATTTAAAAAGGTTAAACCTTTCAGTCTTGCAGAAACATCTCTGAGAGACTTTTGAACTGGATCGTTCTGCATCATGTTCAGGGCTGCAGGAGCATCACAAGACAACGTTTATTTTTTTAGAAAATGATGATCAAACCAGTCATTGGAGAAGATGTTTTACTTTGATGCTATAAGATGGGACTTTTCACTTGTATCATCTAAAGCTACAGTTACTCTGCATGATACAAAATCATATTATATTATTATACATTTTTCTCATCAACTTATAAATCCTGATTCTGAACGTAAAAACTAATCAGATCTGTTCTTGCTAACGTGCTTGCTAGCAGTTTGATCTGGCCTTTAACTCTGGCCATTAGTCTGCTTTTAGTGTTCTTACTGTAATTTTGTATGCTGTTTTATTTTATTTTTCTTGTTTTTAATTTTTATCTTGTTTTTATGTACAGCGCTTTGTTGTCACTCCCGTGCCTGAAAGGCGCTATATAAATAAAGTTTGAGTTGAGTTGAGTTTGTGATGGTGAGTTCATGGACCAGTAATAATGTGAGATTTTTTTATCGCATAGCTGTGGTACTTTCATGGACCTAAAAAACCTTCAAAACATTTATATTCATTGTTGTTTCCGACCGGTAAACTGATCAAGCTGAATAATATTGGCTGATATCAATCACCAGCTGATTTTTTTTGTTCATCTCTAATTCAAACAACCTTTCTGACCAAAACACCAGCACCAAAACACCTTTTATGAGGCACATGAATGGAACTGAAGCCTGTGATTTCAGCTGATGTTTAATGAGGTTTTATATTCTTTTTGAGGGAAAGTCAAGTTTCAAACGACCTAAAACCAGTGAAGGGAAGTTTAACTTTGAAACACTGAAGAAAATTGTTGATGTAATCTGTTTCCTCAGATGATGACATACTTGAAGCATCATGTTTCTATTTGCTAACAGGAAGCCATGACTGAAGAATGAAAACAGAATCTGCGTACGTTTTTAAAACTGAACAGTTCAGGTTTTCTCACACCAGAAGAGACCTGACACTCTTCACTAAGACAGGAGACACATTTATGTGTCTGATGTGCCATCATTCATTAGACTGATCAGACCAGTGAAGACCATCAATAAAGACCTCAGAATCCAGGATCCAGACTCACATCAATAAGCAGAGATGCGATCATGCTCCAGATTATAAAAGAACCCATGATCAATGTTAAAGTTACACATTTCATCTGTGTGCTGACTTTTTAATTCATTCCTGTTTAATTTAGTCATCGTTGGTCTCAGATGAATCATGTTGTAACATTTTTGGTCATTTTTGGCCCAGTTTTGATCGTATTTAGATGCTTCTTGTTACGAGTTTGTGTTTTGGTTGTTTTTTGTTACATTTTATTCGTTAAACATCTTTTGGACATTTAGTGAGCACTGTTGTGAGGTGAGGATGTGAGCTCATGTAAAACCCTAAAGGTCATGGGGTCATTGTTTTAACGTAGGATCTTACGGTTTCTGATTCAGCACATTTTCCTCATCGTGAGGAGTTTAAATTTTCTTTAGATGTGTTTCTGGGTGAACAGAACCCGTTTGTGTTCACATCCAGAATCCTGATTGGGCTCCATCTGGGGAGAGACAGAACTGAACCTGGGCCCCACATGGAAACACCTGACCCTGATCAGAGTTTACAGACAGGTCCGTTTAAGGGTTCAAGGAACTGTGGAGTTCAGGTGATAGATCAGGCTTGTCAAAAGGAGAACAATAGGAGGGAGGGGGGGACAGCAGACAGAAGGAGGCCCCTCAAGAGAGGGAGGGAGGATGGGGGAGGCCTTATCACGGATGTCTACATCCTCCTCTGAGACCAGCATTAAAACAGAACCAGAATACAGAGTCTGGCTCCTCCGTCTGAACTCTGACTGTTTGACTTCAGTAAAAGTTCCTCTGGTTTTGAAGACTCCAGCTGCTGACAGCTGGACGGACCAGAGCCCAGTCAACAGAACAAACCTAGTTTTAGACCATATCAGTTCCTGATAACACCATCTGACAGGAAACAGCTGAGACAAACAAACGGATGATCTAAACAAGGTCATGTGACCCAACTTTAAGATCCAAGCCCCTGAGCCAGACAGGCACCAGGACCTGAACTCTACCGGAGCTTTGTGTGTTTATTCTGTGATTAGGGTGGACTTACTGTTCCTGTTGGTCTTCAGCCTGGACAGCAGCTTCAGGGTGGACTGAAGGTCTCCACTCTTCACCGCCTGCAGCAGCTCCTGCTCCTTCCCCATCCTCCTCCTCCTCCTAAAACCGACTGGCTGCACTGAGAACCCTCCTCCTCCTCAAAGTGACATCATGAGTATCAGAAACCTGCTTCAGGTGCGATTCTTCTTCTGACACTCAACTGCCAGCAGAACACAAACGTCACCAATTTAAGTCCCACGTTTCTCCTCCAGAGTGAGGAGATGATGCTTCTGGGAAGAGCTGGGGGTGTGAGGAGGAAGAGGAGATACCGTGGTTGGGACCCAACAACTGAGAGGGGAGGAAAAAAACACAAATCAGAGCAAAAAGCTGCAGATGCTTGAGGGCTGATGCCAGTACAGTTCTGACCTGCAAATACTGATTAATCTCATGAATTATAATTAACAGAATTATTTGTTTATTTTAATACTGATTACCTTCAAAATACTTATTCTGGAACTAAAAACCTTGCACATGGAAGATTGGTTATTGCATGCTTAGAGATGGAGAGCTCACGGACAATGAAAACAACATTGTTTAATAGCAAAAAAACATCCTCCAAGATTTCTGTGAACTCGCCAATATAAGCTAATTTACAACAGCAACAATTCTTACACATAAGAAATACAGAACATGTCTGCATGGAAATTCTCAGTAAAATAAAATGGATTCAGTATTATAACACTTTGGTGCATCTACATGTTCTTACATCCCTAGTATTTTACAGTCATTTTAGATAAACTCATATCAGCAGGTCAGAGTTGAACATAGATCAGATATTTGCCCTCAAAACAAGAATCAATATTTCTGATCCAACAAAATAGTTTTTCCACCAGATTCTCACAGAACTGAACCACAATATGTGTGTGTGTGTGTGTGTGTGTGTGTGTGTGTGTGTGTGTGCGTGCGTGCGTGCGTGCGTTCTAAAGGAAGACACACCTGCGACAGGTGAGATGAAAGGACGCTTTAGTCGCACCCCCCCAGACCCACAGAGTAATGAAAACATGTCAGATTGGTTCTGAACATCTCATCTCCCTGGTTCGGTCCACTTCAACTGCTCCAGCCGAGGAGGATGAGCTCAGTCAAAGCTTCATATCTGCTCCAGTTCCTCTCAGCTCTGAAGGATCATCAACAATAGTTCTCTGGTGGATCAAACTCTACTCTGGTCCTCCGTTACATAACGGGGCTGCTGCTGCGGGCCGAGGCGCCACTGTCAGTCCCATTTACCCGCAGCTCGTCCCCGCTTCTCACCAGCCCCCCGGGCGCTTCGGATCCTCTCCGCTTCCAGAACCAGAGGAGCGGATATTTCACAGCAAAGACTCAGACAAGTGTCTCAAACAAGAACCAACTAAACCACAAACCGAGCCTCCTCACTTTGAGGGCTCTGGGGGAACTCAGAAGCTGGAAAATCGCGACATGATTTCGGTATGTAAACACACCATCGTGACTCCAGCCACCGACCTTCGGACCGAAGTTAAAACAGAACCAAACTGATCCGTTTTCCCGAACTCCTTCCGTTTTACAGAAACATTACAACATTTAAGATGGCACTTACCGTTTTTAGAAACTAGTCCAAACTTTAAAACCGCTCGAATTTAACAACCAGCAACGGGAAACTCATAAGGGCTGGAAAAGTAACGTTATTCCATGAGCAAAGAATCCAAGAAAGTTCAGTCCTTCGGTTTAAATAAGATTCCAGCTGCGTTAACATTTAAAGCAACAATTACTGAGTAATTATCCAATTTCGGTACTTTAAATGTCTTCGTGTCCTCGTGTGCCTTCGACTTTTCCCTCCTCTCCCTGAATGCCACATTCTCTCCGCTGGATTCTCTCGATTTTACACACACTGTCAAGGTGCCGTGAACGCTTCATACAACTTCCGAGAAACACTTTCAAAATAAAACCGTTAATTCCATAGACATGAATACATAGACGCCCCATTTGGCGCTGGAGAGCGTAACCACAGACAGAGACGTTCTGGAGAATCACAGAACGCCCCCCGCCCCCGCTAATGTACATGGCCGGACAGTTACAGATATTCCAGGGCTGAATTATCATCCCAGTCCGCCCCTGACCACAGACATCCCCGTGGACTGGTGCTGCCGTAGTGGCTGGTCGCCATCTTGGATGGGTCTCCATTCGCCCCCAGTGCATTTATTTCTACTGAGGAAGGTGCTTACCCAACTAAAAAACACTTTTTATTTTCACAAAATCAGACATGTGGTTTGGTATGAAAGTTAAAATATAAATATAATAAAATATAATAAAATAAAATAAATAAATAAATAAATAAAAATATAACATCCTAACAGGTAGGCTAGAAAAGTCAATAGTAATCCCACGACAGATCAAGTGGGTCTTTTCTGGGACTTTTCTAGCTTACCTGTTGGGATTTTATGTTTTTATTTTATTATATTTATATTTTAACTGTCATGCCATACCATATGTCTAATTTTGTAAAAAAAAAATAAATAAAGCATAATAAAATGTGTTTTTAAGTTGGGTAAACACCTTCCTCAATAGAAATAAATGCACTGGGTGCCAATGAGAACCATTCCAAGATGGCAGTGCCAGGGGTGTCTACGTATATGATGTCTGGGGTTAATTCGCCCGTTTCCCTCATAGGTTTCACTTTATTTCACACAACTTTCTGTGTTTTCAGGACAATAATTCAATGCAGATGGTTCTGATGGTTCTTTATTGATTTGTTACATTGTATTGATTTAAAATGACAGAAATGTCTTTTCTTCAACAATAATAAAGGACATGTAAAAATAAGCAGTTTTAAAAGTATGCATCATAATTCTGATTTTGGATTGTAATTTGTGACATACTAAAATAAGTTTTTGAGGAAAAACTGTGCAATTGCTGTGAAACAGAATAATTGTTCAATTGATCAGTTGAACGAACAAAAATAAACTTGAGGGGATTGCTTTTCATTTCTAGTATAAACAACTACAACTTCCATCAGTGGGAAGAATTCCCGTATATCTTTAAGCTTTGTAAATACAGTTAATGTATTCTAATTGTTCATGAATGCAAAAATAACAAAGAATTACATTTAGGAGTTTTAAGAAAATTTCTTTTGACATAAAGTTCAGTAAGACTTTAACATGCCATTGAGTCCTAATTTTACATTATCAAGACAAATCCTTTTGAGCTCTTGAACAAATTAAACCTTGACTCCTTTTAAGATCAACACATACCAGAAGCCCATATTTATCATTGATGACCAGGCTTTTATTTCAGAGGTTCGAGCCATCTTCTTCCTGCTGTATTCTGCCTTTTCTGCAGAACCTTCATGTAACTGCAGTGACCCACATTTACACTGGGAGACGAGCCCCTTCAAAGCCTTTTTGTTGAGTAAAACTTTATTATATAAGTCAAACTTTATATGTGAGCATTTCCTTTACAGAAATATGCTGGTTTAAAAAACTAGTTTTAGATTCTTTATGCCTGGTTCTGCTGAATGTTTTTAGACTGCAGAAAGAATGGGACAAAGCAAAACTCTTCATCACTAATCCTCATCATCAGAATGTTGAAGGAACAGAGATGTTATAAAGTGGGAGCAACTGACACTGGTTTTACTGGACAGATTAAATAATGAAGCTGAGGTAAAACGTGAAATAAATCTGTGATCTTGATGAAAACTAAACCCTGAACCTTCTACTCGCTCCTCCACACTGAGGGGATCTATGTGAGCTGCTTTGGACTCTCCTGGAATCCTCTTGGTTGTGGCTGAGCTGGTCAGATTATGAACTAACCAACTCTTTAAATCATTTTAATGTGAACAAAAGTTTAAATGTATTTAATTTAAAACATTAAGTATAAAACAACTGAAATATGAGTAAATGTCAGAACAAAAATCCAAATTTATTCACATTTTAATTATTTGTACAGAAACACTAAAATTAGTCACAATTTAAAAAAACAAAGTTTAAAATACAAAATGATTTTTTTTTTTTTTTTAAACTGTGTGCATCATGAGGTGTTTGAACAAGTATAATAAAATAATACCAGATTCAGTCTGAGGTCCTGGTTCTCCATCAGAAGAAGACTGAATTCTCCCTCCAGGCTGGGAGTGAGTTTCTGCCTCCAGTGGAGGAGCTCTAGTGTCTTGGTGTTTGGTTCCTGAGTGAAGGTAGGATGGAGGAGAGACAGAGTGATGGATTAGGATTTCATCTGCATTGATGCTGGCTCCATTATCTGGGGAGATCAGAGAAGAGCTGCTGCTCCTTCTGATTGAAACGAGTCAGATAAGATTGTTTTGATTAGAATGACTCCTGGCCTCCTCCCTCTGGAGGTCTCGCCAGCTGGAGACCACTTGGGAAGCCAGGGAGCACCTCAGTACCCCCTAGGATGAACTTGTGAGAAGGACGTCTGTCTCCATCTGGACCTGCTGCCTCCATTACGGACGGACGGACGGACGGAATCAGACATGTTTCCTGGTCTTTAACTCTCATTTCATTTCATTTGAAACCTTTACATTTTTGTCTACAGTAAACATTTTAAATTTTGAATCATCAAACCCTGAACTCTGTTCCTCGCAACAGTTTCTTGACATGATTATCAAGAAGCTCTCATGCTGCTCAGGAAGAGTTTGTAGAGCTGGATTCACAGAGAATAAATAAGTGATTCCACACCCTCGTCTTTTAGTTCTGTCCTCTCCCCCTCCTCCATCAGCTGTCTCCTCCCCTCTGGTACAACCTGAGGATCCTCCGGAGGTGCAGTGCCTCCCACAGCTGGCCCTCCATCTGCAGATCGTGGTTGGCGAAGAACCTCAAAGGCCTCATTTCAGAGTCGTAGTAATGATCGGAGAATGCAGCATAGTTCCTGGTGATGAATCCATAAGCAGAAACCTAAAGAACATTGAGGAATCTCTGACCAGCTCTTTTAGAAACAGCATTGTTTAAAAAGTGTAAATTCCTCTCTGAACATTAGCTGTTAAACATCTGGGTTAGACTCTTCATTACAGACTAGGAAAAATATATAAACAGTTGCACTAGAGAGTTAAAAAACATGTTAAATAAACCAACCTAGTGGGCTACGGCGGCAGAGGAGTTGAGTGCTTTCCTCGTACCATAGAGGTGGTCAAAGGAACTGGTGGCGCCTGTGTTCGGCAGCCTCGCTTCTGTCAGTGTGCCCCTCGGTGGCTGTGCCTATATTGTAGCTCAACACCACCAGGGTGTGAATGTGTGTGCGTGTGTGTGTGTGTGTGTGTATGCCTGAATGTGTTGTGAAGCACTATACAAATACGAACCTTTTACCATTTTATAAGTGATATACTATCATGTATTCTAAATGATAGTATATCACTGAACATTATTAAAATTATTATTGGTATTATTACTGCTGTTATCATAGGGGAGATTAGTGCTATTATTTTTTTTATTTATTTATGTATTTTTCCTCTGCTTAATGCGTGTGTGTGTGTGTGTGTGTGTATGTATATGTGTATAGGTGTTTATATGGGCTTATGTATATATGTTTGTATATGTGTGTATATACATACAGATCTATCTGTTCTAGTTACTGAACACGGTTTCATGTATACATGTTCAGAAAAAACAATAAACTAAACAAAAATTAATGACTGAACCCGAGTTATTAAACATGTACAGATTAGAAACGTTACTGCTGGAATGTCACTAATATTCAAACTCAATATTAGAGGATCAAACATTAAACCCTGAGGTACACCAATATCATGATGAATCTTTTGAGGGACTGTATATCAAGTATTAAAATTCAAATCACAGTGTGTGTGTGTGTGTGTGTGTGTGTGTGTGTGTGTGTACACATGTGTGTTACCTGGTCACAGGTGTGTAATGCAGTCAGCAGCATCAGAGCTCCGGTGCTCGGCATGTAGAGGTCAGAAGTCCTGATGTCGGTCATCAGATGGGATGACAGGAAACTGAGAAACAAGCAGATCGTTTTCATTCCAGTACCCTGCTGACGATGTCCAGCACACTGAGATGGACATCAGCTTCCTGTGGGACCAATTCACCTGTGTGTCACGTAGGAAATAAATTCAGGGTGGAGCATCTTGAAGTTTTCAGGAGGTTTATGTCCAAAGTATTTGGAGGGTCTGTGAGGTCAGAAATAAAACATCCTCAGTAAAAGCCTGCTGCTGGTACACAAACTGGATGCAGACTGTAGCTGTGAACGTTTCTGAGACGATTGGTCAAATTAATTATTTCTTTCTGAACTTTAAACGTTTGAAAGCATTGGTTATTGTAGCTTCATTCCAATATTTCATGTAGAAATGCCACAGCTATACACTTTCATGTGGACAGCAGGATGTTTGGATCATCTCTGTACCATCAAAGTCAGTTTTTAATGTTTGTTTTATTTTTGTTCTTCTGCATGAGGACCGTTCATTATAAAACTGACCAGAATTGTACCAGTCAAGTCAGGCCAGCCTTGATTTAAAGACTTTAAATCCTAATTTTTGGTTTGTGGTTTATGAAGACAGCAGGTCAGATCATATTCCACATGGTTCAACGCTGCCACCTGCTGATGTAAATCTGTACCTGCCCTGTATCCAAACTCCCAATTAGGAAATGGATCTTACACCTTTATCATTCAAAATTCATGTTTTCCAGGTATTTTATTTTAAATAAAAAATGTGAGATAAAACTTTGTTAAACTCTGATGTGTGTGATCCACTTCCTGTGGGCGATAAGGACACGGGTCTGATGCATCACATGACACGGGTGTGTTTAACTCACCTGTCTCCCTCATCGCTGCCCAAGTGGATGGTTCTGCCCTGAATAGCTGCCTCCATCATCACATAATCTCTGAGGTTTGACGGAATGAAGATGTACTTGATCTCCTACACACACACACACACACACACACACAATTATAGATGCTGAACCTCCTCACCAGTTTGTGTCTGAACGTTTCTTACCGGACTCTGGGGGACTTTGGTGAAGCCGTCAGACCAGTACCTGCTCAGGGAGTTCTTTAAGGTGTTGGCAGTGAAACCGTAGAAGGAGATCTTCGTCCCCACATCTTCCTCAAACCCTTTTATCACTGCTCCGTTCATCCTGAGAACACAAGACACTAATTACACCAGAACTAATAGCCTCCAAATATCCCCAATAATAAATCTAAAGTTTTATTTATTGGGGGATTTTCTAAAACTCGTGTAACAAATCTTAACTCCAGCAGGGCACACTCCAAACACCTCCCCAGAGAGATGTCCAGGAGACGTCTTGACCAAATGCCTGAAAGCCCCCCCCAGCAGACTCCTCTCGATGTGGAGGAGCTACAGTTATACATCGAGTACTTCCCTGAATCGATCTCCTGCTCTCTCTGTTCCTCACTCCTGTAAATTATGATGATGAGGTACCTCTATCTGAGGCAGAACTTCTCTCCCAACCCGCAGTTGGCAATCCACCCTTTCCTGGTTGAGAAACCTCAGATGGAGGTGCTGATCCTTACCTCAGCTGCGAACCTCCTCAGTAGGAGTTTAAGGCCATAGTTTGAAGCTAAAAGGACCACATGATCCGCAACAGCTGAGAAGAGATCCTCCTGCAGCCAAACAACCTCCACCCAACAGTTGTACCTAGAAATTCTAAAGAGGAGTCCAACCTTCACCGGGACAGGTCTGACTTACCGACCTAACACAGATCAGACTCCCACTCCTTTGGTTTAAAGGAATAAATTAGAATACTTTTCATTTATTAAAGTACTTTACATTTGTCAGGCAAATCTCAACCTCTTAAGAACTTGAGTTTCTGAGTGCCAGGATGACTCCAACTGCATCTAGTCAATAGCCATCACTCCCAGAGAGGTAACATTTGCATGTCCCAAATACCATTTTCTGTGTCCACGGATTGGACTGCCAAAGCTCCCGCCTTAGTCTACCTGATCCAGAAAGAACCAGACATCCTAAAGCTCCTCCTGCAGGTGGTGGGTCTACAGGTGGAGGAGCCTGAGCACAGGTAAAGCAGACGCCAAGAACATGAGCCTCAACCTAGGGTACAACCCTGGAACCCATCCAGGTTGGGTACTCTGGAATTCTGATATTTTTCCATGAAAGCTGGATCAATTCACCATGAGAAACTGGGTAAAGTGCAAAGTTCCTTAAACAACCTAGCTCCTAGGATCATTGAGGCACTTAAACTCCCTCACCACAGTCAGGTGACCATTCAAGGTGGAGTTTTATAACCTCATCATTTCTGATTTAGTTGGTCTCAGAAGTTTTTACTGTTTACAGCTGTGTCTCACCTGAAGATGAAGTCATGGCTGTCAATGTTCTTCCCTTGTCGCGACCCTCGGAGAATGCCCCCGTTTCCCACCACAGCACAGCGAACACACCTGCCAGGTGGGCTGCGATCAAAGAGCAACGAGCTGTTCAGGAGGGAGAGGGCTGACGCGAGGACTGAGGAGGAAGAGGAGGGCAACAGAGTCATGAGCTTCTGTAAGAGAAAGCTGTGGACATGGATGGACAGAAGACGAGCTCCTGCAGTCCGCTCTGCTTTCCAACATGGGAGCAGCTCAGAGATAAAAGAAATAATTATGACAGCCTGGACTGAATTACGTCAGTTCTGTTTGTTTTAGGCTATCTTCAGGACCAGGTTTGGAGCTCTGTTCCCCTAATCGGTGAAATTATTTAAAAACTGCTTTTTGTATTTATTCAGGTCATCTTTGATCTGAAACATTTTAGTTAAAAATAAGGAAAAAGAGAAAAAAAACTTTATGAAAACTTAATGATGGAGATTATGGGACAAAATAAAATAATCTTGTTTAGCTGGGATGTGACTGTTGATCTTTGATAACTGCCTGTTTTTAGGGTTATTTGTGACATAATTAGCTGGTGCTGTTGCTCACCTTTAACAGGAAGTCCCTTCCAGCCGTATGGAGGCGCTCGGCTCTTCAGCTGCTTCCAGGCAGGTCCGGAGAAACTTCCAGCCCACTGAAGCACTGGCAGAGAGAAGTTGAACTTCTTTTTGAGGAAGGGATCTTCCCTCACAGCATTTCTCAGGGAACATGGTGCTTCTATCTGCAGAGAGAACGGACCTTGAACAAACAGAACATTAGAGAACTGTTTCAGCATGAATCCTGACCTGGCTGTAAACGGGAATCAGATAAAGAACCAAAACAAGGAGTTCTGATTCCGAACATATCAGTGATGTTTGGGCTTTACTACGTTTGATTTTGCATCTCAATTTGTGTCTTTTAGAGGTCTAATCCCAGTCAGCTGTGGCGCTAGACTCAAAACCAAACAGAGATCCTTTAAATCTTCAGTTTGGGAGACCTGGATATGAAACTCCTTTTAAGTATGCTATAATGAACACTTTCTCAGTTTGCACCTACTCTTAAGTATTTGGGCTCCATTTGTATTTTTCTTGGCATTTTGTTTGGCAAATAAAATCAGCAAAGCTCTTGTTTGTCTTCCTGTTTGCTGTCAGCTGTTAAAACATCTGGATGAAATTTTAAAACTCAGCTGTTAAAACATCTGGATGAAACTTTAAAACTCACCCCCTCCTCCTGAACAGCTGAAGCGTGGATCTCCCTGCTCACCTGTTCTCCACCTGTTGTCTCTTTAAACCTGCTGACAGCAACACAACAATGGAGCTTTTTCTCTGTTTACATCAACATGTTTTATTCAGTAAGAAGACACATTCATGTGCTTATATGCGAGTATGACATAAACCATTAAATATACATTTATTCTATTCAGATTGAACAGATTCTATTATGACAGTAAATGAAGAGAAGAGCATCATTCGGTTTGGTTTCACTGATCTTTGCACATTGATGCTTTTAATATGAATCTGAAGTCAAAACAGCAAAGAGGCTGACATGTGCAGAAATAGTCCAGAAAGCTGCTTCAGGTACAGGTAACATTCCACCAGGTAAACTCAGGCTGTTCCTCTCAGTGTGGCACTGTGACATTTCAGATGAGGAAGTGTATGGAGCACTAAAACCTGGTTTCAGAGACACTCAAAGGAACCCCAAACACGGATTAAACCCTGGGGTTGCTGAAGATTTAGCCAAAAATAACGGAATTTTGAACATTTCAAGTAAGTACAAAAATAAACCCGAACTACCCTTGGTCCGAGAGAGCAGAATCTACCTTTAATCACCATCAGAGGTCAGGGTTCCTGCCCTCTGATCCCGCATCAGAAAGGTAGCTCACCTGCTCCCAAACCCCGCCAGGTGAGTGATGATGCTCCTACCTGTTGTAGTTTCTGTATAAAAGGGTCCAGACGATGAGACAGAATACTGCCAGCAGAAGGAAAACGTTCCTCATGGAGATTCTCATTGTTCCGACCTGCTGAGATCTGGTTTCCGGTCAGGTGGACTCAGGTGAGGGGAAAGGTCCACCGGCAGGTGGGGGAGGACTCCTCCCGGAGGAGGAGCAGCTCATAAAAAATCTGCAGAGGAATCACACCTGTCTAATTTCAGCTGTTCACACAATCCGACTCACCTGCACAAGGAAGAAGGTTCGTCAACAACCCACGATTCTCTGTTTAAGCCTTTTATCCTTTTTTTCTTTATTTTTATAATCGTTTATTTAATAATAATTTGTCATTTCTCCCTGCTATTATGTTTGTACGTTTTGTTAAAGTTGTTATTCTTCCTGGTGTTCATTCATCTTTTGTCGGCTTTTGCATCAATTAATAAAAGTTTGATTTGTTTCCTGGTGTGTTGTTGTAGTCTCTCCTGTGACCGCTAGATGGCAGCGTCGGGCTTTTTCTTCACATTGACGAGTTAGTTTCTCTGTATGGATCTAATCAAAAACCTAACGACAGCATTAATACTGTAGATCAGACTACAAAATAGGTGGTAGTAACGCGTTATATTAACTCCGTTACATTTACTTAAGTACATTTTTGAAAAAGAAACGCTACTTTTAGTCCGCTATATTCATAGCCGCGGGAACATATTTTCAGCAGGGGGTGCTGAAAAAAAAAGCTCAGCTGCGCTCAACTCGTTATGTCCAGGTGAATCATAGCCTACGTGTAGTATATGCATTGCTACGAGTCTCATTATTAGAAAGAAGACACCCTCCAACAGTCTTCAGCACTGCTCGAAAACCTACGACTCCCGTCTGCAGTTGACCAATGAAAACACACCTTTGAGACGCCGCAACAGCAAGACTCCGCCTCTCTGAGTTTCCGTTTCAAATCTTATATATACAGTCTTTGGTTTCAACTGTATGTTTAAAATGCGGATTATAAACTACACACCAGTTTTTATTTTTGTTAATAGCCCAAATAAAACCGGAGTTATACTAAAATAATTAAACTAAGAATGGGTTCAGTAGATTTGTTGCTGAGGGAGAGGATGGGTGCTGCGTGATCTGACAGCAGGTGTCAAAAGGTGCGCTGATGCGCTGTCACTGAGACAGACGGCAAAACTTTAGATATTGGAGCGATCTGTGGCAGATAGATATTACTTCTCTGTAGTTTAGTGTTTTTTTATGGATAAAGGAGGATGAGAAGGATGGATGTCCAGCAGACAGATCAGCTGTTTAGCTGGAAGACGGGAAAAGGAGACGCGCAGCTGGAGTCTGAGGCCAAAGCGCATCAATTCTTCCTCTTTGAGGAAGATGAGCTGGGTCATGAGCTGACACTAAAAAGTGTTTACTGTGGCGCTTTTTTCTCTTTGTAGCGTTGTATTGCTTATCTGTAACGTATGCTTTTTGGGGGGTGCGCTCCTGACATAGCATGTCCTCTTGGAGCGAGACGTCGTGCAGTCTGGCTCAGTGAAAGGTTGCGCCGTTCAGTGTGGCACCTTTCTGGAGTTCTCACAGTGTGGCATGAACAGTGTGGTCCCGTGGCTGGAGGACTATAAAGATATGCAACAAGCGTTTATTTCGTGGACGGAAATGACGGTAAAATGGGTTTAGAGGTGGTGAGTGCACGAAGAGGTGGAGGAGAATGAGGGACAAGTTTGTTCGTGTTAAAAAGTCTCTGAAATACAAAAAAAACACAAAATAAACTGCAAATAAACTGTCAATGCACTATCATGGACCGGATACATGACAATATACCCCAGAACTCGCTGTTGCTGCATCTCCTTTTGTTTTCTCGAGGCTTCCCAAAAAAGGCTAAAATCCGCTTTTTTGCCATAGTGGTAAATAAATATTTGAGGTCACCAGCAGGGGGTGCTGCAGCCCCTCCAGCACCCCTACTTCCCGCGGTACTGGCTATATTTATATAATTTGGCAACATTTGATTCGTTACTTTCAAAAAAATAATGTCACACAATAGCAGATCACTCCGCGAGCGGATCTACCTGTAGCTCTTTCACCAATCAGATGTTGCTACGCAGTCACATGACCACCATCTATAAATACGGCGGAGGGGGAGCGCGGCTTTTTAGAACAGACACGAGAAGAGGAAACGCATGTAAATGGCACAGGCCACCGTTCTCGATGCTGAAACTGGCGAGCAGCCCTGGCCTCATATCCAAAGTATGTTTCGCCTAATGGAAGTGCAAACGGACAGTTATGTAATGCGGTGTCTTCTGTGTGCGCCAAAACAAACGGAGATCTCGGCCTACAAGGACTCAACATCCAACCTGAGGACGCATGTCGCGGTAAGTCTGCCCTAAATCTCTGTTGTTATGATACAGCTGCTGTTTCGAACTCCGGTCCACCTCCAACACACACTAATGTGTCTTTAGTCCAGTTCCGCTCATTAGGCAGCAACTTGAGCTAATAATTTGACTCAAGAATGTTGCAGGACACGTTAAAAACCTGCAGGACACGTATCGGCCCTCAGGGACTGTCGATCGGCACCCATGGGTTCATGGTTGCAGGCGCATAATAATGCATGTCCAAAATCAATCCATTTATCTGCTAGAATTTGGATCATTATCAAACCATTTTTCTCAAGTGACTCTTTACAGTAGATTTTTCTCCAATTGACTTTAATTATGATCTCTAGAAGTGTATAAGAGGAAAAGACTGCTTAGTGACTGCTTGTATGTGAAAATAACACAGTAAACAGCATATAGGTAAAAGCATAAATAAGTTAAAATGAGCTCAAAGAAAGAATGAACATGTGCGTCTACAGTTTCATGTTAAAAACATCAACTGCTTGATGTCTTGATGCAGAGTTCCACAGGGGTGGGGAGAAGACATGCTCGTCTAGAGTTTTCCTGTGTTCATCACAGTTTTTGTCTGTTCGTAGAAAACACAAGGACAGTGTAGGTGTGGCTTTTTGCAGAAACAAGTACAGGAAGAAGCCAGAGTCCCAGGGAAGAGACAAAGAGCTGATGAATTGAATCAATCCTTCTGTTCTGTGTCAACACGCCCAGACCCCCACAGAGCCCACTCAACCCCCCACCACCCATAGACATTGATCAATTATCATGTCAATGCCACCACCACACACATTCACTCCTGCCACCCCCACTTCACTGAGGTCCCCACCTAGCTTGAAAATGCAGACAACAGCTCAAGCATGCATGTGAGTGTTGCTGCCTAATGAGCAGAAATTGCATTTGAATCAACCACCTCAATAGCCACTGAAGAGTCGTTGATCTCGTTAGGTTCTATTGTATCGGACTGAGGTGTTTTTATCAGATGCAGAAAGTTGAGAATTACACTGAAACCTTTTATTCAATTTGCAGCATCTTGTGGTGTGTCCTGTATGTCATTCTGCTGCACGTAGATTAATAGTCTGATATTTTGTCTTCCAACAGAGACTTCACCCCAACTCACTGAAGAGCTATTCAGAATTAATCGACTGCCACAGAAAACGAACGTCAACCTCTTCTAATGAGCCACCCACGAAGAACGCAAAACTTACAGATTCCTTCTCTGATTCTCGGCGGGTCACACAAGCAACGTTTGACAAGCTTCTGCTTACTTTTGTGTGTGAGACCAACCAACCATTTTCCATAGTTGAGACGTCCTCCTTCAAGAATATGATTGAAACCTTGCAACCTCACTGTACAGTGATGACGAGGAAGACATTATGCTCAAAAGTACAAGAAGCTGCACAGAACATGAAGAGCATGATCATAAAAAAACTGAGCTCAGTGAGCCATGTTGCTACCACAACACACTGCTGGTCCGCCAGACAACGAAGCTATTTGGGAGTTACTTGTCACTGGATAGATGAGAACTCTTTGAAACGGCATTCAGCTGCACTGGCGTGTAGACCTCTTAAAGGTTCACACACATTTGATGTTCTTGCTGCAGCGTTAGAAGAAATACACTCCGAGTATCACATCGGGGACAAAGTGACCAGGGCAACAACGGACAGTGGTTCAAACTTTTTGAAGGCGTTTCGATCATATGGTGTAGAGAACGAGGAAGAAACCACAGATGGACAGGAGGAGGAAGGGTCCACTATTGATGATGATGCAACTGAAGAGAGCGAGTTAGAACTGGAGTATCAAGATGTGTGTGCTATTTTGAATGACGACACGAGTTTTGAGTACCTGCTTCCAATGCACCAAAAGTGTGCATGTCATCTACTCAATCTCATATCGACAGTTGATGCCACTGCTGCAGAAGCTGCCAATGATCCATACAAGAGGCTGTCTCGGTCAGCTTTTGCAAAATGTCATGCTCTGTGGAATAAAACCAGCAGATCCATCATGGCTTACGAGACAGTGGAACGTGAGTGCGAGTTGCAGTTTCTCCGACCCAACCAGACTCGTTGGAGCTCCTTGTTCCTTGCCGTGGAAAGAGTTGTGCGCATTCAGAAAAAGCAAGGAGAGAAAGCAATCCGCAACGTTTGCACAGCGTTAAAGATAAAGATGTAAGTTGACAGAACTTGTATTGTTCGTAACCATCATGTGAATCCACCCTTAAAGAACGTTTCAAGACTGATGAATGTGACTACTTAAAATAGTTTTAGGCTTCTTCATTTGCAAATTTCACACACTGTATATCTGGTTGTGGCTTATTTCTTTTTATTTTTCACCTTTTTCAGGTTCAATCCTGCTGAGATGGCATTTTTGGCAGAGTACACTGCTGTGATGAAGCCTATTGCCATGGCCCTCAACATCCTCCAAGGGGAATCATCTGTGCACATGGGCTTCCTTCTGCCAACCCTTTACCTGTTGCTGGAGAAGCTGAGGAGGCTGGAGTTGACTTGCAAAATGTGTAGACCTCTTGTTGATGCCCTGCGGAACGGGATCCAGAAACGCTTTGGAGAAGTCATGAAAGACCCAGAGCTGATTGCAGCTGCAATACTTCTGCCAAGATTCAGAACATCCTGGACCACAGAAGAGAGCATCTTAAAAGCTGGTAAATATACGTGTCATGCCAGTAGATTATGACTCTGTTAGTGTGATTTAGGAGTATAGTGTTTGTTAGAAACCCAAAGGGTGATACGTTAGTATAAGTCACCTCAAGAGTTTTACATTTTTCATGCCAAATATCAGCAGCTTGGCAGTCTTGTGCACAGATTTAATTTTTTAAAACTTTTCCTTTCCACAGGTCTCAATTTCATCAGACAACACCTAGACTTAGAGATGGACATGGCCTGCATGGACAGCGGCATCTCTGACGAAGAGGCCTTCTTTAGATCCATGAAGTCGGGAAAACCAGAAGTAGAAGAGCTGGAGAGGTACCTTTCATGTCCATCCACTGGAGGTATGGATCTATTGGATGGCTTTCCTCACATCAAGAAGCTGGCAATCAAAGTCAATACAGCTGTCCCTGCATCTGCAGCCTGTGAGAGACTTTACAGTCAGGCAGGACTCCTGCTAACTGCTAAACGGTCACAGCTTCACAGCAAGAACCTTGAGAGCCAACTGCTGCTGAAGTTTAACCAGCACTTCACTGAGTGAGGGCTTGAAATTTGAATGGCTTTTGCCTTATTTTGATGTGTGAGTAAAATAAATCAGATATTACAACCAGTACTTTTACTCAGTGAGTGTTCTTTTCACCGACTACTTTTTTACTCTTGAGTAATGTAATGGAAAAAATCATTCTTCTCTTCTATATTCTCTTCAATATTTCTGGGATCAGAGAAGTTGGGGGTTATAGTCATAAATGTTCTGTCTCACAATGGCTTGACCACAGCATGGTGGAATATTTTATTCATGTCTTACCCTGTTACTCCTGTTCTTCATGTCTTGCATGCCAAAGGAATGTTCCTCTCCTTGATAACACTGTCCTTTGTTTGTGTTCTCCCTTTGGGGGTCAAGGGGGATAAATAGAGAGAAGAATCTCTGCTCAGGAGGACACACTGCTGAGACTGCTTTGGGAAGGGTCTCTGTTGGTTGTCTCCTCATTCTCATATTGCAATGTTGGAATTAAAACCTTTTGATTGAATCATGGACTGCTTTCT
Source organism: Aphyosemion australe (assembly GCA_006937985.1). Taxonomy (NCBI): domain Eukaryota; kingdom Metazoa; phylum Chordata; class Actinopteri; order Cyprinodontiformes; family Nothobranchiidae; genus Aphyosemion; species Aphyosemion australe. The sequence continues at coordinate 363,967 of SSNS01000418.1, forward strand.
CATTGCTTTATTAAAAATTTCCACGACAGTAATTTTTTGGATGACTAATTTTCACTTTTATTTGAGTAGTGTTATTTGAAAGTACTGCTACTCTTACTTGGGTAAAATTTTTGGCTACCCTACCTGCCCCTGAAGAAGCAAATATTTTATTTAGACAGATGGAGACAAAATGAGTTCAGAAGCTTCAGGGAAAAAAAGCTACAAAAACAAAATGACAAAAGTAATCAGACTGACTCATTTATAGTTGGAACATTCTGCGGGTGTGGAAGAGCAGCGACTTTGAGCTCCTCTGCCCGGTTCCTGAGGTTGAGTCAGTCCAGCCTCTGAGGAATGGAGGAAGCACATTTAAGCCGCTTCTCATTCCTTTGGTCATCACCCATAACCCACAGAAGGAAACAGTCAACCTCTGCAAGGTTCTTTAGGTGTTCTGTGTCCATGTTCTGCTGAAATAAGGTCCAATAGGCCTGAAGCGTCAGTGAGACCTGGAACATCAGGAAGGACATCAGTATTTGGGTCTAACCACTAGCGTCTGCTGTCTGAATGGCATTCAACCCCCGAGTGGTTCCAGTCAAAGCAGCAGCTCACGTCCTGTTTAGGGAACCATCTGAAACAAATACGACTTAATCAGAGGCTCTAGGTTTGATGGACCGCTCAGACCCACCAGTAGCTCTACCAGCCTCCTCCTTCTGGGTGAATATCAGCATCTGGATGCTGTGGCTGCCTGGCAGATTGGACCCAGCCAGTTCAAACTCATCTGCATCAAACTGGGATAGCGGGACTTCCACACAGTTCAGGTTCCACCTGTGGAGCAGCACCTCGATGGACCAGTCAGCGCTAGAACCAAAGAGTTAATGAGTAGTAAAAACAAAAGCAACCAAAGCACAAAGTCTCAGATGAACAGACGCAACCCAGAGACTGAAGCTAGGGGCTGAATAGCAGCAATACCTTCTCACTTGGTACGTTGACCAAAACTGGGCTTTTGGGTTTTTCCTCAGCAGACAAACAAACGTCACCAGAATGGCTTCAAAGTCTGTAACAAATAGCAGCTAATCAAAAATATGTCACATGACAGCTAAGTCTGCATTAAGTCTCAACGAGTACAGAAACCAAATGATGAATTCTGAAACGACCTGGTGGAGATCCGCTGTTTGGGATCACCTGTTCCCATCAGAATGAGTTAACCAAGTCTCTGTCACACAAACTGACCTACAGGATCGTAGAAAATGTCTGAACCGAGGATGATGTCCAGCTTTGGAAGCAGCAGGAGGTCTGGTGACACTTCCCCCCATGTGAGGCCTAACACAGTGATGTTCTGCAGGCCGTTGGCTTCACAGCTCCGCTTGCAGTTCTCCAGACACAAAGGTTTGTCCAAGCTGTCTGTCAGGATCACCTGCGCACCACACCGTGCCGCCAGTACACCTGGCAGACTCACACCTGCACCCAGCTGTGGGCAAACAGGACTCATCTTACTCCAGGAAAACACTAAAACGTCCTTAATCCAAACTAGAAGGGTCACCATGGAAACACAATGAAAACAGAATCAAGAATGGTCTAAACTATCGTCTCAGGTCAGCCTGAACTTTGTTCCTGGGTTCTTACCTCCAACACCATCCTGCCTGTCAGTTCGTCCCTATGGGTCCACAGGTACTGGGCCAGAACCACAGCACAGGGCCACACATACATCCCATACTGTGGGTCCAGAACCTGAAACGAAGGATCAAAGACCCAGATCTGCTTTTAATCATCTCTGACAACATGCAACGCAAGAATGTTTAAACTTTTGTTTTACAGTAACGTTTAGAGACTGATTTAAAATCTGCGAAAATTGCTTATTTTTTTTACACGTGCTTCATATTATTAAGGGTTATGTAAAACATGGAAGAGCAACGCCAGCGAAAATCAAATTTTAATAAATACACCTAGTTTAGTCATTAATACTGAATCATTTAAACACATTGGTCTGTGCCACAAATATGAAAAGTAAAAATAAATTTGAGTGGCAGATCGGATCTGGGGAAGACTAATGGTTTTTAAACGCTGTTTTACATCTAAAACAGACCTCAAATATGGAGACAGAAAGACTCTCCTCAGTGTTTTTGTCCTCAAAGGTGAAAACTTTGGTTGTTACGTTGGCCGGGTCGGCTTCCTTCTGCTCCATGATGCAAACTAACGCATCCTAAAATTTACAATTACTGCTGTTAGTTTAACACTTAGGCAAAAGAACAACTAAACTCAAACGCTTTAATGATAATAACGTTATTTTTTTCCAGTGAAAGCCACGCTTAGCTCTTCTGTCTCCCTTTCTGCAGTCCGAAAAAACGTATGGTGCGTTACTGCCCCCTTCTGGATTGGAGGTGTTATGAGTGAAATGTGACAGCCAATGATATCGATGGGCGGGAAGGCGCATGCTGTTGGCTAATCCAATCAGGGTATGGCTTGTTGTTTCCATCTTAGCCAATCAGCTTCTTTTCGCGGAAATAGGGGCGGGTGTTGTTGCGTAATCAGTTGCAAAAGCATTGTGCCTTCCGTTGCTAGCATTAGTTTACTGAACTTTCCGGATCAGATCGGCGAATAAAATTACACTCCTGTATGTAGATAGGAAATCGAGAAGTCTTCAACGTGTCGCTCACTGTGTGGTTCTATTGTATGATTAGCCTGAGAGTGTACGGAAGGTGCTGGGAAGGTGTGTGTCAGTGCAGGCTGGTGAATGTAGCCCCGGGTTAGCTCGTTAGCTAGCTAACCAGCAACAACACGCAGGAGAAAAGAATGAACCATAAAAGTAAAAAGAGAATAAAAGAGGCTAAACGGAGCGCCAGGCCTGAACTCAAGGACTCATTAGACTGGATAAAACACGGTTATTCAGAGACCTTCGACATATCACACCGCACCGTGAAGGTAACTCAGCGCAGGTTTGGAGCTGAGCTAACGGAGGTTAGCCTGCTAGCTCAGCTGAGAGTGCAGCTTGTCACGTAGACAGTGTTGGAGACGATGTTACAACACTTGTGACTCCCAGATGAAAATAAATAAAATTAAGTTATGGGGTAAAACAATATCTTAATTTCATACCTCATGATTTAATTTGCCTAAAATAAATGGACAGAATCACTGATTTTTACGTTTTCTGTTCTTAATGGCTATTACTCATCTTGTCCTGTTACTAACTGGTTTGTATCACAGTTAATATACTGCAGGGAGTTTTTGTGAAAACTTTATGTTCAATATAATCATTAGAACTTTTGTGGAGCGTAAAACAATCTGTAATAGTTCACAGAAACCCAAGAGAAGATCCTGTTTGGGTCCATGTTACTAAAGAGCTGTTTAACTCGTGAACCTTTTGGGCAGTTTATTATTTTGTCCTGTAGATTTTGGCCTTACATTAGTAAAAATCTGAACGCAGAACTTTTATGTATCAAGAACCTGAATCACATGGATGGAATATTTATGTAGGTGCATAGGGTGTTTCATTATGGGCTCCACTGTGTTCCAGGACAATGTGGAGCGTGTGGATACCCTTCATCTAAGTCCAGAAGAGTTCATCCAGCGCTTCGAGCGGCCCTACAAACCTGTCGTCCTGCTCAATTGTGAGGACAGCTGGCCTGCTCGGGAAAAATGGACCCTGGAACGCCTTAAACGAAAATACCGCAACCAGAAGTTCAAGTGTGGGGAGGACAACGACGGGTACTCTGTGAAGATGAAAATGAAGTACTACGTAGAGTACCTGGAGTCCACCAAAGATGACAGTCCGCTCTACATCTTCGACAGCAGTTATGGCGAACATGCCAAGCGAAGGAAACTGCTGGAGGATTACGAGGTGCCGGTGTTTTTCAGAGACGATTTGTTCCAGTTTGCAGGAGAGAAACGCAGACCTCCTTACAGGTGTGTGGATCCATAACTGGGTTAAACTGAGTCTATCTGGTTCTGTAGGGACAGAATCTGCTCTTTCATTCCATTTATTGATTTATAACCAGATGTTTACCCTAACCCCCCTCCAGGTGGTTTGTGATGGGTCCGGCCCGCTCCGGTACTGGAATCCACATCGACCCGCTGGGCACCAGTGCTTGGAATGCACTGGTTCAGGGCCACAAGAGGTGGTGTCTGTTCCCCACCAACACACCCCGAGAGCTGATCAAAGTGACACGGGAAGAGGGGGGGAATCAGCAGGATGAGGCTATCACCTGGTTCAGCGTGATCTACCCTCGAACGCAGCAGCCAACTTGGCCTCAGGAGTTCAGACCGCTGGAGATCCTGCAGAGACCCGGAGAGACTGTGTTTGTTCCCGGTCAGTGTCAGCTTTAATCCAGAGCCATGCGATCCTAGTCCTCAAGAGCCACTGCCTGCCATGTTTACTTGCAACAACACACCTGGTTTGAATGAATGTCTGATTTAAAAGCTTACAAAGAACTTGTGGACATGTTGAAGATTCAATGAATCAGGTGTGTTGAGGCAGGAAAACAGCTGAAACATGCAGGGCAGTGGCCCTCTAGGACCAGGACTGAGTAATCCCTCATTTTCACAGAATGCAGAACGGATGCGGTGCAGCTTCTGCAAGAACCAAAATTAATTGAGTCCAATCAGCATTCACACCGACTGCAGTGCAGTGTGGGTCTGGGTGTAGAGATCCGGAAAGTTTCCACTACTCTTTTCTGGACGCCACATGCGTCATGAATTTAAAGAAATTACATGAGCCAAGCAGGAAGTGAGACGTGAAACAGCGAGGCGCATCTGATAAATAAAAAAAAAAACTCGTGTTGCTTTTTTTTCCCCCTGGCTTTTCTTTTTTATTATTAATCACAGGGATATCTGTTCACAGTGTATCATAGTTCACAGTAGCATATCTTTAAATATATGTCAAATTTTTTATGTGAAACCTAGAGATTTGGTGCTCTAGCAGGAGCAAATTTCTGGAGATGTTCTGAACATGATCCACAGTCAGTGTAAATGGTAGTCCATCCAGGTTCACTGCATCCGTTCTATACTCAGTGCAAATGAGGCGTAAACTTGCTTTATAGCATTGGGAACATACTTTGTTTCATGATGTTACGCCAGTAAATATCAAGAAAAACCTAAATATTATCTAATTAAACAGATAAGTAGTCAGGGTAATCTGTTCAGTATGAATCAACTTCAGGTTATAAATAATTTTATAGAACAAATACATTAAAATGTGTGTTTAACAGAAATATTCCACATATTCAGACAAACTGTGTTGATCAGGGATCTGATCCATGACACAGAAGCCAGTCAGATATGAGGTTCTGATTGTTGGGCAGGTTTCTTAAACAGCAGGTGGATTAATGAAATGTTTGGCTTCGGAAACATCAACTCATTGATTCGGCAATCAGAACAGAGAAGATCCGTTCGTCCTGCACTGGTTACAATAAATATCATATAAACCAGTGGTTCTCAATCCTGGTCCTGGAGGGCTGGTATCCTAGTGGTTTCTCTGCTCCAACACACTTGATTCAATGGTTGAATCACCTGTGCAGCAGCTCATCAGGCTCTGCAGAAGCCTGTTAATCACCTGCTGATTGTAATCAGGTGTGTTGAAACAGGGTGAAAACTAAAACATGCTGGATACCGGCCCTCCAGGACCAGGATTGAGAACCACTGTTTGAAACAGCAGTTTACTGCAGCAGCACCACCTGCTGGTCAGAGTAATAATAACAGCTTCCTGTTTGGCTCTTCACACCTGACCTGCTTTAACCTCATACTTTAATGCTTTTACTTTACCTCATCTCCACTCAGCTGAGCTTTATTTTGTCTGTCGCTTCAGGTTTTATTATGTGAAAATTCCTCAAAGGTAAAATAGGTTTGAAATCTTTTATTTGGGGTTTCACAGATTGAGTCACAGATATAAAAAAAAAAAAAATAATAATTTTACTTCAGGTTTGATGCAGGGTTTTTATTTGAGTTTAGTTTGTGTATGTGCGTGTGAGAGTTATTGACTCTCCGGTCCTGTTCCTAGAGATTGCTCTCTGTGATGTCACCTGCTGGTCCTAAATATTGATAACTAACTGGTAGAACATCACTTAACCATGACTGAAAATCCCTTCAGGACAACCGATGTGACCCATATTCACCTAACGCCAACAGAGCCGATGAGGTCGGATTAAACCATCAGCTGTTCCTGTGACACAGATCCAGGAATTAGACCCTGACCGACAACAACCTGTCAGCTCCACTGAAGCTGGGGTCAGGCTTCTAGGTGGTTCTGGAAGTTAACTATAGTCCAATTTAAACTGATCCGGTCCTCTTCTATTTCCATTTCCCTTCACCTCTGTCAGCACACCCCCAGGGCAGCTGTGGCTACATTAGCTCATCACAATCACTGTGTGAAGGACTGAAGTGTAAATCGCTTTGGAGTCCTCTGACTCTGAAAGATGCTATACAAGTACAGGTCATTTATCATTTTTATTCTGGATCAACATATCTTCAGACCTTCTGAGGTTTTTATTTGAACTTTGGCTGATATTTCTCCAGCTCCCTGCCTTTAACACGCCTCTGGGTTATGATTTGGGTGTGCTTGTTGGACTTTCAGATGTTGTCTGAACAGATTGTGTTGTGGTCCAGTCCACATCGAGCATCACAACACTTACTTTTTAGTAGTTCATCTAACATGTCCATGGTCTTTGTTCTTGTGTGTGTGTGTGTGTGTGTGTGTGTGTGTGTGTGTGTGTGTGTGTGTGTGTGTGTGTGTGTGTGTGTCTTGCAGGCGGATGGTGGCACGTTGTGCTTAACTTGGACACAGCAATCGCCATCACCCAGAACTTTGCCAGCACCACAAACTTCCCTATTGTCTGGCACAAAACAGTTCGAGGACGACCCAAGCTCTCCAGGAAGTGGTATCGGTATGTTTTCAGCTCCAGATCCGTCTCTGTGTTTATTGTAACATGTGATCTGAATCAGAACAACACAGGAGTCATGTGATCAGTCCTTTTTTATTGTTTTCTGTAGGTTTTGTGTTTAGTTCCCAGTTTGATATTTCTAACCACTGTTGAGGTTTTTTTTGTGACAGTCTGAACAGCACGGATCCGATTTTTCCTAATCCGCTCCAGGTCATTTCAATATGTAGTACTGATTGCGACACATATGTGCATTTTTTGAAAGCGACTGCAGTCTGAACAGTCAGGTCACATTAAATCCACCTCCTACGTCACTGCTCAGCGGAGGTGAGCGTCGTGTCAGGACTTTTCTGAGAAGGAGCGCTGAAGAGCAGCGCTGACAGAAGGATTCAGGGGTCTGTGGGACATCCTGTCAAGTTTTGGAATTAAAAATACAAGAAAGCATGAGAGCGGGAGGTGCTGCTGGAGCGAAGCGCCTCTCTGGTCTCGGTCTCCATGACAGCGGGGCGGGGGTTCTCCATGAATGAACTTAATACCGAAACATTTTCAGGGAATACTAACTCGGGATGTTGGCGGAAATAAGGAGTAAAATAGTTTTTAAAATAGTTTCCAGCCCAATACGAGAGACCCAGGTGTGATCCTGAAATTGTGGCTGAATTGTCATTGAAGGCTTTCACATCACAACTCCACCTCTCCTGGTTCTGACTGTGACTTCTTGTCTTCTGCGCATGCGGGTCGCTTTGGGGCCGTGAAGCGTTCACACTGGAGAGTGTTTGATGTCGCATTTCAGTTATAATGTGAACAGCCACACAAAAAAATCGGATTTATTCAAAAAATCGGAATTGAGCATCAAGACCTGCAGTGTGAACGTAGCCTAATCTTTCTTTCCTGAAACAAGGTGGCAGATTATATCCTGTCTCTGTTTTCCACTAAACTGCAGTAAAAGGGACCTGTCAGTATGTAGGAGCTGCTGCAGCACCTGTACTTTCAAAATAAATCAAAAGCAACATTTTATTTTGAACAAGACATTTCAGCTGGATGAATCTTTTCTCCTCTTCATCGCCTCAGAAGGGACTGGTGTTGCATCACTGCTTTCCCTAAAAGATAAATGTTTTATGATTAGAGACTTTGACCCAATCAGTTGGACTGAAGAGCTGACCAGTTTAATCTGTTACACCAGAACCAGCTGGTCCAAACACGGTGAGCTGTTTCCTTCCAGCTGTGGATTCCAGGGATTATAACAGATTATAATGTTTTGTTTCAGGATTTTGAAACAGGAGCGTCCGGATCTGGCTGCACTGGCAGACAAAGTGGACCTGCAGGAGTCCACGGGCATCGCTTCTGACAGTTCCAGTGACTCTTCGTCCTCGTCTTCATCAAGCTCGTCTGACTCGGATTCTAATGTAAGTTTTGGAACAGGCTGATGCACATGGAACTAAAACCCAAATCATCCTCTGACTGTTGTCCTGCCTGCGCTCTGGATTTGTCTCCAACCCGTTTGATTCAGACCTTCAGTACACAGACGGGACATTTTATCAAAGTGACCCGACAGCTTTTAGAACTGCAGCATTAGGGAAACCTGAGACCGAACTCAGCAGAATCACTCATCTGATCCGTCTGAACAGAGACTCTGGGTTCTGAGTATCTGGGAACATGGTGATCAGCCAGAACCGAACCCGTTTGATCTGATTTAAAATACATTTTTATTCAAAGAAACAAAATGTTCAAACATGGAAGTGCAGTTCCTGTTAGCTGAGGGACAAATGGTCTTTTTCAGAGTTTAACTGATATTGATAAATGGTTGAGTTGTTGTTGTTTTGGGTCGTGTCTCCTGCAGGCAGAGTCTGGTTCTGAGGGCGACGCCATGACCCACCGCAGGAAGAAGAGGCGGACCTGCGGGATGATGGCTAACGGTGATTCAACCAGCCAGGATGACTGTGCCAGTAAAGAGAGATGCTCATCACGGTGACCTTTGACCTCCACTCAGTGACCCCGTCGCTCTGAGACTGACCTCCAGCTGCTTCTGGTTTTGTTTGGAAGGTCTGAGCTCCTGGTGGGGCTGGCTGTTCAGATAGGGGCCGCGTGTAGATAAGGAGGTTCCTCAGGGTGTCGGCTGCCTCAGACCTTCATCACTGTGCTTCTCACTGAGGGGTGTGTGGGGAGGAGTTCAGCTCCGCCTGTATCTTTCAAATCACATTCAGGAGAAAAACCTGTGTAACACGACCTCACTGTTGTGGGTTTGCTGCACAACGCTGTGTTTAGGGGGGCTCGGAGAACCCAGTTTTTATGGTCTCCTGGCAGGATGTTGGAACATTTTAATGTTATATTTTCACTGGCTGCTGTCAGAAATCAGATTTATTATGATCTCATTTGCTGCTCTCCACCCTGAAGCATTCAGGGAAAAAAATCAAACGTTTTTTGCAGATTTCTGTCAGCTGAGTTTACCGAATCAGTGCTAAAACATCCAAATTCCTGCTAACGGTTTTAGTCAGCTTCATCCTGCTGCTTTAAATGTCTCCACTTTCCTGAAACTTTTAATCTGCCTTTTGTTGATTGGATGTTCAGAATAAAAGCCTTAACCAGAACTGTTGTGTGCTGCAGATGTTCAGCTTAACGTGGCGTGTTCGCTCCAGTTGCTGTTAGAACTCAGAACCTAAACCCACCTGAATCCAGGTGAAGCCGGTATCTGGCTGTGGTTCTGGTTTAGGCAGCAGGTTTGTGTTTGGGTCTGAGTTAGTGTTCTAGTTTGGATGGACCTGTTGTTTCTGGTGTTTTCTTCATTATGTCGAGTCAGCGTTCCGTGTTCTGACCCAGTTGTGTTAAAGCCAAACTGAACCATCTCGAGTCACTTTTGCCGTCTTGGAGCATCACGCTGAAACTCCCAGCGGCTTTCTGAACCAGAGTCAAGGTTCTGACTGGATCTTTTTTATTTGAATCAAAATGATCTGTTTGAAAAGGAGCAGGTTGTTCTGAGTGACCAGAACCCAGGTCCAGTCAGGTTCTGGCTCTGCTTCTCAATGTTGAAGGTGACTGTAGTTCTGTCCCTGAGGTTCTGCCTGCAGATTGGATCAAGTGACCTGACCTGATGTGCTGACTCACATTCAGATATATTTTCAACTCTGGTTCTTGCAGAGTCAGCAGATTCTGTTTCCAGCTGCAGGACCAGAACCTGCTGGTTCTATGAGCCGCTGGGCCCGATGTTGATTTGGTTCCAGACTAAAGCTGCTCATGGGTCCTGGTTTTAAATGGCTCCTCAGAACCAGAATCCTCCTCTCAGACAATTTTATTACAGTTTAACAGTTCTGATCATACAGAGGAGATGTGGTTCAGATAAAATCCACATCATCCGACTTTCTGTTGGCTGAGCTCATTATAAACCGGTAGAAATAATAACTGATGTGAACGTCCATCGGCTGAACTCATTTGAAACAACGTGTTTAAAATCTGTTTCAGATCATTTCTCTGTGTCATACCGTTTCCAAAACCAGACCTAAGCTCCTCTGATGATTTTTATAAATTTCAAAATCCGGTTTAGGATGAAGTAAAGTGATTAATCGGTTTTATTATTTAGAGGTGAAAGTTCTGGAAGCACCAGAGAATCTGAAGTGCCTTCCTGGTCCTGGTTTAAAACGATCACCTGGTGCCTTCACCTGAAAACTCTCAGCTCCCAGAACCTGAGCTCCTCTGAGACTCTGATGTGATTTATGTTTTTGTTCAATAAAATTTTTTTTATAACTAAGCCTGTCTGATTATTGTGCTTCAAATATATTTTAAATAAACCATTTACCTCATTTTAATCAGGTGTTCAGGTTGTGGAAATGAAGATCATTTTTAATTGTGAAATTAATCCTGTTCCCAAACTGAAGCGGGGCTCTTATTTTGAAGCTGATCTCAGCTGGCTCTCAGTCGCGCGCGCACCGCGTGCGCCTCTCCCTCAACGTCAGCTGTGTGTGTAGCGGATTGTTGTCCTGAGTGTGTGAGCGCAGCCTGCCTGAACACACACAGTCCGGCTACTCTCTGCTCCCGAACCCGCCGTCATGGACCTGGACCCGACTGTCCTCATTCCCGCGGTTCTCTTCACCTTCGTGGCTCTGGTTTTTGCTTCCTCACTCCTCGGTAAGAAGACCGACTCCTCCTCGTCCTCATCATGCGGGACCAAAAAGCCCAAAGTCGGCTACGGAGATGAGACTCCTCCGTCCAGAGAGCTAGGAGAACCGCTCCGGTCCCCGGGACCAGAGCCACCTGCTCCGGAGGAAAAGAACCGGGTGTCTGAAGTGAAGGTAAGATTCCTGCTGAAAGTGCCTCTTATTTAAAACCAGATAATAACTGGTTTGTTCTGATGGAACATTCACATAATAAAAGTAACAACGTGACTGAACATTTTTATCCAAATAATTTGGTTTCTTCTGAATGTTTACCGCCACAAAAACTTCAAAATAAAACATTTAAAGTAAGTTCTGAGTAAGTACATTTTTTTTATATAGCGCTTATCAAAGAAAGAAAAATCACAACGTGCTTCACAAAGATCAACAAATTATAAAGTCATAAAATGACCATAAAAACAAAACAAAATATTAAAATAAAGATAATTAAAATCAGAAAATAACATATTAAGAAGCAGTTTTAAATTAAAGGTCAAAGTCATAAAATGATCATAAGTCAAACTACAAAAATATAAAACAAATGGAAGATAATTAAAAAGTCATTGCACAGATGGAAAAAAATAACACAAAAGATTTAAGTAACAGCAGCTTTACATAAAAGGGTCTTCAGCTGCTTTTTAAAGGTGATCAGCCTGTCAATACTGCCTAATGATAAATGAAGTTAATTCCAGAGTTGGGGTGCAAAAGCTTGGAAAGACACTTTTCTATCTGGTCTTTGGAACTTCTAGGAGGTTCTGGTTTGTGGACCTGAGGGCCCGGGTTGGAGCATAAGGCTTTAACAGTTCAGTAATATAAGGAGGAGCTTGACCATGTAGAGCTCTGAAAGTTATAGTCAGGATTCTAAAATGAATTCTAAAGTTAATGGGTAACCAGTGCAGAGACATCAGAATAGGAGTGATGTGAGCTCTTGTGTTTGCTCCAGTTAGGAGCCTCGCTGCAGAGTTCTGGACCAACTGAAGGCGGTCAAAGGCTTTGTTGTTAAAACATGTGAAAAGTGTGATACAGTAAAGGAGGAGATAAAGGCGTGGATAACCATTTCAAGTTCATGTTTTGACACCAACCTTCACAGTTTGGAGATACTTCTCAAATGTAAAAACAGTTTCGGATCAGCGTTTTCGAGTGGTCTTTGAGAGACATTGATTGGTCAAAGACAACACCCAAATTCCTCAAGTTTGACTTGACGGCAGAAGCTAAATGACCAAGTTGTTGACTAATCAGAGGAGCCATGCTCTCAGGGGCAATGATCAGACATTCAGTCTTTTCAGAGTTTAACTGAAGGAAGTTATCTTCTAGCCAGCTAGTGATCGCTGATAGACACTCTAGTAGTTCAGCCAGTTTATGGAGCTCAGATTCCTTAAAGGAGCAGTACAGCTGAATGTCATCTGCATATAGGTGATAAGAGACATTATGAAAAGCATCTGTCCAATAGGGTGTATATATAGTAAAAACAGGAGTGGACCCAAAACAGAGCCTTGGGGTATGCCACAGAACAGATTGGTGGTGTAGCTCTCTTCACGACATCACAGACACAGGTGGATTCTTTGAAACGGGCGTTTATTCACAAGCATGTCTTCCTGAAGCTTCAGCCGTGCATAACTTGATATTCCTTAACATCATAGGACAGCACACGCCACAACGCCGTAAGAACTTAAAATGAAATACAGAGAATGCAAAATACATATTACCAAATGTACAGCATACCAATAAGAATACAAGTCAAGCTAACATTAGGCTGTGTTAAACAAAGATGAACAAAGTGAAATATATACCACGTTGGCTGCTTGTCATGAAAAGAGGTTCTTGAGTCCTTAAAGATAATTTGGTCCAGTTCCTTTAGCCTTTAACCTCATTCAGCTTCACTTTCCAGCAACAAAAGACGCTGCATATCTCTGTGTTTACAGTCTGAGATTTCTGCCGCCTCTGCGCAATCTCGCGGGATTTCCAATTCCCGCGTGACTTCAACACCAACTTCTTTTGAGAGTTCAGGAATGAGTGTTTTAAGGTAGCTTAAACAGATAAACTTATAATTTTGTATCAAATGAAATCTAAATGCAATTTTAACTTAAATCAACAAACTATGAAATAAAATTATTTATTTATTCACAGAACTTATTAATAAACACATCCACTGTAAACACTCAAACACTAACACTCCCACCAAATCACACATTAGCCAAAAATGGGTGATTTTTGAAAAGTCTTGTGATGGATATAAAACAATAAATCAATGTGGTGTGTATNTAAACCGAGGCAACAGTTGACAGAACACCTCTGCGTGTCCATGGGTTTTGCTTGACTGTAACCCTGAATTGGAATTCATCTGCTTCAACGCACCACTGCACACCTAAGGCTCGTTCAATGTGTACTTCACCCAGGTCAATATCAGGATTTTTTGTTTGAGCACATTCTTCAGGAGGTATTGTTGCAATCACTTCCTCATTGTTGCACACGAATTTGTGTAGGTGAAGGTTTCCAGTTTTGCACAATGCTCTTGACTCCGCCACTAAACGTATAGCCTCTGCAGGAGAATCGACGCTCGTCAGTCCATCATCAACATAGAAGCCTCTCTGAATAAAATTGATGGACTCCTCACTAAAACTCCCATGACCTTGAGATGCCAGATATTTGAGGCCGAAGTTGGAGCAGCCGGGTGACGAAGCAGCGCCAAATAGGTGCACCTTCATCCTGTACACCGAGGGTTGTATATCTAAGTTACCCTTGTCCCACCAAAGGAACCTTAGGTAATCTTGATGTTCCTTCACAACTTTGAACTGATGGAACATCCTTTCCACGTCGCACATGATGGCTATTGAACTCTTTCTAAATCGACACAGCACTCCAATAAGTGTGTTCGTAAGATCTGGGCCAGTTAACAGGTGATTGTTCAAGCAAGTATCTTGGAAGTGTGCTGAGCAGTCAAAAACCACACGGATTTTTCCAGGCTTGTGGGGATGATAGACTCCGTGATGCGGAATGTACCATGATGGCAAGTTGTCTAATTCAGACTCTGGCACCTTCTCAGCATCCCCTCTGGATATTATATCGTTCATAAAATGAACATAATCATTGTAATACTGCTCATTCTTTCTTAAACGTCTCATTAATGAATGGAGTCTGTGAACAGCACATTGTTTGTTATCCGGAAGATCAGGTTTGTCTGTCTTGAAAGGAAGTGGAAGCTCATAGTGACCATCCTCCTTCTGTTTTATACCGTCTTTTACTTTAGACAAAAAGAGATAGTCATCTTGTGACATTGAGACATCATCTGTGCTTTGCTCTGTGAAATCTGACTCTAGGATTTTGATGATATCTGTAGGGCTGATTTCCTTGACTTGAGTTTTGCATACATAATGAACTTCTTTCTTTAGGGTGGCTGGTGGCTGTATGACAGGTGTTACTTGTCGCACTATTACCCTGTGGCTTGTTCCTATTTCGTCTTCAGAATCAATGGTTGTGCTGACACATCCCACAACACTCCAGCCTAGATCAGTTCGTTGGGCATACGGATGGGTTTCGTCACTGGAAATAACTTCCCTTGGTAAAAGGGCTTGCTGACAGTTATAGCCTATCAAAAGGCCTACTTCACAGTCCAGTAGTGGCGGGATCTTGTCCGCTAGTCGCTCCAAGTGAGTCCATTGCAGAGTTGTTTCTGTGGTTGGAATGTGTGACTTGTTTGCTGGAATGAATGATCTCGAGAATGCTGGTGGCAGAGGAATCCTCTTTTCCAGGTTATATCCTCTCACTTGGAGATTGGTAAGTTTCTGAGTTGGTATGACAGTAGATTTTGCTGACATTGTAGAGAGACGCAAACTCACATTCTCCTTAACTGTATCAATGTTTTTAGCAACTTCATCTAAAATAAATGTTGTATCACTCTGTGTGTCTAAAAGTGCATACACCAAAACTTCTCTATCAGGTTGTGTTATGGAGGAAACCCAGACTGGTACTATAGAGGATGTCTGAAGGCCTATATCCTCTCTTGTGACTCTGTTAGCCGTAGCAGATGACTGTATTTCTTTAATGGCTTTTTCCTCCTTTAACTCGTCAGCTTTTGGTAGTATTGGTTTCTGCTGTTCTTTGAACCTGTCATTATGCAAACATGTGGGATGTTTTTTCTGACATATTTCACAAGAGATTCTGTTTTCACATTCCTTTGATTGGTGGCCTGTCCTTAAACATCCAAAGCAAAGCTTCTCTGTTTTAACAAATTCCACCCGATCTTGGATCGGTATTTCACAAAACTGTCTGCATTTAGCAAGAAAATGTCCACTTCCTTTGCAGAAGTTGCAAGCTGGGATGTTTCTTTGGGACGTGTTTGTGGAAAGTGCCTTTGCTTGGAAGGTTTGACTTCGAGGGTTCTTTGGTTTATCACATTCTATTCCTCTGAGTGCTTGTATAGAGGATATCGGGTCACAAGCAAGATCTGCTTCTTCAGAAAGAAATTGCACAAGCTCCTTAAATTTGGGGTACTCTGAGCTTTCTTGTCGGATGGTCATCGCTTTGCGATTCCACCTGGACACTAGCCAGTCTGGAAGCTTGAGCAGGATCTTTTGGCTTTCGTTGCAGTCGTTCAAAACTTCTAGAGCTTTAATATGGGGTATCGCTGCCTCGCAACTCTTCAGGAAATCAGCAAACTCCCTTAAATCTCTGCTATCTTTAGAGTTCACTTTTGGCCATGCTTGTAGTTTGTCTCTGAAGGCCTTTCCTATAACAAATGGGTCTCCAAAACGCCTTTCTAGCAGTTCCCAGGCTGAGTCATAAGCTGATTCTGTTCCGAGTAAGAAGAATCCTTCCACAGCTTTCCTTGCTGCACCACTCAGGTACATTCTCAGGTAGTACAGTTTTTCATTTTTTGGTATGTGTTTCCTGTCAATCAATGTAACGAAGGAGAGCTGCCAGTCCTTAAACATCAAAGGATCTCCTGTAAATACTGTGGGCTCTGGTGTTGGCAGGCGATTTGCACTTATAGCTTCTGCCAGCGCACTAACAAGATCTGCGCTGCTCTGTGAAGGTGGATTTGCACACACAAGGGGCCTTTGGGATGGTGTAATAGGTTGAAGGTCTTGAGCAGGAGTTCTTTGAGGTTGAGGGATAAATGTTTGTTCATGTGTATGGAGTGTTTGAGTTATGACTGGTAAGGATTGGGGAATGAACGGAGAACATGTGGGATTGAGAAGTAGTGGGGTTTTTTCTATCTTTATGTTCAGCTGTTTGTCACATGTCTGAAGACTGTCTTCTTCTTGGTTGTAAACTTTCACTCTAGCTCTTGATGCGTTCAATTTCTTTACCTCCTCTAAGCGCTCAAGTTTCAAGCGTTTTTCTCGCATAGCTTGTTGTCTTGCTAGGCTTTCAGACTCAAACTGTGCAGATAGTTTTTTGTCTTCAGCTTCTAGCAGCTGCAGCTCTGTGACTTCTCTTTCTTGTTCTTCCAAGACCGCTAGAACTTCTTGTGATGCAGCAGCTTCTGCTGCTGCCTCTTTGGCTTTGACTGAGAGCTCAGTTAAGTGCGAGGAGCTATCCTTTGAAAGGAGGGATCGCATCTCTGATAAGGAGCTAGATGAATTTAAGACTGATCCAACATCAGGCCAGCCATCTTCTTCATCATCCGGTGTTTGTCCTTCAAGTTGATTTTGTGCTCTTCGAATAATAAAATCAGAGAGAGAGATACATGTGTCAACTCTGCGCCTTAAGTCTGTATCTGGGGTCTGCAGTCGACGTATCTCTTCATAAACTAGTTTAACCTCAGCACAGGTGTTGCCCACGTTCTTAATGAGATCCTTTAATTCTTCTTCAGATGCTTCACCTGACAACAACTCTTTGCTTAACCTTGCATTGTATCTCCATTTTTCATAAATCATTCTGTATCGACGTTTGATTTGTTTCAGACGTTCTGCTTGAAGCTCTTTTCCTTTCTCTGTTAAGGTCCGAGTTCTCTCACTTCTACGCAACATTTCCCCTTCTTCTGAGTCCAGATTTAAGAGCTTAGTTTGAGAGTGAGCCTTGGACACTTTGCTGGGAGTCTCTGTACTTGCATCAGTCATGTTTACTTTAGTATATCGTCAAATGGTTTGTTACTGAGTTTTAACTCTATTCATACTGAGCGCAGTTAATATCACAGTAGACATTTGTAACCCTTTGTTAATTTAGGCTGAGTATTTGCAGATATAATCCTTACCCTTACAGTATATTACAAGGACCTAAAATAACAGAGTTTTGACGATTAAACAGATATGTATGTAAGTCTGACTCAACCTTTACACATGGAAATATCAAGTCTATGAAGATATATTCAGAACTTTACACTGTGAATGGAATATTACCTTTCCTTTTCAGACATGTATTTCACAGTGATCAAACACAATTAAACCTGAATGGAATGAAAACAACACTCAAGATCATAAAATTGGCTCGAATGCCACTTAAATTGTCTCTTCTACCTGTTTAATGTACTCAAAAAGGGACGTTCAGAACAAAATGTCTTCAGAGAAATTATGCTAGCATCAATGTTGAACTTTAGTCCATCTTTAAAGCTTAAACATGCACTGCCGAACAAACACTTGTCCCAAACCTTTGTGCACAGACATAAACCTGAGTCCTTATTTGTAGTTTTCAGTCCTCCTCACACCACCTTAATCAAATGTGTGGCAGAGCTTCCTTTGGGCTGAGAACGTGCTTCTGACAAAAATGAATAGCTGTAACCTTTAATGCTGTTGACGAGCTGTATGCTTGCTTATCTGATGTGTTGGCTACAGATGGAGCAGGGCTGTCATCTCATCTAACCACGTGAAGCAGTCGTGTTCTTACTGTAGCTCTCTTCACGACATCACAGACACAGGTGGATTCTTTGAAACGGGCGTTTATTCACAAGCATGTCTTCCTGAAGCTTCAGCCGTGCATAACTTGATATTCCTTAACATCATAGGACAGCACACGCCACAACGCCGTAAGAACTTAAAATGAAATACAGAGAATGCAAAATACATATTACCAAATGTACAGCATACCAATAAGAATACAAGTCAAGCTAACATTAGGCTGTGTTAAACAAAGATGAACAAAGTGAAATATATACCACGTTGGCTGCTTGTCATGAAAAGAGGTTCTTGAGTCTTTAAAGATAATTTGGTCCAGTTCCTTTAGCCTTTAACCTCATTCAGCTTCACTTTCCAGCAACAAAAGACGCTGCATATCTCTGTGTTTACAGTCTGAGATTTCTGCCGCCTCTGCGCAATCTCGCGGGATTTCCAATTCCCGCGTGACTTCAACACCAACTTCTTTTGAGAGTTCAGGAATGAGTGTTTTAAGGTAGCTTAAACAGATAAACTTATAATTTTGTATCAAATGAAATCTAAATGCAATTTTAACTTAAATCAACAAACTATGAAATAAAATTATTTATTTATTCACAGAACTTATTAATAAACACATCCACTGTAAACACTCAAACACTAACAGGTGGAATCTGACATGATTTGGATATACAGACACTGAAACTTCTGTTAGAAAGGTACGATCTGAACCAGTCTAGAACAGTTCCAGAGATTCTCACCGAGTCATGAAGTCTGTTAATTAAGGTGCTGTGATCAACAGTGTCAAAAGCTGCAGAAAGATCCAACAATACTAAAACTGTGAATTCCCTGTTGTCTGCAGCCATCGTGATGTCACTGGAAACTTTAAAGGCCCAGTGTGTGAAAGCCATAGTAAAAAATGTGACTCTTTAGCGGCATGCAGTTCAGGGTAAGTATTGCAGCTACGGTCGCCCACTCAAAAAGGCAACAACCTCCAGCATTCATTCCAGGTCCATTCTTTATGAATAGCATGAGCTTGATAGTATAATCTAGCCTAACCCACACAAAGCATATAACTACTCAAGCAATTAAAAAAGCATTTTTAATTATGACGGTTATGTCAAACTACCAGTCCTGAAGAAAGCAAGCATAGAGGAGGGGTGGCATCAGCCGGAGCTGTCTCAAGAACAATAGAAGCCTGAATCTGCGGTCTCCGGGTCTGCAGCCATACACTATTGGCCGGGGGGGTGTCCGGTGTCACGTGGATCTTGGGGAACAACAATGTAAACAGCAGCTAATCGCGGCACGCGGCTGGCGTGGTGGTGGAGATCACAGGCTACTTGTTAGCCGAGGAGGGCTCTCATGAGCTGGGAGATGCGGTGAAGAGACATAGCGGACATCACTAGCTAGAAACGACAATCTGAAGCATCTCTCAAGTCTGGATTCTGTCCCTCTGATAGGTTAAAATTTAAAATCATAGAGTTTAAAGAAAAACTGCTGATCAGGGCTTTTGAACTTTAAGTCTTGGACATTACATCAGCTGTTGGTGTCTATGTGAACAAGCTGATCTACAGCAGGCAGTTTTATGGTGTAACCTGTCCATGATGGTTCTGACCCAGCTGCTCTTAGTTCTGTGGAATGTGCCTTGTCCTGCTGGAACATGTAAATGTCTAAACTTGGCACCGAACATGAACCCATGTTTATATTTACAGCCGTGTTCCTGGGGTCGCCTGTCTGAAACTGACTCTGCAGCTATGGTGGAGGTGGGCGTGGCAGCTCCAGAACATCTTTTTGGTTCTGATCCTTCAGGCTCAGCCCAGAGAGATATTCTGAAGTTCCAACTTCACACAGCAAGAACAAATTCTGAAGTTGAGAACTTGCAGGTTCTGAAACATCTTTAATATTTTCAGTCACACAAAGAGAACAAAAATGGCTACATTCCACACCGAAGCTCAGAGGTCATTCATTCTGTTTGACATGTTTATAAAGTATTTGTGTTGAAACATGTTTAACATGTTTTTAACCTGTTTATGCTTCTCAGTTAGCCACAATAATATTGGAAACTACGTCACCCATAATCCTTAGCAACACTCCTGATATCTGTTTTCTGGTTTGGTTGATAAGAAACCAAACATGTTTGTTTCTGTTGGTCCCAGAAAACAGAATGTCTCTGCTCTGATGTTTTGTTGTTGTTGTTGTTGTTGTTGTTGTTGTTTTGGACAAATTATTGAAAAAATAAACAATCAAAACTCCAGTCTCTGGTGAAATGTTAAAAATTATTTCTGATAATAAACATGCGGGTCACACAAACTGCAGCATCATTTTGGTCATAGTTCCACTTCTACATGAACAATTTTTATATTTTTAATTCAAACTAATTTTCAACAATAAAATGATTGAAAATAAATGGTCTGTATTTGTATAGCGCCGTCTTAGGGTTCTACAAACCCCCCAAGGCGCTTCACAACACAATCAGTCATCCACACATTCACACACTGGTGGGGATGAGCTACAATAGCCACAGCTGCTCCGGAGGCACACTGACGGACGCACTTCATAGAGCACATTTTTGTTCCTTTATCAAAACTTAACTAAAACAAATCTGAAAAAAGTTTCAATAAAAGTTGAGCATTATTAGCGTACATTATTAATACATCAATATCATTTTTACATTATTATACAAGATATTATAACTCATTGCCCCAAAAGAACAAAAATTTAAAATGCAAAAATGAAAAATCTTTCATTGTTTTAAAGGGAATACAATAAAATATTCTGTGATAAGCAGAAAGCAAAAATCATCTCATGACTGTTATTGGAAAAATGCTTTTATTACCTTATCATGCATTAGCCTGTTTGCTTCTGCTGTAAACCTACATGAATCCAGAGTTTTCTGAAGGACCTGCAGGTTTTTATCACCCATTTGACCTTTTCTCCTGCTCCTTCAGTCTGGGGTCAGAGGTCACCAGCTTGGTGCCTGTGAGCACCACGGTGCATGCAGGAACTCTATAAGGTGTTCTAAAAATAGCACAACTTATCTCTAAGCAAAGTCTAAAGTTATTTATGTATTAGTGTGTGTGTGCGTGTGTGTGTAAAATGTATATATGTATATTTTTTGTTGCCATTTTTTTAATTACACTTGCATTGATATAGATTTGAAAATAATATCGTTGAAGAGAATTAAAATATGTTTGTTATACGTAAATTTTAGTTCAACTCATCTATTCTAGTTAAGAGATCAGCACTGAGCTCATAACAAAACTTTGTGTATCTGGTAGCTCATCGTTTGGCTCAATAACCATAAAGTAGCTCTCAGCTTCACAAAGGTGGGTGACCTCTGATCTGGACTCTTCAAACACAAGAACGAGAGTTTAAAACAGCTGCTGCTCAACATCACACTGAACTACAGGCTAAAATAAACATCTGCTCTGGTTCCTGTCACAGAGATCAGTTTTGAGCTTAAACCTTCACCCGATAGCAGCTCGCAGTTCATTCAGCTGTCCGTCCCTCATCTGTCTGTCTCTCAGCTGTTCACCTCTCAGCTGTCTGTCTCTCAGCTGTTCACCTCTCAGCTGTCTGTCTCTCAGCAGTGTGTCACTCAGCTGTTTATCTCTTAACTCTTTGTCTCTCAGCTGTTCACCTCTCAGCTGTCTGTCTCTCAGCTGTTTGTCCCTCAGCTGTTTGTCTCTGATCTCATTGTCACTCAGCTGTTCACCTCTCAGCTGTTCGTTTCTGATTTGTCTCTCAGCTGTTTATCTCCCAGCCATTTGTCTCTCAGCTGTTCATTTCTCAGCTTTTCGGCCCTCAGCTATTCCTCGCTCAGCAGTGTGTCTCTCAGCACTTAGTCCCCCAGCTGCTCGCCTCACAGCTGTTTGTCCCTCAGCTGTTCTATAAGGGACGATTGTGCTGCCTAAACATTGAGGCTTTTGTTCAGGCATCTATCCGAGTATGGGGTGGGGGTGAACGGTTCACAGCTCTACTTTTGTTTGATTCCATTAGATTTAACTCAGACCAGGGGTGTCCAAACTCATCGCAGTGAGTCACAAACATTTGTTAAATAAAATGTGAAAATAATTTAATTGGGATTCTTTTTACCTGCTCAACAATGTATTAAACACACAGTATTAAAATGAAAAAGACAAAGTATTTGTAGACGAGGGTCCATTATGCTTGCCTTAACAAAAGAAAAGCATCCAACTGCCCAGATTTGATGGGTGGATTGTTTCTAGTTACTTGGTCTTTAAAATAAATCTGAGTCCCTCATCAACAACAAGAACAGGATCGGAGTCGATCTTTCTTCATTATCTTTTGCTGGATTTAGTCAAAAATAGTCAATTGCCAAAGTTTTATGAAGCTCACAAGTTTGTTTTTTTAGTAAGTTAGTGAGAGTTTTTGGTCCAGTTTACCAGGAAATAGAAATAAAAACAAAGATTCTGCTTAGTAAATGACTAATACTTTGTGTTGTTCTTAAAATTGAAAAAAATAATATTAATGAACCTGTTTTATTGGTTTAGCTATAAGTAAAAATCTGCACATGGAAAATAATCTGCATCAACAGCCTCTAGTGGACAACATTCTTCCTGTCTGGGCTTCATAACATCACTCTGGACCCCCCTGACTCAGACTGAAGATCTACTAAAACTCTGGCTTGTTTTAGAATGTGTTCACAGTTTCCTTGGAGCTGCAGGAACAGAACCAAACTAAATTAGCTGCAGGGGTTTTATGATGCTGACTCCAGCAGATTCCTGATCAGATTTACGTCTCCACGTGTCAGAGACCCTCTCAGGGAGCAGCATCTGGTTCTGATCCTCCACCCTCTCTGCAGCGAACAGCGCCATCTCAGGTCTGGTTCAGTAACCCGGATCTCCTCCTCTCCATCCTCATTCTTTCTGAATTCCAAACACTGGAGGCGGCTCAGCACTCCGTAAAAGGAGATCCTGCAGGTCTGATGGAGCTCAAAGTTCTGCTCAGGTTTCAGGATCATGTTTCACATCTAGAAGCAGAAAAAAAATTTCAGTTCAATAAAACCAACGAATCTACCAAATACAACTCAAAAGAACGAGTTTAGACTTTTTGTTTTAATGTTATTTTTATTGTTTGAACTCTGAAACTCCTGATATCCGGTCTAGTTCTGACCTCAGCCAAGAAGGTCCCACACAGATGAGTTTTTAAAAGGATTTAATAAAACATGTTTAACTCAGATTTCATCTGTACAGCTAAGTTATGATTGAGACACCAGGAAACCTTCTGAGTTCAGTCAGAAACAGTTTCTGGATCTTTAAAGACTGGAATAAAGTCAGCTTCTAGTCTGAAACCACCTCCCCCTCAGGCCGACGCTCAGGGGTTCTGCTCAGTTCTGGTTCATGAATTCAGATGAATGTTTCTAGATGAATAAAATTCTCTGATTGGAGAATGTGACAGAAGGTTTCTGAGAGAATAAACAGAGTTAAAATCAGACCAGATCAGACCTGAATCCTGTCTGACAGCTCTGTGGAGAACTCAAATGTTCTTCAAACCCATTTTCAGGTCTGGTGAAAGTTTTACTCCCTGATCTTTGAGTAAGAAAATCAGGAAAGGGCCTAGGATTCATGGGATGAGCCAGAGTTGGGTCGGAACGTGTTTTGAGTTCTTTGGTCCCAGCCTGTCACAGAAGTTTTAGTCTGAAATTCCTTCAGAAAGTCTGGAGAACTGATGATTCAGAACCACTATAGAGGATTACAGGAATGTCTTGCTGCTGGGAAAGAAAATAGACTGGATCCGGAGATTTGAGCTGGATCAGGATTTTGGCTCCTGAGAAGCTGACACCTGAGACTGGAGCAGGAAATGGATCAGCTGCTCGGATGTTTTTGGGTCTCAGATTACCCGGATTATTCATGGATCATTTTTGAAGTTTATTTAAAGCTTTGTCTCAAGCTAAAATATTATTAAAACACTAAATTTAATTTAATTTATTTACAAAAAGTTAGTTATAAAAGTAGAAAACACAGATTCAGAAATCTGAACTCATTCTGATTCATGAGCTTTTATTTTGGTACTTCCTGTTTCCTCTGAGTTTAGGTGATGATTTTAATTGTTTTCTATTTTTACTTTTTGGTGAACTTCTCCAGATGTACTGGGAAGCAGTTGGTTCTGTTTCAGGGTTCTTCTGTCTTGTTCCCACCAGGTTGTCAACGACCCGCAGTCACAACAAGTCCATAAACTTTACAAGTTATTGTAACTTTATTAACTTCTCCGCTATAAAACTTACATTCAAATGTCTCTAAAAGTCCAACCAAGGACTAGGTTTGTAAATTAGCCTCTGGCTAGAAAACCTCTGTACAAAACGGTTGTGTTGTTCTTACATGTTGTCTTTTGTGCTGTCCTTGTTCAATTAACCCAAACTAAACTAAACCAACTGCTGAACTGGTTTCTGTCTGTTTCTGTGTTTCAGGCTGCTCCAGCTCCAATGACAGCACCAGAACCCATTTCAGTACTAGAACCAGTAAAAGAACCAGAACCTGCTGCAAAACCAAAACCAGCACCAGAACCCGTTTCAGTACAAGAACCAGAACCTGCTGCAAAACCAGAACCAGCAAAAAAACCTATTCCAGTACTAGAACCAGTAAAAGAACCAGAACCTGCTGCAAAACCAGAACCAGCACCGGAACCTGTGAGGGTACTCAAACCTGTTACAAAGCCAGCAGCACCAGATAAAGCACTAGAACTGGTTCCAGAACCAGTTAAAGCTCCAGAACATGTCCCTGAAAAAGTAACGGCACCAGAACCTGCCCCAGAACCAGTCAAAGAGCCAGAGATTGAGCCAAAACCACACCCAGAGTCAGAACTAGAACTGGTTCCAGAACCCAAATCTTTACCAGAACCAGTACTGGAGCCAGCTGTAGAATCTGTATCTGAACCTGTTCCAGAATCAGATTTGGTTGCTGATCCAGAACCAGAAGTAAGGTCAGAACCAGCACCTGAAGTGATCCAGCAGCCTGTGACTGAACCAGAACCAGAGAAAGTTGAGGATTCTGCACCTGAACCAGTTCCTGAATCACCCAAACCTGCTGAAGAGGCATCCAAAGAACCAGAACCAGAGGTCATCCTGGATGGTAAGACTAGTCCGGATTAGCTCTGTGGGTTATGGTGGGAGGTGACCCATCATCACTCAGTTTAGTCTCAAAAACAGAAACGGGTCAAAAGTGAAGAACTTTCCTCTTTTGGGTCAGACCGTTTTGAACCCTGTTGTGGTTCAGGTGGATTTTTACCAGGTTTGTTCTGAAACAACTTTAATTTTAAAGCTTATTTTTAATATTAAACCATTGATAAAGAGTCTATTTTCCTGTTCAGCATTTAGAACCTGAGCATGGTTCTGATCCAGTAGAGAAGCTTCTTCTATTTGTACCGACACATAACAGTTACTGCCATAGATATCATATATATCACTAGATCCCTTAACTGGGAGTCGACAGTGTCCCTACACGGCGGCCATCTTACCTCGGACAGCTTACGTTCCGTTCTCAATGGTAGCAGGTGAGTGAACAACTTAAACAAAAACACTCAACTCGATTAAATATTAACGGATTAACAAGCGGGTTGCCTTATTACAAACCTTATAACACATAGGCTTGATAGAACATACTTTAACATTTTTAAATTAACGGGCCAAATCCGTCATATTTTACAGCCACGTCTCTGGTGTTTATAACAAACCAAACCGTTTGAAATTTGGTTGAAAATTGAGCAAGTTAGAGTTATTTAAATAGTACATTCACCATTGACACCAATGTTACGAAAGGGGGCAGCTGTCCGAGGTAAGATGGCCGCCACGTATGGACATTCATCCAATTGACGAACAGCGCGGGTAAGGCATCTAGAGATATATATGATATCTATGGTTACTGCAGTGTAAAGCACTTTGGAGTCCTCTGATTCAAAGCTCTATAAAAACGGACCTTTCACCATATTGTGGATCAGAGGAAAGTTAATGAGTTGTGATTCCTGCTGTTCCAGATGTGGCTGCAGCTGGAGAGGAGCTGATGAAACCCACCCAGTTAGAGACGCTGCTGATGAAGGAGGTGAAGGAGGAGCAGAGGTGAGTTTAGCTTGTGCTCCTCTCTCTGGTAAAGACCTCACATTGACGCTCCTCTGAACACACACACACACAGGAGATGATCTCAAAGGGATCCCCTATGTTTCCAGGATTGAGTTGACACCTGACCTCACCTGTCTCTAGTCCACCTGAGCAGATTCTGTGTTGGAGGGACCTGGTAAGGTGTGACTTCTGCAGACTTTAACCTTTGACCCCAGTGAGGACAGACTGAGACACAAACGTTTAAAATTTCCTGCTGAAACAAAAAATCATTCAACCTTTAACAGGATGATTCAGAGGTCAAAGGTCAGAGACCTGAACTAAAGCTGTTCCTCTAAAACTGAGTCAGGATTCTAATCAGATTTGGATCAGGAGGATGACTCAGTCTGGTCCTGCTGATGAAGTCTGTCTGGATCTGGTCCAACAGCATGATGCTGATAAAGAGGGCGACGTTTGTTTGTTTGTTTACGTCCTGCTGCTTTGATCCAGATGGTCTTCCCTCATCCTCTTAACCCCCCACCCCACCCAACCTACAGACCCCAGACCGACTCTGGGTCTGAGCTGAGGAGACTCTGACCCTGTGGGGTGTCACTAAGGACTAGACCTTCTTACAGGACTCCTGCAGGTTTGATTATAAACACATCCAAGTGCTTTTCTAAAATCTCTACAGAATTGGATTCAGGTTCCGGTTGTAAGATCAAAATTAAGAAGGAGAACCCAGAAACTTCTGGATTCTGTGGGATCTGCTTGAGAACAAAGTTCTGAAGATGTTATCTTGTGAAGACTGGAGACAACAGAAGTTCTGGAGGTTCTGAAAGTCTTCAGGTTCCTCAGAATCAGAACCAGCTTCCTGTTTCTATGGAGCCAAACCATCCGGCTAAGTGGATTGGGTTTCTGTTTCACTCTGTGGGTTTAGACCTCTGAGGCTCAGCAGACCCTAATCTTGACTCAAGCTGACTGAACCAGCTGATTCTGGTCCAGGAGCGCCCCCTACTGGCCAAACCAGACACGGTTCTTTAACAGTTTGGGTTTTTGGAACTTTGGATCGGTTCTGATTGTGCTGATGAGAATTTGGAGAGTCAGGATATTACAGACACACTAAGTCTGTCAGATGTTTGCAGGTTCTGAAGGAAGTGATCCAGTAATACAGATGTTCAGAGGAACAGCTGGATCGGTGAGATGATAAACTCTGATCAGCTGTTTATTGTTACCCGTTTGATTCAGTGTCCTCTTTTAACACCAAAACAATAAAACTACCGGGTTGATTCCAGACAAAAGCTAAAACTGAGATTGAATCTGAGAATGTTCTTCGTACTAAAACAGGATGAAGATGGGGATTTTTAAAGTCATCTTGTCTTCTAAATTAAATCTGGTTCTTCTCATGTTCCTCTGTGGTTCCTCTGGTTTCTGTCAGCTTCAGCTGCGCGTCTCCTTGCTAACCTGCATGCTACCAGCTAACAGACGGTGAGTTCTGCTGCTTTAAACCCTGCTGTTCCAGCTGCTCACAACCAAACCTCTGACAGAACTTACAACTCAGAAACTGAAGCTGTTCTAATCTGCGTCAGATTATTGTAATCTGATTACAGATGTTTAGAGTAACACTTCTAAAACCTACTTTGAGTTAAACTTCTGGTTCTGATCTGATAAAAAAAAAAGTTCTGTTCTAGTTTTTTATTACAAAACTATTTTTACATTTCATTTGTTGACATGAAGCAGTTTATTTATAGATTATTTTTAAATACCTGATTCCACTGAACATGAACTCTTGTTTCCTTCCAGCTGATCAGTGAGGATGAGGAGGAGACGAAGATCAGATGTCCTTCGTTGCTCAGCTTCAGTTTGGTGTTTGTGGATTTAACAGCCTGTAAATAGCTGACATGTTTTACACCAAAGTGCCTTCAGGATTCAGGTTTTACTTTAGCTCTGCAGGAACTGAACTAGAACATCAGAATAAAGTTTTGTTCTGCTGATGAAGAACAGAAACTCTGCTGATGAAGAACTCCACTGATGTTCTGACAGCTTTTAGTTTGAATGTAAAACATGAAATAAAAGAGTGAAACTGTTGGTGTCGATTCTTTTGGTTCTGATGAGGTTTGGATCATTTAAAGAACCGATCATGTTTTTGTGAATCAGTTTGTGATCATCTGAACAAAGAGTGTCTGAAAAACTAAACAAAAAAAACATTCTTTAAACGGGATTTAAAAATGAAAACTGGAAATGTTAAAAACAACCAACTGATTTGGTTCTGGACTTTAATTTGGACCTCCGGCAACAAATATCAGACTTTCATGTCATTTTTATGGTTCGACATTATTTAATAAGCAGATTTAGTCAAAATGACTAGTACATTAAAGTTGATTGAATCTGTTGAAAACTGAATTTCATACTAAATTTCACAGTTGAATACTTAGTTTATTAGTTTGAGCTGAAACCAACAAAAACATTCTGAATAAACCAAAACTCAGAGAAAATCACCGTCAGAATTCTGATGATTTTAGTTAAGCCTTCAGACTGGTTTGAACGTTTAGTTCTGGTTTATTCTGGGATTTAGGCTCTCCAGCTGGTGTGAGTTTAGTCTGGCTTATTGCAGGTTTTTTGTTTTATCTCAAACTGGTCCTGCTGGTATCAAACGTCACTAAACCTACGTGAGTTTAAAGGTACAATAATACAATTTTTCAGGTCTGTTTTTAAGTGAGCATCATCACCACTCATCTTGAACTTGATTTTGAATTTATGTTCTTTTGTTAGAACATTTTGGGATTATTTTTAATTAATGTCAAAGTGTCTTTTAATAAAATCATATCAATGTTTGGACTAAAAGTCTTGCTGAAGAACCAGTCTGGGTCACACACACACACAAAGATGCTGCAGGTGTGTGAAACCCAGTTCTGGTGTGACGGTGTGCTATTTTGGTTGGTTTCCAGGTTCCAGCAGGAGCAGCTGGAGGCCATCTTCCTGCTGCTACGACACAACCGGGTCAGTGATGGGCCAGACGGGTTGGTGACAGATGGAGGAGCTGAAGCTCTTCTCCCTCAGAGAGACATCAACTGACCCAAACATCCATCATGTCTGAGGGTTACCACGATAACAGCAGATGGAGGGAAACATCTGGACTCCCCAGAACCTCTGGAAGAGGAAAGCCTCATAGGAGAAGAAGCTTGATCTTTCAGGGAGCTGCTGAAGTGACGCTAATATCCCATAAACAACTTTCCTTCTTACTGTTACACCAAAAACAAAAAAATGTAAATAAAAATTTGTTTCTTATTTTAACATTTTTAAAATAATTTCTCCAGAACTTTCCAGATCCTGAACAAATCTGAACCTCCTTTGGGTGGAATTTTCTCATCCTGATTGTTTAGTTTGACTGAAGACGGGAGTTTGAGCTCAGGACGTTTTGCTGGTTGAAACTTGATGTGAGCTTCTTGTTTCAAAGGAAAACATGTTCAGTAGATTATTGTGTGATTGTGGGTCTGTGGGATGTTTTTTATGTATAAATTAAATAAAAATGCTGCCCAGCAGGTTATTATTTACGTGATCATCTTCTAAAGTGTTTTTAATAAAAACTGGTTTATTTAAGCAATAAAAATTTTATTCTGTAGATTTTACACTCTAAAAAGCTTCTAATCTTAAACACCTATATGTCATAAATGATTCTTTATAAAACTATTTCAGAAACAGGTTTTATTTTTAGATGAAGGAAGTAGAAGTTTCAGGTTGAATTAATCAAACCTGAATTTTTTAAGGTAAGTTAAAGAAACTCTTCTTTTAATCTGATTTTAGACGTTTGAGGACAAAGTCTGAGACACTAGAAGACGTCGGTTCGTGTTTTATTAACAGGAGACGCAAAAACACGACACATCACTGCTCCTCCACACCAACAACATGATGTCTGCAGTCCACATCCAGGGCCCTCGGGGGCCCTCCAGGTCCCAGAGAAGCTTCAGGATGTTCACATGTTGTAGTCCAGCTGTTGTCATGGTAACCCTGCTGTAAGTTTTTGGTAAAGGTTTCCTCAATAGTCGGCGTGACTGTCGCCTCCAGGATCCTGGTCTATGTCGGTCCGACTGAGATCCAACCCAAAGAACTAAACCAGAACCAAAGAATCAGAACCTTCTTTCAATCAGGAAAAACATGATGGAGTTCCTTTAAATGTTTTAATCCTCCTGCAGATGAACTCAGGTGTCCCTTAAAGAAACCAGAACCTCTTCAGACAAAACCCGGTTTTAATCCTTCAACCTCTGAGAATTGGATCTGAAACACATAAAAACACTAAGTTTGGGAGTCATGCAGATTCAGATTGGACCAGAACCTGAACCCAAACCAGAACCAGACTCAGAATTTTTTTCAGATGCTTTGTGATGAAAATTTGTCCTGAAAATTTTAAACAGGTTTAAAATCTTCTGTTCCAAACTGACCAGCTGTTCCTTTGAAATTAGCAACAAGACCTTAACACCAGAAACTTCAACAGGAACATCAGATAACCTGAATATGAATCCAGAATGATCTGGTTCGGACCCAAACAGAACTTTCGGGCTCAGACTGGAGCTTCTTTAAAGTTTTCACCATTACAGCAGCAGCTGAGCTTTTTGGGTCTTAGGAGCCATTCTGGTTCTGGTTCTTGTGAGAATTCTATAAGATGAACCAAGAGTTGGGACCTGAAAACTCTGCAGCTGAATGAACTCTGTGATGAGATTGGTTCTGGTTTCACCTGAACATGTGAGCTGATTAATCCATCACTTTGGATTCTGGCTGTAGAAACAGAACTGGACCTTCATCAGTCCACATTCACACAAAAGCAAAGTTCTGTTCAGGATCTGAAATCAAGTTTCCCTAAATTAAAAAACAACTAAGATTTAAACGAAGCCTATTCTTAAAGACTGACATCGTTTAGGCTGGAACAGCTGATTATTTAATAATTATTAAATCATCTGGCAGTTAAACATTCAGCAATGATGAAAATCATCAACATAACGTTTGTAGAAAAAAGAATCTAGATCCAGTTTGATCAGAATCCAGATGGGTTCTGAAGCAGCTGACGGTTCCGTCTGAAACAGGTCGATTGAAGCTGTGGCGTTTAAATGCTTCAGGTGGGAGTCGCATCTTATTGTTTGATCGAGCTGCAAGTTTGGCTTTTATTTGTTTTAAAGCTGCAGCTGAAAATCACAGATTCACTCATAAATAACAGATTTTTCAGTAAAAAAAAAAAACTTATAACAACACAAATATCCAGTTTAAACGAAAAACAGCAGATTTTGTTTGAGAAGCAGAAATCTGGTTTTACTGTTGATTATTCCTTCAACATTTCCAAGTTTGATCAAAAGAGAGCACCCTCCACTGGTGACCCGAGGCTCAGCACGGCCGGTTTCCTCACAATAAAAAAAAATAAACATCAAACTGAGATTTCCAGATAAACGTCGATAAGAAATTCCACAATTCCTTAAACCCGGTGAAAGTTCTGGATCCCAGAGGAGACAAGAGTCCTCTGAGTCATCATCAGAGTCGTCCGCACGGCGTCCAGCTGTTCAGTGATGACATCAAAAAGGAGGCGGTGTCTCCACATCCCCTGCCCCCATTCCCACCGTTGACTCCATGTGAGCCAATCAGAGGGAGGATCATCTGAGACCCGCCTGGATACGAGACTGAGCGGAGGGAGCTGATTGGCTGCAGTCAAGTTCAGTTTGAATGATTGAACGTCTTTCAGTGAACGAGTCCAGAAAAGAAAGAAAGAAAAGACCTGAAAATGACAACAACAAAAAAACAGTTAAAGGAGCAGGTCACATTTTCACCAGAACACCACACAGCAGCCCGTCTCAATCCCAACAGAACCAATCAGAACTTCACATCAACACAAACGGCATCAAAAAGACACAAAACAACAAGTATTAAACAAAACGTAAAGAAGAAGCAAACAACAACATAACACACCTGGATCAGCGTGGATTTTCTATAAAAACATTGTGTGTGAGTGAAGGAGGACTCACGGTGTCTCCGGTGCTACGTCTGGGACTCGACCTGAGGAGAGCCACTCTGCTCCGAGCCCTGCTCCCTGACCTCTTGCAGCGGGGGGCTGATCTCCTCCTCGGGGTCGTAGTAATAAAACTTCCTCAGGTAGGAGATCAGCGGCCTAAAAACACAACACAGGTGAGATGTAGAGATGGAAACATCCAGACTCCTTTTCTGTTCTTCTAACCAAGGAGTCAGCTCCTCTGGCTGCAGAACAGAACAGGACCACGAGGTATCAGTTCATGTTTGGATTATTCTACTTCCTGTTTCTGCTCTGATCAGCCGTTTCCTGTTGTTCTCATCCTGAAACTTTGTCCCTCATTCTGACTAACACTTTGATTTATTCTATGTTTAAATTAGTTTAAAAAACATTTAAATTCACTTTTTTATATAATAAAATTAATATTTTACTTTAGGTTTTCTTATTTTATTAGAAAAATTACAGAAGATGTGGAATCATATTTTGAAGTCGTTTTGGGTGTTTAAATATGCATTTGATTCTGTCTACCTTAGACATCTAGTCCTTTTTAAGGGAGACTAGCTTTTAATTTTTGTTTATAAACCATATATTTAAAAAAACGTTTATAATTGCTGAACAGTTTTTGCTGCTGTTGGGCGAAAAACTTCGTATCTGTAAAGACGGAACTTTTCAGGACATGAAAAACTATATTTTACAATGAATATTTTTCTCTAAAATCACTTATAGACAATCAATATATTTTTTTTTATGTAGAAGCATGAAAATTATTTTAAAACAGGAGAAATTAGGTTTTAGCCTGACAGCGTTATGTTTCTGAGGTCCTAATCCCAGTTAGAGGACACAACAGCGTTCCAGTGGGCGGGGCTTATCTCTACTTAAGGTTCGTACGTGGGCAGAGGCAGCTCCTGAATGTGGTCGATCCGGACCAGCTGTCTGATGCAGAAGCGGCACAGATGCTGCAGAGACTTGACACTGCTGAACCTGGAGACTGGATACAGGAGCTGGACTGGGGTCGGGGGCAGACCTAAACACACACAAACCAGGTCAGAACAAAACAGATCCACAGAAAACTCCTCAAGAATGTTCCTGAACTTCAGTCCTCTCCGAGATGTTTTTGTGAATTTTAGTTTTAGGTTTACCAAACAAAAGTTGTGATTTGGTTCTGATTTCTTTCACACTTCCTGAGTTCTGGTTTTCCAGTTTTGTGAGTCTGAGTTTTTATAGGTTTTATGAAACAAACTGGATCAGTTGAGACAAAGTGATTGGCTAGGTCCTACCTGGGACTCTGGAGCGTAGGAAGTAGAGGAACTTCCCATTCTTGGAGTGCATGATGGCTCTCTCGATAAACTCGACCACGGAGTGACACCTGTCCTCAAACTTTGGGTGGCACCAGAGACTGAACGTCCCTGCGGGACAGAGACAGCATAATCACAAGGGCTCACAGCGGATCACATAACACCGGCTGGTTCTGGGTGAGTGGTACCTCTGTAGTGCTCCATGCGTGTGTGGTGCGTGACGCCCTGAGACCTGAAGCTCAGACTAAGAATGTACCGGGGGTCCGAACTGTCTCGCACCAGGAATGAGCCATCCGGTTTCCCCTTCAGCTTCATCTCAGCATCCTCCCAGTTCATCGGACCCCAGTACCAGCCGCACTGTAGACACACATGCATACACCAGTAAGCTCCACCCCCTCACAATCACATACCCGGGCGTGAAAATGACACCCACCTTCTCCAGCTCTCTGAGGCTAGTGGCAAAGCTGCCGGTGTCAGGTCTGCTCAGGGGGCAGCGTGGGGCGAGTCGGGGCGGGAGGTTCTGCCCGTCAGGTCGTAGAGGTACCGGTCGGGGTAAACCTCGCAGGAAGGTGTCTGAGAGAGAAGATCCATTATTTTAAACAAATGTTATTGCAGAATTTATTTGGATCGGGCGTTAAAACAACTGAACCCAGAAGTTCAAAATGCTTAGAAAATCTCAGCTGAATATGGTGCAGTCCAGAACTCCTGATCCAGTCCAAAACTTCTGATCAAGTTCAGAACCTTCAGAAAGTCTGGAGAACTCCAGAGCCACCATAACCGATTAGAGGACAGTCTGGCTGCTTGGAGGGAAAATAGAAAGAGATGAGGACTGGATCCAGATTTGAACTGGATCAGGAGTTCTGGACTGGATCAGGAGTTCCTGATCAAGCCTATTACACTATAAAATGTTTGTTCTTTAAATGGTAAATGGCCTGTATTTAAAAGTGCCTTCTAGAGTTCTACAACCTCCCATCAGTCCACGCACA
Source organism: Aphyosemion australe (assembly GCA_006937985.1). NCBI lineage: Eukaryota > Metazoa > Chordata > Actinopteri > Cyprinodontiformes > Nothobranchiidae > Aphyosemion > Aphyosemion australe. The sequence continues at coordinate 398,095 of SSNS01000418.1, forward strand.
CACATTCAAAACAAAGAAGTTCGGAACTTTAAAAGATGTTTTGGGTTTCTGCGACTCTGGACTAAATCAGACCTGACTGAGAGGATCTCCATCAGTTCTTACCATTGAGGCTCAGGCTGTGCTGGATGGTGCTGAGGGAAGGGGGCAGTGCCATCGGTCGGGGGGGCAGAGACTGCATCGAGGCGCCTCCAGTCCGCTCATTGAAGGACCCCTGGTGCTGAGGAGGACCCCCAAAATCATCTGCAGGTCCACAAAGACACAAACACACCTGAGAGGGGGAGGACAGATAGGTGCTCTGGATCCAGTAAAACCTGCGCTTCTGTTTCCAACTTCAGAGACCAACCTGAACCACAAACCTACCAAGGTGGTCCAGCGTTCCACAGACTCCATAGACTCATAAGTAGCTCAAAACTAAAACTTCCATCAAATGTCACACACACACACATACACACACTCACGCGCACACACACAGGTGGTTCCTGATTCTACACAGACAACTTAAAGGTGGAGGAGTTCCTGGAAAAAAAGCTGTTCGAGTTACATAAAAAAACACAATTCAAAGGTCCAAAACCCCCTTTTTTCAGGCTCCTTCCCGAAGCCACGCCTCCAGAATACAGGAGAATACCAGACGCAACGAAAACCGTCAACCATGAAAACACATTATGTCACCTATCAAGAGGAAATCGAGCCACAGTGGCATCGGTCACTGGCTTTCTGGTCCTTCACCAGACGCCATTAATCAAATGCAGCAGCAGCACCAATGCACATTCAGCTTTTCTTATTAGCCATAATTAGTTATGATCCAATTATTAAAGCTGGGGTCTATAGCGTGATGTCATCAAGGAGAGGAGGAGATTTTGAAATTTGAATGGCTATAGCTCCTGCTTCTGCTCCCCCCTCCTTCTGAGAGGAGCTGAAAGCTAAGCCTCACACCGCATACATGCACACCAATAGCCTTGGAGCGCTAACAGACAAGTAATGTTCGTGCTTAGATACACCTGATTCTAACAGCAGGAATCCAGCACGTGCAATAGCAGCACACCCCTGCTAACTCTACAACAGGGTAAAACAAAAGTTTGATGAATGCTGATTGAAAAATGAACACTACACTAATCACTTAGCTCCGATACACATAATACACAAAAGACAAATTCCTTTTGTTCCCCTCCCTCTTCTTCCACAGTTAGCTTGAAGTTCACAGAATGACATTAATTCGAAGCAGGTCGGGTTAGCATTCAAGCTAGTTTGGTGTGCTAAGCTGACTGAGGCACACGCGTTGCAATGCATGCTGGGAACCGGGGTGCATTCTCATTGAGTGACAGCGCCCTCTTGTGGATACGCAAATCGATTAGTCAACGCTCTAGGCTTGGGTAATTATTGGTTTTGCTGTAGAGGCCAGAGGAGGGACTTTGGGGAATTATACATTCTAAAAGATTACTGACTTTTAAAAAAATCATTGAAAAAGGTCAGATAGTCAAATTTAAGCATTTTGAAGTTACTTTAAAAAATGTTTAACTACTTCCCCCAGGCATGAAGAACAGGGTGTTCACAACAATTGGATCAGCTTTTCCCAGGATTGTGTGTTTCAGAGGTAATTACACTTACTTTTTTGTCTGACAATACATTTCATTTATTGGTTGCCATCGGTAAGTGAAAAGAAGTTCAAGCAATAAGGCAAAAAGCGCTCCAGAAAAACATCTCATACTGCACCTTTAAACACAGAGAATTTGAATAGATTTCTCAAAATACAACTCAAATTTCATCACAGAGAGATATCAAAATAAGTTTGGCACCAAAACTCACGGAGCGGATCCGAACCGGACAGATTTAACAAAAGTCCTAGCTGAGAACGAAGACATAAAACCAGAAGCAAAGAAAGCAGAAGAGAAAACAGAAAGTGAAGAAAAGGAAGTACCAAGCAGACTGAGGCTCCGTCTGGGTGGGGGTGGGGGGGTGGGGGGGTGGAGACAGCCTCCCCCCCTGCGAGAAATGTCCACATCGACCAGAGACACCGTCTCACCTGGACACACCCAGAGACAGAGGAAGACGAGTGTTAGAGGAAGGAGGAAGAGTTAGTGAGAGTAGGGAAAGATATGAGGTGGGTCAAAGTCAGGAGCAGGATCAGAACCTCAGAGGAAGACCTCAACATCTTCATCAACATCACACAACAGGATCTGAGTCTGTCTGGGAGTTCCAGAGTACCAGATAACTGATCTGAAACATAGATTTCTCTAAAACTCACTTCAGAACAAATAAAACTGTTCTGCTTTTCATGTTTGGACCAGAACCGAACCAAAGTTCCACCATCTCTTGGTCCAAAGCAGGCTGGACTCACATATAAATGAAACCTCCATGACTGGATCTTATCGGCCCGTTGGCACTGGGTTTCTGCTCTCCAGCTCCTAATGAGTGTTTATGTTTGTATACACACATGCACGCACACAAACACACACACACACACATACAGCTGTGCATGTGGACTCACCCGTGAAAGCAGGGGTGAACGGTACTGGGCAGAAGGCACTGTGAGGTCGTGACACCTGCAGCCTGCTGAGACAAACAATAGCAACAACAGGGTGTCAAATTGTGTTTCCATGACTACCAGTATGTGACATCGCAGTCCCACCTGACGACACCTGAGTCTGTTCCAAAGCCCGCCCCACGTCACTCAGTAAGAAACTCCCAAACTGTTGCCATGGAGACAAGCTACGTCTCAGCACACAGAAGTTTCATCTGTGGAGTGAGAGGATGATGTTGCCATGACAACACCTTCTCTCTCTCATTCTGCTGAGCAGAGGATGTGGGTCTCCATGACAACAGATGTAGAAAAAGTTGTGCAAGAACTGAATGAAGTTTGGGTCAGATCAGAGCTGATCTGAGAGCAGCAGGGATGGACAGAAAAGGAAAATAAGGACACATTAAAATATTTAACCAGAACCCAGAAGCTTTAAATAACCAGTTCCACCTACTGGTCCAGCGGGAGTCTTTCATGTGGTTCTGGTGGAGTTCTGGCCCACTCTTATTAAAGTTTACAAAAACTTTGTTCTGTTCAGCTCTCTTAAGGTCCTACCACAGCGCCCTGATTCTGTTGTAGATCTGCTGCTGTGTTTGGACCCGGTTCAGTCCAAGCTGTCAGATCGATGCTCTCAGATTGGACTCTAAAATATTTTGGTGTCCAGAAGAGTTCATGGTTGACTAAAATGAGTCCTGGTGCTGCAAAACCAGACCACACCATCAACACTCCACCACCGTGTTGACAGAGGGGATCAGCTGTTTATGCTGTTGTTCATTATGGGTACATTTCTCCACTTTGTTCCAAAATTTATTTGGTTGATTCAGATGAAACTTTACCAGCATAACTGAGCTGTCGTGACCTTTAACCTAATGAGGCCTGTAGTCTCAGAGGGATTTCTTGGGTCTTTGGTCATCTCTCTAAGCGTTGACCTCTGACCTCTGGGTGAATCTGTAAGGATGTCCACTCCTGTTAGAATGATGGACTCCAGATAACTTGTAAATGACATCAGACCTTCCCTAGCAACAGCTGCTTCTTTAAGGCTGATCCTGATAGTCTGAATTCATCTGGGTTCTGGTTTTGTGTCCTGTGCCAATTAATTTCTAACTCAACAGAAATCCATCACAAGTCTGGTGTTTTTATAAATCAGTTTAGGTAAAAGGTTTATCAATAGTTTAGTTTCAGAGGCAGGAAGCTGTGGTTGTCATGGTGATACACATCTATTATGAAGCTGGACTGAACCTGCAGACCTTCAGTAATCAGTCAGACCTATCAGCTGAGTGGTCTTACCTGCTGCTGTCCTGGTCCATGTTGCTGCAGGTGGACCCCCACACATCCAACAGGCTCCCCCCGGACGAGGTGGAGGATGCCAGTGATGGCCTCTTGTCCAGCAGTCCCCCCGATCCCCCACTGGAGCTCTTGGTTCTGAACAGCTTGCTGAGCCGGACTTTCAGGGACCCCCCCTTTCTTGACTTTCCTCGGGACATCTTCTCTCCCTCCAGGACCACCAGAGGGGAGACAGACCGCCCAGCTCCCCCCGAGGCTACACCAAGTTTGGGGGTGGCAGCGCGACTCTGGGGCTGGGACCGGGACTGGTGCTGATGCTGCGGGCGGGGACCCGGGTCAGGGGAGACGTGAAGGTCACTGAGGGCTGCTGCAGCGGGTGGGGGGGTCTGTGGTTGAACCAGGGGGTACAGGCAGGTGGTGGTGGTGTTGATGGGGGGCGACACAGCAGAGCGGCAGTTCTGGTCTGTGCAGACCCCCGCCTCCTCAGCGAGTCTGTGGACCTGCTGCATCAGACCACTCAGGGTCCCACTAGAAAACACAGGTCCTGTCCCCCCAGGTGCCCCCCCTCCACCAACTCCCTCTACTTGCCCTCTTTTCCCAGCCTCCTCCCCCTCCCTGCCTTCCCCCTGGCCCAGTCCACCCACCTCCTCAGAACCCAGTCCCTCCAGAACCAGCAGGGCATCACTGGTGTCACTAGGGTCCTCACCAAGTCCTCCAGAGGTGAGAATGCTGTGGCAGGAACAGCGAGGCAGAGGGGGTGCCATGTCCTCCCCCCCAACTCCCACACCCTCCCTTACTTCTCCCAGCTGCCCCAGCCTCTGGGCCAGAACCAGGACCGGGTCTTCGCCCCCTGATGAGCAGGTCTTCCTGGGCTCCAGCAGTCCCAGGCGCAGCGCTTGGTCCAGCAGGCCCGGAGGCCACTTTGCCAACTGATGTCTGTGGCACAGGACCGAGCCGGACAGAGAGTCCAGTCCGGGAACCTGCTGAGGGGTCTGGGGCCCGTCAGACCCTTTGGACAGTCTGAGAACTGGATGCCACTGCAGAAGCTGTGGTGGCTGCAGGGTCTCGTCTGCAGACGGGATGCAGGAAGAGTTCTGCTCCATTCCTCCTCCAGGTCCAGGACCGGCTGTTGTGCTCCCAGGACCTGGTACCGGGTCTAGCTGCTGTCTCTGTCTCTCCGCCTCCTCCTGGAGGTACCCCGCAGGTGGCGGCTCCAGTCCGAACTCCAGCATTCGGTCTCCGGACCGCAGCAGGTTCTGAAACACCATGAGTTGCGCCCTGGAGCCATGTCCTCCCGAACCGTCCACAAACCGCTGAGCCGCGACAGTAAAGTCCTCCGGTGGCGGTGACAGCGGCGCCTCAGAACCTGGCGGGGCCTGCGTCAACACAAGCCCGCCGTCCAGATCACCTTTTCCGGGGAGCGGCGAGCTGTAGTGCGGGGATGCGGATCCGAGGCCTGCTGGGGGGCCGCTGGGGTCCAGATCAAACCCGCCACCGCGGTGTCCCAGCGCTGCTTTCACAGGCCCGAACCCGCTGCCTACGGACCGGATCAGGTCGTCAGGTTCGTCCAGCCGGTCGTATTCGGCGGCGGAAACGAGCCGCATCAGGACGAAGTCCGGAGACATTTCTTGCTGCGCGTCATTCATGGCGGCGGGTTAACGTTAGCTGCTCCGCTCTTACATAACAGCTCCTGCATCTCCCAGCCGGAGCTCCGGGACACAGACACGGCGAGTCCGGACCGGTTCGGGATGGTAACGCCGCCGCTGGACGAAACCAAAACAGGAAGAGACATGAGAAACCCGCCCGGTTAGCTGTTAGCCTCCAGTAGACTCATCCTCCGGTGAGACAACGGGATGTGATGGAGAGGAGGGCGGGGAGCTGAGCTGCGCAGGCGGCGACAAGAATCGATCAGAGCCGATCGATCACCGATGCTCGGATCCGAAGTTCTGATCAGCTGCGCTCAACCTGTACCAGAGACGGCTACAATAACAATATTGTTTTTGTTAGTGATATAATTAAAATTAATAAGGTTTATAATTATAAAATGTATTTTTAAATGTCTCTAATAAACATAGTCGTTTTTTATTGTAATGTTTATATTGATTTCTATATGAATAGTTATGTACAGTTTCATTTGTCATGTTTTATTGTGAAAAATGAATCCACACCAGCTTTTATTTGTATTGGATTTTTTTCTTTGTTACTGGTTTATTTATCTGCTTTTTTTATTTGCTGTGCATTTTGGGGCCCTTTAGTCTTAAATAGTTTTTAAAAAATTGCAACTTCATATTCCTGCTGTTTTACATTAGAAAATAACCTAAAATCTAGTTTAGTTTTCTATAACGTGTACACAATCCTTATTCTTCACGGGCTCATTTGAAACTGAAGTTCTGAACACTAAAGCACACCTGTACCTGCTCATCCAAATCAACTAATCTTAGAAAAAAAATAGTAAACTAACAAACTGCTAATTGTTTTTTCAGAAAACTGATTTAGTTGCAGGTGATATTTCCGCATGCGGACACCAGAGGGCGCCACACCGGTGTCTCACCTACTAATCGATACCTTTCTCACCTTTTTCAGAGAAGATAAAATAACAGTGTGTCCGGCTATAGTTTGAGTAAAAATTAGAAACGTTCGTTTAAAAACCTCGCAGCACTAAACAGTAATGTAAAAATTTTGAAGCTTCTAAGGTATTTATAAAGTAACTAAAGCCAGAAGTGTCCTCTAATAAATGCTTAACTGGAGAATGAGTCTGGGTTGTGAGGTGTGCAGAAGTTTCTGAGGTGAATTCAGACCCAAGATTTGTTGATCAACATAATTTTACTGGTTTGGTGGATGTTATTTTAACATGTCAACTCAACATCTGGTTAACTCTTTCCTGGTTCCTGTTGGTTCTTTTTCCAAAGTTCATCAAGATAATCATCATTGACATTATTGTAAAGTTGCTTTTGTTCACTTGAAAACAACCTCAGCCCGTCAAAGGTGTTCCACTTTGCCAGTCCGAGTTGCTGACTCAACAGCAACTGGCCTCAGATCAGTTTTAGAACCAGAAGCAGCAGATGGTTCAGTACAATATAGACTTTATTAGTTCACTAAAGTTTAATATGAAATAAAAAGCAGATCGGCTTTAAATGATTCACAATTCAGTTATAATCGAGTTGCCAAGGTCATAACACAGGGAGTGCATCCTCCCTACAGCTACTGCACCTCTACAAAATAAAAGCCCTCCCCTCCCCCAAAGTTTGAAACTCCTCACTTTCAGTTTTTATTTTCAGGCTGATCCAGTGAGGAAGTGTAGGCGAGCAGGCTGCACCGAGCGTGCTCACAGCTTTGTGATTTCACACCAATTTAAACCCAGCGTCCCAGCAGCGAGGAGCGCCGATGAGCCACAAAGTTTAAAAAAAAAAAAAAAAAAGAAAAATCATGGTTCTTTGTGGCGTTGAGTAAACCAACAGTGGGAGGAGGCCAGAGTTCAGCTTTCAATCAAGAGTCCAGAAAGAGTCCATCAGTCCAGACAAGAGCTAAATCACCAGAACTGCTCGGGGAATGTTTCATATCATTTTATTGTTTTCAGCGTTATTTTTCATCTTAGTAATGGAAAAATATAACCTTATACAAACGTCTTCAATTCTCTGAAATCTTTTAAACAAGCAAAAACGGTGAGTGACCCGTTCCCAAACAAAGTGAAGCGGGGAAATCCGTCTGAAGCAGCTCACAGTGCTGGCTTCCAGAGCTTCAGCTAAACTATTTCCATTTGGCACTCGCTCCTCAGCACCGAGCTTTTACTGTGAAGGGTTTCAGCCGCTGGATAAGAGCGTCAGAACGCCGGAGACGGAGCAGGCGGAGGCGCTCGCACTCAGTTGCGTCTCCGTTGCCATTTTAGTGCTCAGAAGAAGAAAAATAAGAGCAACAAAAATCTAAAGTTTTCCACAGAAGAAGTCCACAAAGTCGCTTGTTAATCTGATTCCACAAAGTCTTTAAGGTTCACCCCCTCCTCCCCCCTCCCCCGGTGTGAGCGGGGCAGCGGCGGGGCGGTGACATCATCGGGATGTCATAGGAGGGCCCAGCTACACGGCGAGAGGTTGTGGGAGGAGGAGGGGCTAGAAGGAGGGGTTTGTGTCTTTAAGGGGAGTCAAGAGTCCAGTCCACAGGCCGTCCAGGAAGAGGAGAGGGGTGGGAGGGTGGGGTTTGTTCGCCAGCTGGAACTGAAGGTGGTGTGATGTCATCATCTCTCGCGCTCACACACATTCATCCATCTCACTTCATCACGTCATTTCTTCCGACTCAGCAGGCGCAGCAGAAGAAGTCATTCCAGACGACCATTTGTCCTCAACGTTCATCGATCTCACGTCATTCTGTGTTTGGACCGGAACGATCTGGAACCAGATACACAACAGGGTCAGACTCTGCTAACTGCAACGCTCCAGGAAGCATGTTGGTGTGGTTCTGGTTTGTTCTCACCAGGCCTGGCTCTTGAGCTTGCGCAGCTCCTTGGTGGCCCAGGTGGCCAGGGTTTTGGTCTTGGTGGTTTTGGAGCGCCGTCCTTCTGTCAGCAGGTCATTGATGAGTGGACGGACCTCCACCAGCTTCATCACGTCTTTACCAAACGCCGTGCACAGGTCGCTGTAGACAAACAATTTACAGGTTATCAGGGGAACAGAGACAGGCTGATTCTGACTGCAGCTGGTTGCTGGTCTCAGAAGTTGTGGTTGGGTTATACATCACACGTTCAGCGTGGTGCATGATTTCTCTTCATTGACCAAATATTCTAACTCAGATTCCATTTAAAGGTGGGTTTAAGCTCCACCCTCTTATTCTAATATGGACAGAGATGCAGATCAGAAATAAAGTTGCAGTGAGGACTAGTTTGTTTTAAAGGTTGTGATGCAACTAAACACAAGCCAGATTTTGAGGATAAATATTTATTGATTCTATTCATCCTGATAAAAGCTGGACTGAAACAGAAAACACCTGATCACTGATCTACAGTCAGTTTAACTTTTCTGATTTGATGCTATTCTCCCCTAGACAGAGTCAGACCTGCCTGCAGCTGATAATAAATATTATTAATGATGAAAAGATCTTTTCTGTGTCTTTTATTGAAATGTGGTGTTGGTTTGTTACCCAATGAGTCCAGCGGCGTTGGCCACGACACCATCAGAGTGATCTTCATCCTCAGCGATGTGATGGATGAAGGAGAGGATGAACTCAACACGAGGCTGGACCAACATCACGTCAGCTGCGGGGACAACAAAAAAAAGTAGATGTACATGAAAAGGGGTAGCTGTTTGTCACTTTGATTTTAACTTGCTGGTTTTTAAAGGTAGGTTTGTTGGGTCCCGCAAAACCAGAAAGCCGTTTTAGTTTTTGGCTGCAGCCTGAAGCTTTCCGGGTGAAAAAGACCCAGGTTTCTCTACGACATCGTAAAATCCTCCTGTTGGACTTCGAACAGGAAGAGGAACTGACGTCGAATGATTGAAGCACATGATCAACACATCCACTCCCCATTCTGCCTCTTATGTAGACTAGAACTTCTAAATTTGTGTGGTGCGTCTCTTACGGTGAACATTCTCCTGGTCCCCCTTCAGGCCCTGGATTATCCCAGTGTAGGCCTCCAGGCAGCCCTCCCTCAGCTCATTCAGGTAGTCCACCATGTCGTAGTCCGTCTGAAACCACACCACAGCATGAGTGGGAAGTTAGAGCTGAAACAGGACAGTCTGGTCTCAGGAGTCTGAGCTTACCTTGTCCACTTGGGCCTGCGAAGCCTGCTGAAGAGTGTCCAGGACAATGTCCAGGTACTTCTTAAACTCCCCTCCAATGGCCAGAGCGATGTCCCCAAATGCCGAAAGGATTTGAGGCTTGACTGACCGGTGGACGTTCTCGTTCTGAAACAAACAGGAGTGTGTCGTTAGACGAGTTAGGAGGTGTGTGAATGAGGATAGAAACATAAGTCATGAAACGAGTCGCACCAGAAAAAGTTTCAAACATGAACTATTAAAGATCGGCTTCTAAATGAGCTTCAGTGATGGACTATTGTTCTATTACGGATTTATCAGGAAGGAATTTCTCCTGAAAATTAAACACATTCTTATAAATAGGTCCCACAATAAAGCTTTGCTTTCATTTTAGGTTTATTAAACTTGTACTGAAATTATTCTGACTCAGGCAAATTAAAGATTCAGCAGCACAGCAGGAGAGTCCAGATGCTTAGGCTGTCTCACCCCCAGGTTCTCCAGTAGCAGCTGCATGATCTCGTCACAGTAAGGCAGGATGTTGGTCTGCAGAGCTCTGCAAAGGTCACACACCAGACCCACCGCAGCCAGACACACCTACAGCAACACACCGGAAACCATCACAACCAGCTCTAAATTGCTCCGCATCTGCTGATCTTGTTGATGAATACGTTCTGGTCATCACACTGATAACCAGAGGTACCACCAAAAGGCTCAGAGGACTGTAACTGGGCCTCCCTACCTGGTATTCAGCGTAGTTTTTCAGTCCGATAGCCAAGAAAGGCTTGAAGGCTTCCATGTACTTCTGGAAGTCGCTGCCCAGGACTGGAACAAGCAGCAGGGAGACGGTGAGAACCAGCCGAGCTGTCTGAGTTACCACAGCAATAAAAGAGTCGTACCTTCAACCAGCGTGGACACGGCCATCAGAGCGTCCTCCTGAACGCCTCCAGACCCGGCCGTGCTCTGAAACATCCGCAACAGGGAAGCCATCACCACATCGGAGATTTGCAGTGCGTCCTGGTGCTGGACCTTCCGGAGAACATTCTGCAGGGAAACAGGAAATGCTAGTCAAACCGCCAGAATAAAAGCATGACTCACAGCCCAGATATGTCATCTTACCTGCAGAGTGGCACAGAGCAGCGACTGCAGGTCATTGAACTGGATTCTGTCTGAGGTACTCTGGATGTGAGACTGCAGACAGGAAGTCACATTAAATAAGCTGTTTTACCCCCCTGTAGAAACATGACCACACCCCAGTGAGCACTCCTCACCTCCATCTGCAGGACCTGCTGCAGCCGCTCCATGATGACTAGCGTAGTTTTCTGGACTGCAGGATAGCAGTCTTTTGCACTGTTCTTCACAATCTCCATCAGAGCCTCGTAGGCAGCAGAACGCAGGTTGTTCTGATGTCCATCAGGCCTGAGATACAGAAACACAGAGCTGCTTCACACCAACAGTATCATCACAGGGACAGCAGAAGCTGGTGAGTAAAGAGGTATCAGATGGGTTTTATTCTCCACCTGGTTTCGCTGACATAGAAATAGTTTCAGATACGTTTAACTAAAAATCAACTTTAACATTTAACCCATCAGTCAAACAAGGCCTGACCTTTGACCTCAGTGTTGCAGGTAAAACTTTGGATCATCTGTGAGCAGATTGATACTAAAACTCAGAACTGCTGCTGTTGTTTTAGATGTCAACACAGCCAAGACACAGGAAGATGATATTCATGTTGACTAAAACAGGAAGTGGTCACATCACATCTTTGGTCTTTACCGGTCTGTGGTCTCAAGGAGCTTCTGGACGATGATTTCAAAGGACGAGGACAGGCAGTAGGTGCTGGGCTCTTCCTGGTCCTCTGCAGCGTCTGTGGCTTCGTACGCAGCCTCAGCCAGAGATGAAAAGGCCTGAAGGAGCAAAGAACACATGTTGGTGTGTTGTTCTGACCCCAAAGAGATCCAAGTCAGAAATCGGCACCAAAACCATGATCAGCAGGTTTATGCTGCATTTTTATAAGAACATGAAGTCTAACAAACAGAAGATCCTCAGGAACTCCTCAGAAACCCTCTTCAACCAGAACGTTGTGATTAATTTCTGTTCCGCAAAAAACTGTCCAAAATCAGACAGGAGGTAAATTAGTGATTGAACCGTTTTAAGCCACATATTAAACCCTAAAAAGCTGCAATATTTTCAAGATCCGGACAACGTTCATGTAGGATTCCTTTCACTGTGGCTCTGAAATGTTCTGATGTATAAAAAAAACATAATTCATTAAAACAATAAAACATCTACAGCACATTAAACTGAAGTGTGAGGACAAGAGGATTTTAAAATGTCATGATTTACATTTCAGATTAGTTTTGAAAAAATAAAACAACCAGAATTTGAACTTGGACTTGTGTTCAGTCTCTGATGGACAGCTGAGGACTCGGCAATAAATCAAAGCAGTACGTTTTAGATTTTCCAGCTCACCCAGCAGACGTTGGAGGCCACCCTCGGCTCCGCCCCCAGACCCTCGATCAGACACTGCAGCAGGGGGGCTAGGTAGACCTCATTGATGGCCGCTTCGGGCAGCAGCTCACAGATCCTCCCCACCGTCCAGGCAGTGGTGTCCCTCACCACCACACTGGGGTCCTTCATCAGCTCGATCAGGGTCGGCATGGCCTGATCAGAGAGGAGAACGTGATCAGACAACGTTCACACAGACTGAAGGCGAAGAGCTTCAGTTCTGCACCTGAATGACGAGGGGTTTGAGCTGGTTCAGGTCGGGTCCCTCCAGGATTGAGCCGAAGGCCATGACGGAGGCGTCACGGTAGCGCCAGTCGGGGTGTTTGATGTTCTCTTTGATGAAGGGCAGGACGTGAGGAACCACGTCGTCCTCGCAGCAGGTGGCCAGCAGCATCAGACACACACCTGCAGCCTTACAGGGGTTCCAGTCATCGTCATCATCGTTCTCATCCTGCAGAGATTCAAAAAATAAAACTGTTCATAAAACACTCAAGTCACAAAACCAACAGGAGCATGTGGAGAGGTGAAAGGTCAGCACCTGCTTGGTCAAGGTCTGAGTCAGGATGGGGACCAGGTACTGCAGCGCCCCTTTAGCATAGAATTTACTGGTGTGCTCAGGGGGTCGCCCCTGCTCCGAGGCCTGACAGGTGAGGAGACAGAAAGAGATGAGCGGTCAGTAAATGCAACGCTACCATCAGAAACGAGTCCTAAAACCAGAAACAGACCTCCGAGGCCTCAATGGCCAGGTCCATCTCCTCGTCACAGACGTTGGACCAGAACTCAATGCCCTGCAGAGCCACCTCATCAATGTCGCTCTTCATCGCCTCAATAGTGATCTGAAACAGAACCGACAGAAACATGTTGGAAAACAACAGAAAATAGAGATTAAATGGAGATTTTGTTCTACTGAACTATGTGAAGCAGCGAGTCACTAAACTGGAAATGTCCCGATCATTTTTCACTCAGGGACCAAAACCCTGATGAACCAGAGCATCACCCAAGTGGAAGGCTGTAGCTCACCAAGCCTCTGATGAAAATCAGGACAGGACTTTGGACTCTTTGGCCCAAAGACACCACCTCAGATTTAAGTAACTTTTGCCCTAAACACCACCCAGGTGTTCTTCTGACCCAACCAATCAAAGCAAAGCCAGAAAGTTCTGTCTTGAGTGGGTTTCTTACCGCAAACAGAGCAGGCCCCATGTACGTCTCCATGTACTGATAATACAGAGACATGATCTTCACCAGGTTCTGTAGAGCTGCCACACGGACCTGAACGCAGCACAGAGGAGAGGAGACATCAGGATCAGACAAACACGGTCCAGCTCACAGCTGAAGGTCTCATGGTACTCACTCTGGTGTCGGGACACTGGGTGGCTTCACAAACCACCTGCATGATGAAGTGTCTCTCCGTCTGAAAACACAAACATCACTACTTCAAGAACACTGTTGGTCTGATTTTCTCATTTATCCACAAATGCAGATCAGAACTACATCCCAGACTAGGGATCTCCACCTGTGACATCAGAGCCTCACCTCCTTGTCGAAGTTGGCTTTGGTGAACTCCAGCGAGTTGAGCAGGGCGTTGGTGGCAGCCAGCTTCACGTTGTTACTGGGCTCTTCCTTCCTCATGCCCTGGATGATGGCCGTCAGGATCTGGTTGGCATTTTCCTGCAGCTGCTCAGGGTCCTAAAGGAACAACCAAACGTGTTAGGACTATTCAGACAGACCCAAGAGACTTCCTTCTGTTGACCCAAACATGGCGTAGGCTGCAATCCTAAAACCAGAACTGGAATCTGGTCTTGATTCCTGCACATTACAGCTTTAAGACTGTAAGCGGTCACCCAGGGTTCCTACAAGTTTCTTCAAGTTAAATTCAAGTCGTTTTAAGATCTTTTATATAAAAATGTAATACCCATTTCACAGCCCTACCGTGTGTTTTGGTGTGTTGTCTAGTTCCTTGTTTCACATCTGATATTTATTTAGTTAATATTTTATTGTACAAATTTCACCTTTATCTATGCAACAATTTAGTTTGTATTAATATCACTTTTCTCAAAAATATATCCACATATGATCAGTAGAAATTAATGTATTTTATTGACGTGTTCAGTATTAAGCTACTGGAAATGCTAATAACATTTAAGGATTTCTCTTCCTCTTGAAGAGTTCAATACCGTTCACGTTCAACTTGATTGTGAACGTGCTACCTGCTAGCATTAGCTTAACCAGACCTGCTCGTGGATTGATGGTTGATCCCAAACTTTAGTAGCCTAGTGAACTAGACCAAATTCTTGCTTTGCAGAGTTTGGTCTAGGCACGCTTCATAGGAACCCTCGCAGCCTGTGGCTGTCCAATCACAGCTCGCTATAGTTTTGGTTGGGCCAATCACAGCACTCTATATTTTGGGCCAATCACAGAGCGTGAGTAACCGATGACGTCAGCGCTGCGGCCGCAAACCCAAGCAACATGGCGGCAACTCAGGAAACACGTTCGTTTGAAACAGCTTTGTCATCAACATTGGATTATTTAGACTCCAACGTGCGTAAGTCTGTCTGATATACTTAGCGGCTTCTTATTTTTATCAAACAAAGTAGTGCAATGTCCCAGTACACCTGATATTCACATAGTTTTTCATACAAAAACGACAAAAATCATTGATGTTAGACGCCATTAAAGCCTCCCGCTTTTCCGTCGCTGTGATTACGTCACGTTGTTCGTTACTCTGATTGGTCCTAGCGCTATCCAATTGCGTGCTGACATTTTGAAAGACAACCGTAGATCCCGCCTCACGACTGAGAGCCGTCAATGGTTCGTGGCCAGACTATATATTCACATATATAGGATGGCTTGCCAGGCTAAAACTTTAGAGCAATTTGCCTTTCACAGTGTTATTTTCCTCCATAACACCTAGATGACCATGTTGGTCGTATTGTGATATCCTAAATTTCTAGTCTTTTGGGGGACACTGATGTTTCACCTGTCTCTNCGACAGAAATCACTGATGTTAGACGCCATTAAAGCGTCCCTCTTTTCCGTCGCTGTGATTACGTCACGTTGTTCGTTACTCTGATTGGTCCTAGCGCTATCCAATTGCGTGCTGACATTTTGAAAGACAACCGTAGATCCCGCCTCACGACTGAGAGCCGTCAATGGTTCGTGGCCAGACTATATATTCACATATATAGGATGGCTTGCCAGGCTAAAACTTTAGAGCAATTTGCCTTTCACAGTGTTATTTTCCTCCATAACACCTAGATGACCATGTTGGTCGTATTGTGATATCCTAAATTTCTAGTCTTTTGGGGGACACTGATGTTTCACTGTGGCTGTAGAGACGGACAGATCTTCAGATCAGCTGAAGAAACCCCAACATGATCCCTCATCAGGAACAAAAAAAAAAAGAAACAGGTTCCAGCCGGTGATTGAAAATTAAAGACACAATACTATTTATGATCTTTGCTGAGGAAACAGCCAGTTAAACCTTTGAATCTACACTACAGATGAGGGGTCAGCTGATGAATTGGGCTGGTGCTCAGCATTTGTTAATTATCGGTTGATAAGCCTCTTTAGTATAGCCGATTTAAAGTCAGGCCCATCCGCGGGCAGCCAGTTGTTTGCAAATGAATGTGAAGGACCCCAATCAAAAACTTTGGGTGTATTTTCATTGGAGTAAAATATATGCTGCCGATAACCGGCAGAATGCTGCCGTGGGTTAATGTTTGTTATCTTGTAGTCAACTTTATAGACCGTCTAAAACTATCAGCTACTTATTTGCTTAACACAAGAGCTCCAGTTTTATAGATCGTATTATTTTTCCTGTATGGGATTTATATGCGATATTCACTTTGTGGCTGGAGGAGAAGAGACAGACGCTGTAGCGTTAATCAAAAGTCAGATCCAGCATGGCAGCATTTCATGGAGCTCAAATGAAGGCAACTGGACTTCTTTGGTTTCTTGAAGACGTTTCGCTTCTCATCCGAGGAGCTTTGTCAATTCTGACTGGAATATGGGAGGGTCGATCTTATAAACTGTAGCTGTCTATTGTTGCTCAACGAGCAGAAACTGCCTGTGAATACCCCTCCTCCCTACCTCTTGATGAGTCGTTAGCATCGTTAGCCTCTATTGTTTGGGAGTCGTCGTGTTGATTAGATGCAGGAGGGTGTGAACTGGACTGAAACTGTTTTGGAATTTGGTTCAAAGCTGCATTGTAGGTGCTGGAAAGGTGAAACCTGAGTCCTCCTCCTCTATTTAAGGATGGTTTCTCCATTTTGACATAAATTGCTTCCTAACTCCTCTCTCAAACCATCTATCTTCTCTGTCCAGAATGCGGACAGTGGTCCTCACTGCATTGGACAGCATAAACGACGCCGCTACGCTTCTGTTTGGGTGTCTTGTCTTTTGGACCTGGATGACTGAGAACCTTCACCAGCATTTCATGGAGCCAACACCAAGGTAAGCTAATGTGATATCGGCAGGTAGCTGGTGAGTCAGAGTTGAAAAGGGTAAAGAAAAAATAATAAAAAAAAATTAGTAGATTCACCTGAGGGTTCCTCACCTCCAGGCTAAAGAAGCTGCAGCTAAGTCATGAGCACTAAAGGGTTTCATTTATAGTTTACATGAAGATGTTAAGAAATAGTGAGATAAAAAATGACCGAATGCACTTTAGATGTTGCCATTTTGTTTTCAGCACTATTGATTATTAAGTTATTATATATACATATGTTTTCAGTAGAATTGTTATTTATATTCTAAAGTTGTATTTATTTTATTTAAATGTAAATTTACATTCCTGAAAACATCTGCTTAAAGGAGTCATCACCTATAATACGTGGATATCTACGTCCTATTATAGTTTTTTAGGCCGTTAAACTAAATTGAATTGTAAAAATAAATTAAAAATGTTCTTTTCTGATCCTATTTTGTAAAGGACATATTTTCTCACGAGATCACGTGCGATATTTCGGCTGTGCCAGATGCGCGCAGGACTGAGGGGCGCGTTGATTGGTGGAAGGAAACTGGGGTGTTGACGCCGTAGGCTGCGCTTCAGTATCTCACTCCAAAATTACAAGTTATGACTGAACCCCATCTGGACGTGATCTACAGGATCCAACCGTATATGTACGAGCCCAAGCCTCGCGCGTAATGGCTTCCTCTTTTTTTTTTTCTTTCAGCGAAGCGCCGTAAACCAGAAAATAATGGGACGTGGCATTGGAGATCTGTAAACAGTCTGGATGGGACAAAGCAAGCAAAAACAGCCTGGCATCGGCTCATCATGCTGTTGTGAAGATCAAAAACACAAACCGAGTGGACTTGTTTTCCCCATAACACGGATCAGCAACGGTAAGACATAATTTATGCGTTTCACGTTATGAAATGAGCTTTGTTGTGCTTGTTTGTTCGCTGCTGGCCTCATATGGTTATATCTGGCCTTTGTGATGACATATAGGTCAGAGCTCAAGTTCTCGTTTTGGAGTGCGCGTGCTCGTGGGGTGTGTGTGAGCTGGTTGACGAAGGCAACAGTAAACAAACTCTTCAATGTTAAATATCGGCTTCTCAGCCAGTGAAAAATCATTAGGAAGCCATTATAGACATTTTTTCAAGTGGAAAAGTGAACATTTCAGGTGATGACTACTTTAATAAACGCTCTGAAACATTCTTTAATTTACCTGTTTTGTATATTTAATACTTGGTCATTTCATTGATATTTTTATTATCCTTGGTAATAAAAATCGCTCAGTGCTAAAAAATGATTTTAACACTGAGCAATGCACAAAATTAAGATTCAACAGTTGGTTAAATTAAGTGTTCAAAGACTGACCAGGTTCAGAAATGTTGCGCACCCACTATTATTATTATTATTATTATTGTTGTTATTATTATTATTAGTGATTGTTTAGCATTCAGATAAGGTCCAAAACATCGAGATACTGGCCACTGTATGACAACGACCTCTACATATTGGCAATGAAAAAACCAATATCGGTCAACCTCTCCTACAGATGTGTTCTGATCACCTGCAATCTGGATGAAGTGTGGCTCTGTGTTGTGTCTGTGTTCACTCACGATGTCCTGGCAGATGTACCCGATGGCCTCCAGCGTGGACTCCTTCATGTGCTCGGTGCTCGATGGATCTGTGACATTGGCCACCAACTGTGGAATCAGCTCGGGCCACTGGTTTACTGGGATTTCTGCGCATGCGATGCCAGCGACGCACTGTGAAGCAGAGCTTGGCCGGTATGTCTCTGTCCCCAAAGTCTGCAGAACCTGCCAGATGGGTGATGTTAATAAATGTTAATGAACCAATGATGGACCTGGCATGAAGGACCAGTGAGGACTTAGAGTCCCTCATAAGTTTATCAGAGCATCTGATAAAATGTATCCTTTCCCTTGCTACAGACAGGATGAAGTGTGGTCACGTGACTCCACCTTGTCCGGTCAGCAGCACAGCATCTTAAAGGGACATGAACATCGCCAACCTACACACATCTACTCATAAAAAAAAATAATACTGAAAATACAGACATGGGCACAATGTCGATAATAGTCATAAATTGTAAATTTTCGGTTTATTGCCCAGCTCTACTATACAGTTTTGAAAAACAATTTTCTTTTCTTTCTTTGCAAATGGACCAGATTACTTTATGGTAAACGTAGTCTAACAGAAATTACTGCTGTACTTAAGCCATGTTATGATGTGAGGTTTTTAACTAGTGTGATGCTGGCGTGGTCAGAGTGTGCACATCTGATGTTGCTCACAATGGTCCCAGGAATTCTCAAGTAATAATAATAATAATTCATCGAACTTATATAGCGCTTTGTTAGGACACTCAAAGACGCTGCATGCACTCACACATTCACACACTGCTGATGATGGTAAGCTACTGAGTAGCCACAGCCGCCCTGGGGCGGTCTGACAGAAGCGAGGCTGCATTGTTGCGCCATCGGCCCCTCTGACCACCACCAACAGAGGCAATTCGGGTTAAGTGTCTTGCCCAAGGACACAACGACGGTGACAGACCGAGTGGGACGCGAACCCGCGACCTTCCGATTGCGGGGCGTCCACTTAACTCCTATGCCACCGTCGCGTGTGTGTGTGTGCTCACACACATGAAGAATTGGGGGAAAACATTACTTACAAAGTTTTTGATCTCCCGGCGAGCGTTTGTGTCGATGGCCAGCCATCTTTGCTGGTACTGCGTCTTGACGTCAGGGTCTTTGGAGGTCAGAGAGTTCTTCACTTGCAGACCTGCAGCCACTCGAGCCACCTGAGTGTTCCCTGGATTCGCCAACACTTTGGACAACTCCACCAGGAATGTGGGCTGGGGGACGAAAGGAAAGAGGACATGGTGAGAACTCTGAAGGTATCTGATGTGTGCATTTGGCTCAAATCATCTGTGAATTTGTTTTTCAGAAGGGCTTTGGAAACTTTCTGTTGAGTGTTGGGGGAAAAAAACAGTCCAGCTTTTTGATTGTTTTGTTAAAAGCTAGAGTTTAGTTCTTGTTGAATACATGTCTATTAAAACACTACCAACAAATCCACTACTCCATCATGCTCCATGAGAAACGCCAGCCTCTGCCCTTCCCTTTCTACACCTGCAGGGGTATAAAACCTGTCTCCGTCACCTGCAATTGTTCCACACCCACAGATCACGTAACAGCTCAACAGTCTGATCTAACAGCTGCTGCCAGACGAGCCGCTCATTATTTGACATCAACACAATGTTTTATTGGAACCTGAATCAGAAATCAAACCGCTCTGATTTTACACCACAGGCAGGAGCTCTTTTGTTTAGATCACCTGGTAAACAGCACCTGAACACACCATGTGACCACATTCTGTTTACTGACATGTATACCAGTTCTTGAATCTACTCAGACTTGCAGAGTCATGGCGGGAGCTGCTGATTGGGTGGGTGGTAGGTTTGACTCAGACTTGACAGGTGAGTAAGTCAGGTGTGAAACTTCAGGTGTTTAGTCTGATGTTTCACATCAAGTCAATATGTCAAAAGTTTATAGTTTGTCTTGGTGTGTAACTGCAGCAGTAAAGCCCACAGACATGATTACCTTTAATTGCAGCTTTACAACGAATGTGCAAGCAGCGCGTAACAATACGCAGCAGCAGTAATAGCCACCATTGCAGTCAATGGGTTTTGATTCCAGCAGGTGTGTAACAGCGCACCTCTGACGGGTCCCAGAAGCATAGAGTAGCACCGCTCCGCTAAAGATACCATTGGGACCATTTTTTAACACTTCCAGAACAGCAGTCCAGATTGAACTAGACAGGGAATCAAACACAAAAGCAGTATAAAGCAACCGGCAAATTTCAAAATAAAAGACAGATCAACTATTGCTCATCTACGACCTCCTTGGCAGAGGTAAAAAGAACATTTCTTAGAAATGCAAGATTAAAAACTGCTGTTGCAGGATAACCCAGCGACAAAGAAAGCATCTGATTCTACAAACTATCAACAAGATTCATTTACCACTCTGAAGTTGCCTGATTCATCACCTGCTCAAATATCATTCCAGATAAACTAAAATGTCAAAAATAACATGAAATCACCAGGAAAACCTTTGTGGAAGTAGTTAAACTACTGATGTCACCACCTGCTGGTTATCAGAGAACATTAGGAAAACTATAATACAACAGTTGATGCTGCAAAGTATTTTTGATTATAGGCTCCTGATTGTCATTTGTCACACGAACATTCACAATCTTCATCTTTAACCATCTAACTTGATCTTCCCTGAACAAAACTGCTCTCACTACATCATTTAACCTTCAGACTTGTATCTATTGTTCTACCTCAAGTCAAGTCAGAGACCTTTCTCAGAAAATATGTTAATCCAACGTTTCCACAGCTATTCAAATTCTAACCCCTAAACCTTCAGTGGAAGGGATCTCATCCATCTCTAGTGTCAAAACAAAAACTTTGCAAATCAACTTGTAAACAAAAGCAAGACAACACAAATAACCATGATGCCATTTACGTGTATTTTTCACCTTCGTTTAACTTGACTTCTTTCATTTGACTCGGTTTGGACAATAATCCACTAAAAATGTGACACAGGAAAACAACACAAAAGTTTCAAAGTAAAAAAAAACACATTTTATTGATTCTATTGAAAGTTTGAAATCAGATAAATGAAACAGGAAACATGCTAAAAATGGTGTTTGTGTGTCAGCTGTGTGAAGTCTGAGTGTGAATCAGCAGTAAAACTGTTGTTACTGTCTTGTCTTCTGCAACAATCATGCAGGGCTCATAGGCTTTCAAAACTAACCCTAATGCATCTCTGAGAATTTATTACACTGATGTGATGTTAAAGCAGAAGGACAAGTTCTGTCTCTCCTCCACCTCGTGGTGCTTAGTGAATGCACTGCAGTGGGCCGTGACCATTAGCTGTTTAAAATCAAACTTAAACATGCAGATACAAGTAAAGGTTAAGAAATGTTGGGTTGGCTGCAACACAACCGACAAACACCAACAAAGGAATTGTTCTGTATGTAGTTTACTGAGTGCTGAAACATTCAGAGTGATGGGACTCTTTTGGAAGAAAATAATTAATCTTTTTAAGTCAGTTTTCATCACCAGTCCTACATGATCAACAGAACAACTGGATCAGGAGTGAGATTAAGAATCTGACTTCACCAACTAACTCACAATTAGGAAATAAACTGACAAAAACTGATAAAAATAACTCAGCTGTATGCAGCTGGTATGCGAGGTGAATGTACTTCCGTTTATCTTGGGTTTAGTTGATATGGAGGGTGGCGCTTACAGGCTGAGTGTGTTCGTCCCTGTGTGTGCTTATGTTGTGTATGTGTGTGCTTATGTTGTGTTGGGAAAAGTAGTGAGGAGAAGCCGGCCAGCCTGCAGCTGTCCGGAGCCCCTCTCCTCTGGCCTGTAGCTGCAGCCCGGCCGGCCTCTCCCTCCACCGTGAAGGGTCTGGTACTAACCAGGTTCTCTATCGCCGCCTGCTCCAGAAACTTCTGCGCCGCCTCCAGTTCATTCCGATCTGAGAAGAGAGAGGAGTGTTACTCATGCAAGCGAGCATACGATGAGTCCTGACCCGGTTTAATGTCCGATCCACTCTAAACACCGTTAATAGCTACCTAAATGAGTGACATTGATTCCACGCAGTCATATTTGCACGATGCTAACTGCCCTGCCGAGGTTGGCACATGCGTGTTAGCTGCTAACATTAGCCCCACGGTGGAACACGTTTCTGGAACACCAAGTGGAGCAAACTGCCTCAAAACAACAACAACTTTAGATAAAGACACAAATCGAAGACTACAACCAAACGACCAGTTCTGTTACCAGCGAGTCTGAACAGTTAAGGAAATGGTCGAGACTTAGAATGACACCCACTAACATGCTAATGGAGCGGCTCCACCGGCCATGGGCAGGGTCGGTCTTCGATTCAGTTTCCTGCAGCGACCCTATCACCCGCCATGGAGCCCAATCTTTATGATTTGTTTAGACAGAATGTCTGGAAACGGTCAGAGTAGGCAGGTTGACTTATTGTACCCTAAAACTGTAATAAAACTACCGGCAGAGTGCGAAGTCACTCTCCGTGTCAGGCCCGAGCGTTAGCTCAGTTAGCAACTTCCTCCGCCCTGCGGTAAACTTTTCTCAGTTTCTCATTGCAACTCGCCACAACTACCCTGAAAATACACCATCACACCCCTGGTTGAGGTGCGCGTACACTCCTAGTACTCACCTGGAGAGACTGTTTTTTCCAGAATAGTGATGAGCTCCATTCCGTGTCCCGGCTGCCGCTCGCTTCACTCGAACAGGTTCGGCGCCTTCAACGGATTGGATTGCCTCCACGGAGCTCAGTGAGTGCGCGCTACAGGGTGGGTTTGGTGTGTGCTAGGAGATACGGATGTTTCCCTGGTGGTCGCTCGGTGGTTTCTCACGGATGGAGCGGGAAATGTTAACGGCAGTGTCGCTCGCAGGAAGGTCTCAGAGTTTCACCGCATCGCGAGGGAAAGGACCGCGCGCTTCTCTACGCGGAGGGATATCACGCTCTGACGCACACATGGCGTCAGTCCGTTTTCTACCTCTCAGACTTTTAATGCGGATTTTGTGTTTTACTGCCACCTTCTGGTTTGGAGTGGGAAAGAGACAGAACATAAACAGTTTACAACCTGCGGCTCTGGAATCACATGTGACTCTTTTGACCAAAAGTACATTCTGAAAATTGCTAATTTTCCTGTCTATATTTTATTTTTTTATATATGTACCTGTAGATAATTTCTGCAATTAATCATGTCAAATCTTTAAAACACACTGTACAGAACTTTTCATAGTTTCAGTGACAAAATAAAAGAAATTTTGAATTGTGAATCAAACGTTTTAAAATACAGCAATTAGTTAAATGTTCATAGTTAATTGTTGAATTTATTTTTGTCTAACATGACATGGTTGTGAAGAACTTAATTTAGTTAATTTATTTTTCAGATGGTGTAACTACAGAAACAGCCCAAACCATCAGCCCTCCACCAGCTTGCTCACAGCTGGTTGTGCTGCAGTGCATTGTGGGTAAAACTGTCCTCTTTAGGATATTATTGTTCCAGAAGTGTAACTTGTTCAGATGAAACTTTGCTCAGTTTCTGTACTTCATTTTTTAAATCAATTACAGTAATAAATACATCAGGAGTTAAAGAAAATTAATACCTGATGAGCAGTATAGGAAATGGATTAAAATGTAAAACCTTTAAACTAAGAGGGTGAATTGTATTTTTTGTATGACACGTTTGTTTTCTTTTAAAAAGGACACACTCACACCGTGTAAAAAACCCATTGCTTTATTTGCCATTGTACAGTAGTCACTCATATGTAGCTGCCTTGAGTTGGTCTCTTGTCTCTTTACACTGTTTGTTCCAACTACTTCCTCATTTTTCCATCAACACAATGGAAGAGTCATGGACAAAGTATAAAAACAAACACTAATTTAAACAAGAGAAATGCCCCTTTTCACAACAAAAACAACATTTGGCAAAAAGATAAGGTACAAAGGGATGTCGAGGCCGATCCAGTGCATCTTAAACATCGACAGAGGTTTTACTAAGATCCAGAAGAGATATGTCAGGCTGTTGGATTTGATATGATTTTCTCACCGGATCAGGTCTGATCTTCCTGCTAGGCACCACCCCCACCCACACCCAACAGTTAAAAAAAACAAAACATCAAAACACAAATATAAAAACCAAGTGAGTGGTGGCTCTGCTGCGTTTATGGCACAACAAGGTGTCACTGCAATCTAAACCAGCAAAAGGCGCCAAATTCATTTCAACATTTTAATAAAAACATCTCAGAGCTGCAGACGAGCAACTCCGACATCAAAATCATAAAAAGATCCACTTAAAAAAAATAAAACCCAAAGAAGCAGCAAAATCAGAACCACAAGACATTTTACCCAAACAATCAGATTTTTATTTTCTGGAATAAACTTGACGTGGCATTTGATTAAAACATAAAATAATAAAATCCACCCCACCCTCAGTGCTGCTGCCACACAATGGACAGCCAACAAAGAAAACACAAACCTCCCACAGCCTGAGCAGACACTGAACACACCACAGCAAGGCCTCACGTACAGAACTGGTTCCATATGAGAGATCGCTGAGGAGCCCCGGGGCCAGATTCAGCCAAGACACACAAATAAAAACAAAAACACCTGATTCTGAGTCACATTTATCAGATGAAAAAACACAGTCACCATGAGTTCAAAGGAAAACCACGTGGAGAATGAAAATGATCCAAAACTTTAGCCAATCATATTTTAGGAAAACCAAGAGCTTTGACTTCAGCTCACCTGGTGGACAGGTGGAGTCAAATACTCAGGTGGACAAGAACCAGACAGGAGGAGGCTCTCTGAGCACTCGGCTACCTGCTTCTGATCCCTTCACTTAATGAATCACAGCTTTAGTTACTGAACCGAACATTTATCAGAATCACATCAGAACCAATGATTTTAAAAAGATCCAGAAGACAGAGTGAAGAAGCCAGAATTCCTAGAATAAAACAGGAAAACCAGGAGCTTGTCTTTCATTTAGATGTCTGTCAGAAAAATGAACTTCAACACGAGGTGGAAACACCAGCTGGAGCCTGGAACCATGTTCCTCCAGAGTCCAGACAGACGAGTCCGGCTCCAGATGAGACTAAAACTGGACTGATATTAAAACACAGGGACAAGACTGAGTTTAACACCACATGAGCAGAACCTCAGTCCAAACCGACCCGATCCAGAACCAATCATGGACTCTGTTCTGAATGAAGTCTGCCTAGGAGGGTTTTTGGAAGTCCAACTGCTATAAAACCAAGCTGTTAAAACACAGCACTTTGGATCAGAACACACACGAGAAAAGACCACCTTCAGTGTGTAAGGTAGGATCGTTTTATCCTGCTGCTCCAGTAGGTTTTACAATACCAGACTGGAAAAGTGATGAACCACTTCAGCAGATTAAGGCTGGTCTGGACCAGAACTCCTGATCCAGCTCTGGTCTCTTCCCAGCAGCCTGACCTTCCTGCAATCTGTTAAAATGGTTCTGGATCAACAGCTCTGCAGACTTTCTGTAGAGCTGAAGGAGTGCTTCTTTGTTCTTTGGCTGCTTTTTGACCCAGTTTCAATGACAGTACTGGTCCCAGTTGAGTTCAGGTCTTTCATGGATTTGTTCCAGTTTCTTTAAAAGATTACAGGAAAGGTTTGGTGCTTGAAGGTAAAATTAAAAATTTAAAAAATAGAACTGAATCAGGAAATTAATCTGAACTGTGTTTTATACTATCCCAGGTTCTGAAAATATTATTTATGGTAAATTATAAATTAATGATAAAATAAACTCAGATTACATCATGCAAACTCTGGATTTTCAGGAAAAACACATTCGTAGAGAAATATCAAATCAGAAATCAGAATGACAAACCAACTAAACCCAGTTAGATCCATCTGATCTCAGAAAAGTTTGTAACTGAAGACAGAAAGTGGACGTTCTGACAGTAAACTGAAGCTGTGATTAATTAGTTAGATTTTGACAACATTGTGTTCCAGACAGAAACCAGACTTAGACCCAAACACTGCAGCAGAGACGGGACGTGATGTTCGGGACGGAGAGGACGCGGCAGGAGCGGCTCCGCTCCGACCACATCAGGCGCTGCTGCAGCACCCAATAAATTAAATTCAACAAAAATACTCCTGAGAAAAACACACGATCGATCAGACGGATCGAGACTCCAAACTGAAGACGGATGATTGAGGCTCAGTTTCTCTCTCTCAAACACACACACACACATACACACACACAGTCGTGTGAGACAGAGGACGTCTGTAAAAATCTCTAGCTGTGATGTTTGACTGATCGATTACGAAGCTGCTGATTGTTTCACTCTGATCCAAATCTGTGGATTTCCCCGTGAGCTCCTAAACAAGAGTCCTGACTGATCAACAGGCTGCTCGTTTCTCCAGCTGTTGATGAATCATTTGGTAGGAAGACAACTGGATAATCTGATTAATAATCCAAACTTTTCTGCTTCTAGCTTCATGTTTGTGCACTTTGATATGTTAGAAGAGTCTGAGCTGAAAGTGTCACATCAGCAGGTGGGCGGTGTTTAAAGCTTCTTCTACTTTAGACAAAACTAGTTCAAAGAATCGATAAAAGAGTCAGATTGATTAGAAATGAGGAGGAAATCTGCAGCCGAAGAAGACGCTTTTGGACGGAACGTTTTATGAACAAGATGGAAAAGATCAACAACAATCAAACTCCATCATTGTTCTGTTCTCTGATGCAGTTTGATTTACAAACTTTATTAATACAGAACAAACTGACAGCAGGTCAGCGTTCAACCGATCTACCAGGAATCAATGACTGTCTCTGTAGAAAATCAGTTGACTTGAGGGGTGTGTGAGGGTGCAGGTCATTAGTGCGCGTGTGTGTGTGTGTTTGTGTGAGAGAGAGAGAGAGAGAGAGAGAGAGAGAGAGAGAGAGAGAGAGAGAGAGAGAGAGAGAGAGAGAGAAAGAGAGATCAAACAGCAGCAGCTGACTCTAGACATCTTTACGATTCTCCAATCTGCAGAGACTGACAAGCAGGCGGATGTGTGGCGTCATGATTGGTTGAAGGAAGGAAAAGAGGGAAAGGGAGTAGAGTGTTTAGGCAGGGAGGTTAAAGGTCATTTACAGTAAACTACAGATATATACACACACCCAAAATTGTACAGAGAACAAATATGTACATGCTCAGGGTTTCTATGTTTAACTATTACCAACAACTTGTTCCAACAACCGGTCCTCCTCCTCTTCCTGCTCCACAGCCAACAGCAACAGGAGAAGCACTGTTCAGTTCCTCCTCCTGTTCCTCACCTGTCTGTAGTGTAACAAGGACAGAGGCGGGGCTTGTAAGCCTTATGGACTCAGGTGTCGCATGACCTGGAGGACTTTAGCTGTTCTTCAGCAGCGTTCTGTCTTCAGCAGGACAGGAGGAGGGCAGAGCAGCGACGGTGGTGGTGACTGAGGAAGTGGAGGTTGTTAAGGTGGATGAGGAGGTGGATGAGGAGGGTGGGAAGGAGAGCAGCTGTCCGGTCTCAGCAGAGAGGAGGGAGCAGGAGCGGAGGTCGACGGTCTGCAGGGTGGAGAAGCGTTGCAGCAACAAGAAAGTCTGCTCCGTCACCTTCACACAACCTGCAGCACACAAACAGAGATGAGGAGGAGTAGGAGGAGTAAAGCAAGGTAGGGAGAAGGAGAAGCAGCATTTACCTGCTAGGTTAACATAGGTGAGGCTCTCCTTCAGGGGGGAGGCATGGGAGGCGAGTGTTTGGACCGTCTGGTCGGTGATGTTCACACAGTGGCTCAGGTCCAGACGGGTCAGGTGTGGGACGTAGCGCACCAGCAGGCGGGACGACGCGTCTGTCAGGTCCAAACCAGCTAATCGCAGCTCCCTAACATTCTGGAACCGCCCCATTCTGCTCTCACCATGAGCTGGTGGAATAATCACAACACAGAACCTTTAGAAGTCAATCAAAAGAAGACCTTCATTCCGCAAGCATGAGTCTCACCTGTCCGGGTGTCAGGAGGAGGGGCCAGCAGCTCTCTCAGGTGAGAGTCTTTGAGGTCCTCGACTCTGCTGAGGTCCAACGCCTTCAGACAGGGACAGACGGCCTGACACAGAGCCGAGACCGCCGGCCAAACACAACCGGACACGTTAAGCTCCAGCAGACCTGAATAGGACACGCAGGTGAGACAGACATGGGTGAGACAAAGACATTTTGAGACAGACAGGTGAGATGGAGCTAATAAGATGCTGATTTTGAAGGACTATGTCCCTGGACTTGATTTTAGAGACTTTAACTCAACTTGTATAGAACAATTCAAACAGACTCCTTAAGTCAAATGTAAGAAAGTTGATGCTCTGTTTTCTAATCTGACCACACTGCTCAGTGATGACGCATTACAACAGCAATGTCAACAACTTTGTACCAAAAACTGATGTGTTACTGATGTCTACATCTGGGATAGAACATCTCAGCTGATCAGAAACTCGCTTAACTTCAGAGCAATACAGAGTCAAAAAGAGTTATCCAATTCTACACCTGAACAAAAATGCTACGAGATGTTATGAAAACATGGCAGAAATGAGTAAATCACTAATGCACCAATAACGTTGTGCATCACAAAAGTAGCCAGCAGCACCACCATCAGGTCAAAGGTCAGGGTGAAACGGGAAGTCTGACCTGGTAAGCGGTTGATGAGCCACATGAGCTGCTTCTTGGAGATGTTGGTGTAACCTAGGTTGAGGGAGACGGGCTGACGGCGGATGATTCCACTCAGCATGGGGGGGGTGATGGAGCGCTGGCGGCTCAGGTCGATCTGAGTCCAGAGCCTCTTGTCGCAGCACCTGGAGGAAAAAGAGGAGACGAGTTAAGCACCAGAGTCACCAGCTGTCCTGTTATTAATGAAACATGCTTAACGAGCTCATTAATAATCCATCAATCAATAATTTTATTCTTAGCTGATCAGGTCCCTGAATCCTCAAACTCCTATTTCCCTTCCTCCTGTCCTACTAACCCCCCTCCTGTCTACCTCCTAGGTCATTTGTACATTTTTCCATCCAACTTTAATTCTATCAAACATTCCTCCTCCATCTGAAGCTCCGCCCCCTTATTTCTGAGCATCAACATGACTGACCAGCGGCTCCAGGTGCGACACACCCTCATGCAGACGCACAGCTCCCGTTGACTCAGGTAGGTGAAGACCCGCAGCCACTCGTTTCGAGTCATGATGTGGGCGGAGCCACAGTCTAGCGGCAGACAGCTGGGCTCGGGGCAGGTTGGGGGGGGCCGGACCAGGTGTCTCTCCATCTGTATGGGTCGGGGAGGCGAGGGAACAGCTGGTGGGCTGCGCTTCATCAGCTGAGAGCGAGGAGCGAGGCGAGACGGCTGCGAACAAGGGGACGCCGCCATTGCTGACATCATGAGGCCGCTGCCAGCTCCGCCTCCCCCGTTAGAGGTATGAAGGGAGGAGGAGGAGGAGGACGAGGAGGTCACGCTGTTCCGTAATGTCTGGTTCTTACTGTTGCTACGGATCTTGTTGCTGCGGCTCCCGCTGCCTTTAGCCCCACCTCCTCCTCCCCCACTGTGTCTGTGATTGGTCAGAGCCCCGCTGGCATTCTCCTTCTCCCCTCCTCCTGCCCCTCCCCTCGTCCGCCCGTTGCGTGCCTCCTGCCCGTTGCTGCGCTGCTTCCCCATGAAGCTGTCATGCTGTGAGGACGGAGGCATCTGATTGGAGGAGAGGGGAGAGGGCGGCGGGAGGGAGGAGGAGTTTTTCCTGGTCCTGTCTGAAGAGGGTGCATCCTCCTCCTCTGTGTCCAACAGACCTCCTTTTCGTGCTCTCGAGGGAGCTTCTCCTCCTCTCCGTCGAGTTTTGTCCCCACCTCCTCCTGCCATCTCTTCCTCCCTCTCCTCCTCCTTCACTGCCTCCCCCTCTGACTCCTCGCTCGCGCTGAAGCCAAGCTCTGCCAGACGTCGCGCCCTCTCCCTTTCACTGCGACTTCGCTCGCGGTCTGCTCGGCTCCCGCTGCTGTTTCCATAGATAACGGGAGGAGGCGGTGCAGGGGAGGAGGATGAAGGTGAGGACCCTCCCCCATGCTCCCCCCTGAGGGAGTCATCTGAATCAGACTCTGAATCTGACTCTGAGCTGGAGGAGGAAGAGGAGGAGGACTCGGCACGGCGCTCCAGCAGACACATTCTCTTAAACCGCTCCAGTTTCTCTCTGTGGTGGGAACGCTGATCCACACTCGATGTTGCTCCTGCGCCTCCTCCACCACCTCCTCCTACAGACTGAGAGGAAGAGGAGGAAGAAGAGGAGCCCTGCTGTCCTCCAACTGCTCCTCCAGAGGCTGACATGGGGCCATTCGATTCCCCTGACTCTTGCTTGGGTTTCTGTTGGAAGAACGGAAAATAAAACTCCTCAGGAGCAAAACAAAGCCACAAAACTTCAGTACTGAACTACTCTATTATTAACCACTGGTAACTAGTAGTTAACTGTAACCAACTAGTAGTAATCACCAATTAGCAGGATGGTGTGGGAAAACACTAACTTCATCCAAAGAGGATTCATAGAGTCAGGCTGAAATGTTCTCACCTTTTTGAGGCGTTTTTCATGAGCACCTTTAATCTAAGGGGAAAAAAGACACACTGTTAATGTCTCAAAACACACACACACACACACACACACACACCGTTAATAACATGGGCTAGTCAATTAAAAACAACCAGGAGGAACAGGAGGGGAGTTAAGGAATCAAACCAATCTGATGTCAGAGCCTGAGGTGGACCAATCAGATGCTTTCAGCCCTGGAGCCAAACAATAGCCTACGAGGATCAGCAGGAAGCAGCAGCAGAATGAACTCACCTTCTTCTTGGCCCCACTATCAGAAGGCTGCTCCTTCTCCTTCTTTCTCTTGTGTCCCCCATCTGCCCTCCCTGCCTCCTCCAGGGAGGGAGGAGCTTTCTTTTTAGGAGGGGGGTCATCAGTGAGTTTCCAGCGGCCCACTTCACCGTTATCCAGCTTGCGTTTCCCCGAGCCATCTGTCTGATCCTGAACACAAACACAGGACAGACATCAGTTCTTCTTCCAAAACAGCTCAAACTCACTGACACTCTGAATTTACTCTTCTAAATCAAACTTGGACTGAAGTGGCGCCCGTTTTACTGATCCTACAGAGGGTTTGGACTTGTACGTTTCCAGGAGGGAGGTCTTTATCTCAGCTGGGAAGAGGTGATCTCTTCTTCTTTTTGTTGTCAGAGAACAAACTGCTGCCATCACTCAGACCAAACAGGAAGTGAACCTGTTCTTCAGCTCAACCTTTAGCCACCAGAGACCCAATCACCTGATTATAATGAAACTACATCCTGTCCAAGGTCTCAACCCTCTCACCTCTCTGTGAGATCCAAGTGACTGCAGGTGTTTTTTGAAAAGAAAATGTTTCTAATAATAATGAACTGATCTTTTATGGTGTGCCAACATTATGTGATTCTGATGGAACCACCTGTGATGTAATCGGGTTTAAATTGGTTGTGTAGTACAGCACTCAGGACAGAAATCATAAAAATAATGTCCTAAGGCAAGTTCATGAGGTGGGTTTAACACAGCCAGAAAATACTGATGAAGAGACTAAACCCTTTAGGCCAGGGCTATTCAAATGGCGGCTCGCGGGCCCTCACCAGGTGGCCCACCTGACCCTAGCCCCCAACCACCAACAGAAAAAACCCAGTTAAAAACAGTTTTTGCGTGCGAGTTTCAAAATTCCCACACTGATATTGCACCATCTTAGCAATCACAAACATATATACGTAGACACCCCGTGGACTGGCACTGCCTATTGGAGCTGCCCATCTACGTATTCATGTCTATGTCTGCAGTTGACCAATAAAAACACACCTTTGGGACGCCGCAGCAGCAGCAAGACTCTCTGGTTTCAACTTATGTTTAAAATGTGGATTATAAACTACACACCCGTTTTATTTTTGTTAACAGACCAAATAAAACCGGAGTTATACTAAAATAATTAAACTAAGAATGGGTTCAGTAGCGTTTTGTTGCTGAGGGAAAGGATGGGTGCTGCGCGATCTGACAGCAGGTGTCAAAAGGTGCGCTGAGGCGCTGTCACGGAGCGGAGAAAACATTGAGACTTCTTTTGTTTTCTGGAGGCTTCCCAAAAAAACCTAAAATCCGCTTTTAATCCAGCTTGGATGGAAAAATATGTGTGAAAGTGAGCATCCTGTCACTGGATCCCGATTGATCATGCACCTGGGCTGCTTGACTACGGGGATATCCGTTTGGCTGACTGGTTAACACGCGTGACTCTCACCCGGGGAGTCTGAGGTTTGAGTCCCGCCCGGGCCCTCGTTTGTCCACCTTGCCACATATGTTTATTTTGCATAGCTGCTATGCTATTATTGTTAATTTTGATTTAGTAGCTGTGATTGAGTTAATGTAGGTTAAAAACCATAAAAATGTTTGTATTACCAGCTCTGCCACTGTTGAATTGATGCAGATCATTAAAACAATAAGAAGACGTGCATTGCTGTTATTTTCAGTTGTATTTGTAGTAGTGGTGGAGGTAATAATATCAGTCAAAATATTAAAATTTAATATTTAAATGTTGTCAGTAAAATACATAATAAAGATTTGGGTATCCGGCCCTAAGCTGATCCACGATTTAGAAATCTGGCCCAGTAGAGAAAGTAATTGAATAGGCCTGCTTTAGACATAAAGAACCTGATCATCAGTAAATAAATCAGAAAACTAAACATTAGTGACGTTATACAGAGATTAAGGTAATCTGGATTGTTGTCAGAGACTGGATACGCAGACTCGGAGTGGAACCAGGTCTTCTTTGGTACTGGTCTGACTCACCTTACTGGTTTTACCCTCCTTGTGGCACTTTGGACATTCCCAGCAGTTTGGGATCTCATCGTTGATGATTCCTTCAGCTTTGCCCATCTGAGGAAACACAGTAGCACATGACCAACCAGAACCAAAGAGTCCAGTTTGACCAGTCCAACATCACCATAGAGACAGCAACAGCTCTATTTAAAATAATGATCCAGTCCTCATCTCTTCCCAGTAGCCAGACTTTCCTATAATTCTTTAAAGACCAAGTTCGCTCATTTTTTCAACACATCTGCAGCGGTCTCCAATATAAATGAATGCCTTGTTGTGAGTCGATATCTGAGGAGAAAAAAGCTCTGATGCTCCTGTTTCAGGAAGTAGAAGTGAGCTGGAGGAGAGGGGAGCTGAACACAGCAGGTTATTGAGTCTCATTTCCTGATATCTCGCCTCTGATTAGCTAACATAAACACGACTCTACCACTGACTCCGTTTGCTCTGCAATGTTTATGTTTTAGGAGTTCTGCAGTGTTGTGGAGTTGCTAATGCTAACCGTTAGCTTTAACTAGCCGAGATGTACTCTGCTGTTTCCTAGACGTTAAATCAACAACAGCCTTCTCCATCATGAGTCAAGATGGGTGAGGCCATGAATGCTAAATTTCAGTGTGATGTAGATCTGACTGGCTTTTCTAATTTGAGCGTTTCCCCGTCTATCATCCATCGGCCGCTAATGCAGGAAGTAAGAGTAGAAGATTATTTTCATGATTAGCCTGCATGTTAAACTTAGAGTGACCGATCATATTTAAAAAATAACAAGTAAAACACAATTTCTCAGTGAACTTGGTCTTTAAAGTGGTTCTTGATCAACAGTTGAAGACTTTTCCTCTCAGGTTCAGTCCTGGACCTGAATAACCTGAGAGATAAGCTGAGAGATAACACACCTCTCAGGTTTCTCTTAAAGACTTTTAGAGTCTGTTCATCTGCTGGAGAACTTTTATTTCTGATTCTTCTACTTCAGGCTGGTTTCCATTCTAACATTTTTAACAACTTTTGCTTCACTGAAAGCCAAATCTAAAGAACAGAGGGATCAATTTTGAACAGTAATCAGAAAAGGAGCTGTAGTGATTCTGAATAACAAAAAGGGTTGAATTATTTAAAACAACATCAAATGTAAATAAATGTAATAAACCTGAGGACTGAATCGCAGCATCAGGGATTTCTTTCACAGAATCATCCAGTGTGAATGTTTAAAATGTGAACTTTCCTCTGCTGTAGTAAATCAGAACAGGTTGATCTGGGATCAGCTGACTCACCTTGAGGCAGCTGGGATGGATGATCTCATTACAGATGGTACACTCCATCAGAGACAAACTGAATTTCTCCTCCTCTGAGTCCACCGTATCCTCCTTCCCCGCCTCGCCACACGCAAAACACACCGCTGTGTGAGGCAAGACAGGCTGCAAACACACAAAGGTGAGACAAACGGGAGAAAAAGTTCATAAAGGTAGCATTTAAGGTCCTGAGGATGAACTGAGGATGAACAACAGTTTTGAGAAAAATATATTAATTTTATTAGCAAGCAACATTTCCTCTGTGAATTCATTAAACATTTCCTCGTTTCATACGGACTTAATCCTGCTACAGCAAGACATTCTAGTTTAGTCTCTCATCGTCGTTTACAGCTGTTTGTCCCTGCCGGGTTTCGTTAGCATTTGAAGGTATAACTGGGTTATTGTAGTTAAAACACCAAAAACCTTCATTAGTGTAAAATCATTCAAACACAATAATGATATTTTTCTGGCAGATCCTAAAAGTCACTTAAGAGACTCTTAGATCAAATGTGTTAATCTCAAATAGAAACTCATCAGCAAACCAGTTTATTTTCAACATCCAGTAGAGGGAGTCTCTGCTCCCCTCTGCTCCTGCATTCCTTTATCCTCCTCGCAACTCATTTTTCCTCCATTGTCTTACAGCACTTCCTTCTCTTACTCTAAAAGCTCTAACACATATAAATATACTTGTCTAGAACAGAACAATGTGTGTGTGTGTGTGTGTGTGTGTGTGTGTGTGTGTGTGTGTGTGTGTGTGTGTACAATAAAACAAATCTGTGTAACCACATCGATGGATCAAAGCCAACTCTGGTTCACTCACAGCTCCAGCAACCATCTCCGGTTGCCATGGAAACCCAGCATCATGGCCTGCTGGGCTTCAGCTCACAATGATGCTATTTGAAGAATGAACACACAGTAACAGAAGAACTGATCACATCTTCAGAAACAGAACCTCTGTGGGGACATTTTGTCTGGTCTTCTCCATGGGACAGATCTGGTGTCGGGGACCAGACCCAGTCCTCACAGAGACAACGGTACAGAGACATAAGAGACATATTGCAGGTGCAGTGGAGGATTATGTCATGATGTAGATCTTAGCAGTTTGTGTGTGTGTGTGTGTGTGTGTGTGTGTGTGTGTGTGTGTGTGTGTGTGTGTTAACATCACCTAGTCCTGATCACGTGTGTGTGGGTGATGCCTCATTTGTTTTTGTTATTTTTAACTTGAATACCTTAAGCTTTAGAATAGAGTAGAATAGAAAATCCCTTTATCGTCCTTAAATGGGAAAATGTTGGTGTTTAATGAAACGTGAGAAACTCTGTGGTTTATGTTGACATTCTTCCACTAAGGCTCCATCAGCTCTGACTCTCAGAGCTCATTTTAAGGTTTTCTCAGACACTAAATTCTGGTGTTTATGGATTAAATCTGAACATTTGCTAGATTTGCTGGTTTCCATTAATGATGCAATACATGATCAATAAAAAATATGATCATCCACCCTTTCAATGGGAAAATAAATATATGAATAAAAGAGTTTATTTATTAGACTCACGGTTTAAAAGCTTTAAAAGCTTTATTGATATTTAATAACAGAAGCATGAGCTTCACAACTCCTGTCGTGAACGCACCATTCCCAATTAAAGGTACAATCCAGAGTATTTTTTATCCGATGGCACCATCTAGTGGCCGACAAATGTACTGCAACTTAATACTTTCTTCTAACTTCAAAATTTACAGCTGAAAGCAACGCCTCTTGTTCATGAATGCACACCTCTAGCTGGCAAACAAAGCCAAAACACATTTTTTACAATTATTAGTCTTAAGTTATGTTTATTTATATATATGTATATTTTAAAGACTTACTAGTGCATTGGAAACGTTGCCAACTCTGCATCTGTTAAATACATCCTCAAACGCTCGCACAAGCTCTGTGATTGACATCTGTATGTAAGCAGATGTCTAACGCTATTGGCTAACACTGAACGGTGCTCAGTTCAAATTGCATGGAGCTCTGCAGGATGGGCTTAGCAAAAGAAAACACGTATTCCTTACATTATATCACATGATAAGACTATCATTTTTATAAATACTGAGAGATGGAAAACTCCAGATTGGCGCTTTAAAGTTAGTTACTTAGAACATCATACATATGTGTGTGTGTGTGTGTGTGTGTGTGTGTGTGTGTGTGTGTGCGCATCTCACCGCCGTGCACTGCCTCAGAAGGCAGGACTGCTTCATCCGGCCGGGCCCTCCAAACTTCTTCATGTCCTTACAGAAGTGACACTCTCCACACTCCGTCCTCATGCAGGCCTGACAGCGCCGGCACCGGGTTCGTCTGCGCCTCGCCCCGCCGCCAGCCCCCCCGCCCAGCGCCTTACTGCCCGACATCCCCGAACAAGTCAGCTGGACACAGACACAGAAACACAGCTCAGTTCTGACCAGTCACAACAGCACACACCTGCATAACACTAAAGTTCACATGATTCAGCTGGCATGTTTTGGTCGAGTCGTCCTGGTGGTTCTGCAGACATCATCAGCTGCTCTGTGCTGAAGGTAGGGCTCAACAATGCAGCCCAAAACTTACATCAACCTCTCCGGCCTTTATCACGTTTTTAAACCAACCTTTAGCCACTGAGTTAACGTTTCATTCAACACTAGCAGTGGGCAAAATGACCAAAAATATCACTATCATTGTATTTTACACAATGAACAAAGAAGATATAACAGCATTTAGGCCAAAGAGCATTCCTGAACAGTCTGTGTCTCACTTTAGACGATACTACATTCTGCAGCTCACTCTGATCATTCACAATTTAATACCATCAAATATGGCCAGTCCCTGATAGAGGGAGTTCATTTTCTCTGTTTCTGCTAAAGAACACAGAAACCTTCATGTTAAGATCTGTGTTGCTCTTCAGAATCTGTATCTCTGACTTGAAAAGTAGGAATGTTCCTCCTCAAAGACGCAGCAGAGCTGCTGCAGCTCCCTGTCACTTTTTGTTTGTATAAAGAAAAAACAAAAGAACCAATGAAAACTGGAACACGATTCATCAATAGAGTAAAGAGTTAGTCAACACATCACAAACTAAATCCTGGCTGTACAGCTTAAATCATAATGAGGTTTTTCTGTGACTGTGAATGGGTGAAGTCTGCAACCGTTTAACCAGCCCATCATTCGGCTCCTGCTAGGCATCCAAGAGCAGCAAACACACCATCAGTGAAGTCAGGCCAACCTCTACACATCTAACAGAGTTTACAAACAGGATGTGATTTTAGATTTCACACAAAGAAAGCAAGTCTGGGTTAGGCTCAGCAGCAGCAGCACGGATCTGAACTTTACCATATGACACGTCATATCCATGGATGCTAAAACAGCTCACATGATGCAGACACACACTGAGACTTCATCCAACCACAGCTTGGTCACAAAGCTCAAAGGTAGCTGGAGTATTGTTAAAGATTTACAGCGAGGCTGTGGTCACATGATATAAACATTAAATATAAATATGAACCACATTGGGGGGGGGGGGTGACAAGAAGCATTTTTTCCTGCAACAAAACACTAACAAATCTTGATCATTATAATAGAACCGTATGTAGAAATGTTCAAGCAAACCCGTTTCTACTACACACAGCAGTCCCTCATGGTGACACGCCCACCTCTGAGCTTTATTGTCAGGTTAGATAAAGTGGAAGTCTTTAACTAGCTCATCTGTGAGCTTTAGGTCTGAGCTGTACAGTCAGGGTCTTAGTGGAATTTAAAATAAACAACAGGTCTGATTACTGGTGCAGCCCATCTGAGCCAAGCATTTAACCTTTATTCTTTCACAGTCTGATGTTGTTCAGCAGCTGCAAAGGTTCTGATGGTCTCATTTCACTTCATGGTTTTCATGCAGCAGGACTCACTCGTGTCTTTAACGCGATGCTGCAGAGTTCCACTCATCAGTTTACATATTGACAGAAGACATGACCAGCTGCACAGACGTGTGTAATAACACGTTTACACTCCTGAATGCTTCCTGATTGGAGGAATCTTCAGGTGAATCTTTCGTCCGTCCGGATGTTCCACAGCAGATCTGATCTACAGGTTTTCTGCTGCTTTAAAGACCAAACAATCGATCAGTAATTAATGATTTAAACGTGTGTCCTCATAGGATCTGTTGTCAGTGAAGAGGTTTTTAATTGTTTTCAGGGCCGGACAGTCACACTGAAACATCTTTCAGTCTGATATCATCACTGCTTCATGTGATTATTGTTTTATTTAATGCATTTGTTCAGATATTAAAGGATTACCTTTCTTATACTAATAATTACTCATAAAAATAACTCACACAAATAAAACCATGTCTGATCTTAATGACCTAATCATTTTATCTGTTTACATTTCAGCCTTAAACTGAACAAATCCTCATGTTTATTTTCATAGCCTGAAATAAACCCAATCTGCCACTTCTCTCTGCACAGCACAGCATATATCTCATGTTTTCCCCCTTTCAACCTGCAGACTCCCCCTTTCTTTCTGCTGCAACCTGATAACCAATAAACTCAAATTTCATTACTTCTTAAATTCAACAGCAACCTTACAAATAAAGCTGCCAATGTAAAACCGAAAGTGCAACAACTAAACATTTAAACAAAATAATAAAACAGAATTACTTAAATGTTTTATCTCATTGGGAATATTTTATTCATATCAAATAATGCAAATTCTTTTCTTAAATAATGATTATTATTAATAATAAATTAGCTTTATGAGCACGACTCTTTCCAGTTAGAAATGTAAAGCTTCTCAGATGAAAAGTAAAACATCTTCAAGAAACCAAAGTCCAGAGAAGTAAGTGAAACTAAACTGAAAGAATATTGTGAAATCAGCATAACGGACAGCAAGTCCAAAACATGATGGAATAAAAAGAAAAGCCTGTAGAACATGAGCCTATTAAGATGGATGTGAACAGAATGACGTCTACAGATTCAGAATAACACAGGTGATTTATATAAAAGTTCTCTCTCAGACCAAAAGTAACAGGTGACATCCAGCTTGTTATCGGAATTCAGTTTAAGCCTGAATCTCTGACAATTCATTAGAGTCTAACTGGCAATTTGGACATCTGATAGGACTGAAAGGTGTTGTTTTAAGGAAAATCTCTTCATATTCACGTGAGGTAAAGCAGAACTTTTATTGTGTCTATTAAACATTCAGATGGTTCTACCTGCAGCCTAGAACGTTTCCTGGTACATGACATAAAATACAAAAAGACCCAGGGGTGTTGAAAATCCAAGACGTGAGGCTGCAAACACACACAGGAAGACGTCACATTGTCATAAATGAGGGAAATGTCTACGTTTTGCCACCGCTTTATGAAATTTGCACATCACTGTCTGTAATATTTCACAAAACCTTTTCTGAGGATTGGTACTATTTAAAAAGCCACAATTTAATTATTAGCTATGTATTTCAACAGGAGGGTATCCATTTCACAGCTTTAAGTGAATGCATCTTGTTATCGTTAATGCACCTAATGACATTACACAACTATAAACACTAAAGTTTTTGTTTTAGTTAGTCATGTCATAACTAAATGTTTACCATAAGTTTTGATTTTCTGCTCAGTCCATTGACTTTTTTTTGCTTTTGGACATTTGAAGGTTTAAAATATTTAATTTATGTTACTGAATGACAAAGGAACAGCAGATTTGAGCAGACAGAAGACCTTGGTGTTTGTTACAGAGACACAACTGATTATTCCTGTTTTAGTTCTACGGTTAAAGGACTGACTTATGGCAAGCTGTAAACTTTTATTTTCCACAGTAAACTGGTTAATCAATAAATCAGCAATAACAAGATTTGATCGACTCAGCTTCAGATAATTATAAACTTTATTCAGTGACAAAATAACAAATGTGTGCAGACTCTGGGTTGCAGATGCTTGGAGATCCTGAAAATTCTATTTCTATTGGGTCTGCTCGATTTTTCTATATTTAGCTGATTTGTATCGATTACTGCAGAAAATTGGCAGCACATGAACCGATAACAGGAAAAATAATCACAGAAAGGCTGTTAGCCGAGCTGCTAGCGGCTAACAGCTACCGTGTCACAGTAACCTACATCCAGTCAGCTATAAACCTTAACCGTGCTCTGCTGTGTTAATTAATCAATCACGCACCTGTAATGACACAACATCCCTCCCCGTCGCCCCCACACCTGGTGGAAAAGCTAACGACAGCCGTGCTAATGTGTTAGCAGGCTAGTAGTCTGTCCGCCCCCTGCGGTTGCTTCCTCTTTCAGTATCCCGGTGATAATGAGCAGCAGTTGGGCAGGTGGAGGGGAATTACACTGGGCTGAAAACACACACACGGCGCCCTCTCACCTCTTCCTTTCAGCTCGCATGGTCCTCGTTCACTCATCAGAATCAATATTAGCGAGCCGTTAGCTTCAGCTAAGCGCTTCCTTGTTTGTTCCTCCGCCGGGCTGCTGCGGTTCGCTTCGGGCTGCTTCATTCGCGTCCCATTGCTCCGGCGAGCTCCCAGGCCGGGCCAGCCTTAACGGACCCGTGCAGGGTCGAAATGTCTCGATAGCCGAACCGATCGATTAAGATACAGTGAAGGGCACAGTGATGCTGACTGAGTCGTGCCCATTCACTCCCCTCTCTGTGTCCGTGTCTGCAGTGTGAGTCTGCCTCCCTCTCCCCTCAGCACGTTCTACTCCTCTTCCTCCCGCGAGGCTTCAAAACACACAAACACATACAAAAACACACACACAACCGCACACAACACGCAAAGGGTTCGTTCTAACTAAAATCTACGCGCACATGTAACCCTCCGCAAGAACTAGTCCCCGCGCATTAACATGAATATTAGCAAAACGCAGCGCGCGGCTTTTGTTCTCGTGCTTATTGTGCAGTGGATGGTTGCGTGATGTGCGTGATCTGGATTATCATTAATGTCACTCAACCGTGACACATCTTTCACCTGCGCATTCATTATATCACGCAGGTGACAATAGGTAGCGTGCCTCTTACACCAGTCTGTAACAAATTAAATAAAATTAAATAAACATTGTGAATAAAATATGGGCAGGCCCCGCCTTTTGCGTGATGACATCACGGCTAGACAACTGGGATATGTAGTTATTTTTCTTAACTATGTTTTTTGTAATTAAATATCACTTAATCCTAAATATAAATACAATAAAAATATGAAATAATTGTAGATATTAAATAACGAAATGATATTAATAACATGAAACACTGGACCATTTTGCTATCCATGTTGGCATCAGTTTCCCTATTGGTCACGTGTCTGTTCTTACCAGTTTTACCTCTCCAATATGGCTCCATTAGTGACGTACCAATCTGCTATCCATGCGACGTCTGCGCCCTCCTCCCCACCCGGCCTCTCCTGCGGGCTAACAGCTAGGTTAGCTCGGTGTGATTAGTTGAGACGCACCGGCTCCATCCACATTACGGTGCAGTTCGGGCTCATTTGGCTTTACTAACACTCAGAACAGACGGGGAGTTCGCACACCAAAGGGACTCAGAGTTTAGGCATTATCGAACAGGTGAAGATGATTAAGCTGTTCTCCCTGAAGCAGCAGAAGAAAGACGAGGAATCTGCTGGAGGAAACAGAGCCGGAGCCGGGGGGAAGAAAGCCAGCGCGGCCCAGCTTCGAATACAGAAAGGTAGGCTGTTTTACCACCCCACCACCCGCTCAGCTTTCCTGCCAGTCTGTCCTGCTTCCCGAATGGCAGGTTACTGGCAAACCACCGGGAAACACAGCGGTTTAGTGCCCGGGAGCCGTAAGCTCAGGCCAGCTAACTGCTAGCAGGCTAGTCTGAAGCTAACAGCGGCTAGTTGCTGCTTTATTTGAAAACAAAACCGAGACGCTGCAACTCCGTGGCAGTTTTGGGCCAACTTGTCAGCACACAACCATAAGGATATAAGAAACATGTTTATTATGAATACCTCATTAACAGCCCACACATACAACTGTTTTCCAGTCGGGTTTTACACGCTGATGGGAGCTTTGAACAAGCTAACCTGCTGTGTCAGCCCTCTGTCACAAACTTTAAATCAGGTGTGACTGACTGGTGGGCAGATAGCCCAGGTCAAAGTGCATGTCATTCATTTAGAGTGGAACTGAAACACCCCCTGCCTGGTTCTTATCCAGCTCACACTGACCTCAGTCAGGTAAAACGCCCTCAGATGCTCCTGTCCCCCAGGTGTTAGACGCCTGATTGGTCCTGTCAGGTGGTGAGAAATTGAACTGGTCCCTCAATTAGAAATCGTCTCCCCAAACTGACACGTGGTCCGTCCATTGTGACTGTTAAACTGCTTACACCTTTTATAACACACTTAAACACACGCTCATTAGGATGCTGTTCTGGCTAAAGGGTTTCTGGCACCTATATGGCAACTGGAGCATTGTTTACAAACACTGAGAGGCTAGTCCTTGGAAGAAGACCCCTAATCCCTAAAGAGTTAAAAAGTAGATGGAAAAGGCAAGATGGAGAACAAAGAAGAGATGTGTGAGATTCCTGGACAGTTTGCATTGCTTAGAAAGATGCATAAGCTGGTTTCAAAACACACACTGTGGCATCATATCAGGGTAATACTGCCGCCACGGTGTGTCTTTGGAATGCACCGTGGCGGCTTGGCGAAATGAGAATATTGTGCCATTTGTACCGCAAAACTTTATGGTTCTATTATTGCAACACCAAACTTTTGAATTAAGATCACGCCTTCACGCAACAGAGGGTGATGTCATGATCGTGTGTAAATCCATCGAGCCCTGTATGGCAAAAATTTTTAAAATGCAAGTAAACGTGGGGAGTTCCTGTCGCATTTGTAAACAGTATCAGCTGAAATGGCAAACTGGAGCGGTGCAGGTATCCAGAAGCTTCTGGCTGTTAGAGTTGAAGAACAGATCACAGGACAGCGACGGTGGCATAGGAGTTAAGTGGACGCCCCGCAATCGGAAGGTCGCGGGTTCGCGTCCCACTCGGTCTGTCACCGTCGTTGTGTCCTTGGGCAAGACACTTAACCCGAATTGCCTCTGTTGGTGGTGGTCAGAGGGGCCGATGGCGCAACAATGCAGCCTCGCTTCTGTCAGACTGCCCCAGGGCGGCTGTGGCTACTCAGTAGCTTACCATCATCAGCAGTGTGTGAATGTGAGAGTGCATGCAGCGTCTTTGAGTGTCCTAACAAAGCGCTATATAAATTCGATGAATTATTATTATTAGTTCATGGAGACTGTGAAGGACGGACACTTTTTGGAGCAGCTCGTAAAAAAACTTAAGGAGTGTGACTTCAATCGGGTTTTAAAACAAGTTATGTCCACGCTTAAATGATGTCCGTGACAGCACGGAGCTCACCCCCACACCCTTTTTATACTGTAATCGTGGAATCTTTCGTGAAAAACGTGACTGTCTGCACCCCATTACATCCACGGGCTGACCACCAACTAATGACCAAATGCTCCCTGATATTGCCTCCATTTTGCAGGAAAGTGGCACCGTTGTTTTTTGGAACAGGCTATAATCTG
>SSNS01000418.1:441959-477460 GCA_006937985.1 Aphyosemion australe
TGCACATTGATCGCCTGTTTCTAATTCCAAGGCATTCCCAGGCCAGCTTATAGGCATATTCCTTCCAACATGGTCTGTGTCTATCCTGGAGTCTGAACTATCTCAGCTGGCATCTCTGGGTGCGAAGAAGCAGTGGTTCTATCCTGAGTCCTCCTTGAATGTCCAAGCTCCTCAAAGCTGATCCCAGTCTCCCCTCTGTGGAAACTTCATTTTGGCTGCCTGTTACCTTGATCTTGTTTTTTCATTATTTAC
Source organism: Aphyosemion australe (assembly GCA_006937985.1). Classification (NCBI taxonomy): domain Eukaryota; kingdom Metazoa; phylum Chordata; class Actinopteri; order Cyprinodontiformes; family Nothobranchiidae; genus Aphyosemion; species Aphyosemion australe. Next base: position 442,212 of record SSNS01000418.1, read on the forward strand.
CATAACCGTAGGTGAGGGTTGGAACGTAACTCAACCAGAGACTTTTATTTGTTTTGTCAAACCAAAGTTTTTCTGTACATCATCTAACTGACACCATCAGCTCAGTTATTTCCAGACTTTAAACTCAAACATGTTCATAGAGGTCTCTGGAGTTCAGCCGTGTTCTGCTGCACTCTGAGATGTGTGCCGTAATGCCCAACAGCACAGAGGTTTAAGTAAGAAAAGGCCCAGCTAAAATTTGGAATACAAGTCATCCTGTAGTTCCTATGTTGTCTCTGAAGTTAGAACTCTGGTTTTTAGATGAGTCGTGTTGAAATAAACGACTGTCCAAACCAGTCATCTGCATGTGGTCTGTTTCTGTGTTCAAAGTGTTCTGTTGGTTCTGATCCAGTTCATTTAAATGAAAACGATCTGTTTTGTGTTTCAGACATCAATGAGTTGAATTTGCCAAAGACGTGTGAGATCAGCTTTCCAGATGATGATGACCTTCTCAACTTCAGACTCATCATCTCACCAGACGAGGTGCGTGTGTGTGCCTGCGTGTGTGTGTGAGAGAGATATATAGGGTTAGGATAAATGTTAGGTCTTTGTTTTGTTAGAATGATCTACTGCTGCATTCAGGGAGCCTCTGAAATAGGAGACTTTTAACTTGAACACATTCAATTCGTTATGAAGGAAAGCTTTCAGGTTTGATTTGTTTAAGTGCTTGTTTGCAAAAGTGTGCTTAAGGTTGTTTTTGATAAACATCAGCAGAATCAGCTGATTTTTTTTCCTGTAGCCAAATGTAGCTGTTTAAAGTGAAAAACATTTGCTGATTTACAACATTTAAAGGTTTACCCAATTTACCGAATCTGATGAAGTACAGGTCAGTTTTAGAACATTATAGAAATGTTCTGGTGGCAGATGGTGAAAGGTGGTAGTGCAGGTGTGTAGCTGAATGTTTCAGGTAACTAACAGCAGATTTTAGAGTTAGTTCTCACGGTCAGCAGCAGCACATCATCGGGTATTTAAATGTAAATGGAGCTAGGATGTTGATCATGAAGACTCAAACGTGTGTTTGTGTCTCTCAGGGTTTTTACAAAGGAGGAAAGTTTGTCTTCAGCTTTAAGGTAAGACTCACCTGTCTGTCTCATTTTTGTTTTAGATGTTTTCTTTTTCCTCTCAGATTTGGTAAAAGAACCCAGAATTTTTGCTCAGTCTTAATTAGATTCATTCTGTTGTTCAGAGTCATAAAGTCAAGTAGGCAGATTTTAGGTAAATGTTTGATTCCCTTGTTCTTCTTCCAGGATGAAGTTTCAAACAGTTCTTTACCTTACCCTTTTTCCTCCTGCTGTTTTAGATCATCTCATTTATCATGAAATGTTTTTTTCTGACCCAGCAGAACCACGACTTTGACATCAGATCACACCTGTTTAAGAACAAGTTTATAAGAACATATGAAGTTATGTAACTGATTTAGATTTTTAACTTCAATTTGTGTATGCCAGGTAGGACAGGGTTACCCCCACGACCCCCCCAAGGTAAAATGTGAGACGATGGTGTATCATCCCAACATTGACCTGGAGGGAAACGTCTGCTTAAATATCTTAAGGTCAGTTTCTGTCTCTGTGTGTTGTCTGTGGTTAAGGTTCATTTAAGGCCTGGTGCTGCGTCGTGTGAACCCACGGGAGCATTATTTACACACAACTGGTTTAACAACATCGATGATTGTTCTGGTTTGAGTCCTGCTCAGTCTGTCACAGTCATTTTTTGTGTCCTTTGCAAGACACTTAACCCACCTTGTCTGGTAGTGGTGGTCGGAAGAACCGCTGGTGCCAGTGCTCAGCAGCCTCATGGCTGTCAGTGCGTCCCAGGCAGCTGTGGCTACATTGTAGCTCATCACCACCAGCGTGTGAATGTGTGTGTGTGTGTGTGTGCGTGTGTGGGTGAATGACTGGTTGATTTGCAAAGCACCTTGACAAAGCACCCTAGAAGGTGCTATATCAAAAACAGCCATTTGCCATGAAATATTCAGTGTTTTTTCTGTCACAGAAGCCTTAAATCTAAGTGGATTAAAACAGGGGATTAAATGAAACACAAACTTGACCATTCATTTTGTTTGTGTCTTGTTTTCGTCCACAGAGAGGACTGGAAGCCCGTGTTGACAATAAACTCCATCATCTATGGTCTACAGTATCTATTTCTAGTGAGTTCAATTCTGAATTCTTTCACTGAGTTTTTTTAAAGTCTGAGGCTCTGTGGGGGGACAACTTCTAACACCAAGTGTTAAAATTAAAATATAATTCACTTTGAATAAAAATAACGAAAGTGCAATTCAACAAGGAGTGGCTGATACATTTAAAGGTGTGGAACACTTGTTTAATCAATAGATTTGCAGTGGTCTTTAGTAGGAATGAATGCTTTGTAAATCGTACTCTGGGGAGGAAAATCTCCGGTGCACCTGTTTCAGGAAATAGAAAGGAGCCACATCAGAGTTGAGCTTCAGACGACAAGATTTGGAGTCTTATTTCCTGATATACCACTGACTCATTTTGCTCTGCAACGTTGATGTTTCATCTCCACAAATAACACAAGCCTGAAGGAGTTCTGCTGTGTGGTGGAGTTGCTAATGCTAACGGTTAGCTTCTACTAGCAGAGACGTTCTCTACTGTTTCCTGGACGCTAAACCAACAACAGCCTTCCCCGTCGTGAGTCAAGATGGGTGAGTCCATGAATGTTAAGTAACAGTGTGACGTAGATCTAACAGGGTTTTCAAATTCTTCACCGTCTATTTTCTATCAGAAGCTAATGCAGGAGATAGGTGTAGGAGACTATTTTCATGTTCAGCCTGCATGAAAAACTCAGAGTGACTGATTATAATCAGAAATAATAATTTAAAAATGGTTTTTCAGTGTTCCACACCTTTAAAAGCAGACTACTGATTCACTCCAGAAACCCAGATCTGGTCCAGAACTCCTGATCCAGTTCTCACTTCTCTCTATCCTTCCCAGCAGACAGACTTTCCTGTTGTGTTTCAAGGTGGTTCTGTTATCCTGTTAGGGATACAGGTATATTATTAATATTTAGCTAATATATTAGGGAGAGCATGCCGTGGAAGACTACCAGGTCTCTATGTGTATGTTTAAATGAAACACAAGTACAGAAAAACAAACATTAAGATAAAACACATTTTAACTGTGGCTAGGGACGACGTTTGCTTGTGGGATTGTTTGGGGTGGGGTATGAAACTGAATAATTATAGAAATCTTGATGTGAATAGTGAGTTGTTATTATTTGAACATAGATATCAGTTCTTTCTCCCCCTTCTTTGTTTGTTTTTTATTACCTTCTTGTTTTTGTATATAACTTGTGAGTTGAACATTCACCAGCATAGCTTATGTGTAAAACAATAACCAGTAATTAGAAAAATGTTAGACCTGACCAGAATGAGGTGTAAATATTGCCCCTCCCGTTCTCTCTCCTCTGGTTTCTCTTCTTTTCCCCTCATCTTTTGCCCAGATGTTATTACTTCTGTGTTCCACCTTAAAATGCCTCTTCAATGATTACATTTTTTTTTAGTAATTTTATAACGTAGCATTTCAGCTTTGGGGGTTTGTGTGTTTTGGTGAAAACGTTTTCGGACATTTTGCCGATGATGGACCTTACTAATTGGCTGTCCTCCCCCTGCAGGAGCCAAACCCTGAGGACCCGTTGAACAAGGAGGCAGCAGAAGTCCTGCAGACGAACCGGCGGCTCTTTGAGCAAAATGTCCATCGCTCCCTGAGGGGTGGCTATGTGGGCGCCACCTACTTTGAGAGATGTCTTAAGTAACTCTGCATCCCATTTTCCAGATCTCTCTCATCACCTCCCCTCTTCCTCTCCTCCCTGCCTAACCTCCCCTCCTTCCTTCATTCCCTCCTCAGTCCTGCTCCTCACCTGAAGCAGGAGTCACAGTGGCAGAAAGCAGCACGCAGCAAGATGCTTTCCTGTTTGAAAATGCCACCCTTCTCTTCCTTGTTTCCCCTCCTTCCTTCTCCTCCTCCTCATTCTTCCACATTTCTTTTCATTTTACTTACAAAATGCAAAAATTCAGCCGTTTAAACACCATAAAGGGATGCCAACACACAACTTTCTGGACTCTGCTTAGGAGAAGGAGGACGAAGATGGAGGAGTAGGATGGAGAGGGGAGGAGAAGGTTGTTAGTGAATGTTGCTCGGGTCGACATCACTCCGCTGATGATAATGATACCCACAAGATTGTTCCTTTGTTATGTTTTTATTTTGTTTCTGTGGTGATGACACCTGTCATCACACAGGTGAACAGAAGGACACGCCCTCTCCCTATCGCCGCCTTCATTCATTGGTTACAGAACAGTCAGTCAGCAGCAAACTCCAGAGGGGTGCAGCGCTTCAGAATCCCAAAGGCAGCTGATGCGCCTTAACGTTCTTAACAAGTTTTAGGTTTTAGTTTAAAGAGGCTCTGCTGCATCTTGCAGGTGTAAAGAAAGGGGAGGGGCTTCTGAGGTTTGGGGAGGGGCCAAATCCAGCAAGACTGCTAAAAGTAGCTCGAGAGACGGGCTTGTGAAGTGAGAGTGGCCTGTGAGAGAGGAAGCATGCCGTAACACGTTTCTGCAGTGACTGTAGGGAAGAGGGTGGGGCTTAGCAGCGAAAGACGCTTGTAGGAAATTGGATTGAGCACACCAGTTTGGAGTTTGCTTCTGAGTTGGTGCGGGGTGTAGTATGGTGTGGGTGGGGGTTATGTGTTTTATTGGGCTATGTTTGGGTGGGCTCCATGGGGAGGGCAGAGGAAGATTTTGATTTGGGGTGGGGCAAAGAGGGAGGGGCTTACAATGTTATGATTTTGTTGTGTATATTGAAACCCCAGCTGTTCACGTTGACTGCAATATGATTTATGTTAAATAAAATCTAAACTTAAACACTTGAGCTATTTAATAATAAACACCACCATGACTTTAGCTGCCACAACAAAGCTGAAGGGCTCAACATTTACACTGATCATGAAATAAACCCTCTACAGGCAGAGCTCAGAGCTTTAAACCCACTGGATTCAGTCTCCTCGAGCAACAACTGTTTACTCTTTTGGACAAATGTTCTGTGACTTAATGCGATGATCTTTATACCAGAGTTTAGGGGGCAGTGTTTTTCTTTAGTAATTGTATCACTGGTTCTGATGGCCAAAAACGTAAAAGCGGTAAATAAAAACTCATTAAAACCATTTTGTCCTCAGCAGTTCCTAAATATGTCCAGTCCAAATTCTGACCAGCACATGAGTCATTGTTCTAAGTGAAAACGAAATTCAGATCCAGTCCTGAATATCTATCAGAACCTCCTCCTGGAGCAGGAACGGTCTGTCCATACCTGTCCCCCACAGGGTTCCAGAGGAGATCTGATCCACCCTTCAGTTCTCTGAAGTCTGAGGTGATGCTCAGCTCTCTTGTAGGGACAGTTCAGATTTTTTGAATGGGGTTTCTGTGGAAACATTAACAAATAGTATCTTACCTGTTGGCTCTTTGAACAAACTTAGTTTGGAGAAATGGGTCAGTTCTGAACAGAAAGGTGTGCTAATGTGTGATTTTTATCTTGTGAGGCGTTAAAGTATATAAAAGATAATTTCTTCTTGACTGAGTCGGTCCATTTGGTGTTTCTGCTGTCTTATAACTAGCCTCAAAACTTTCATTGCACATTTTGCTGACCTTTTTGACCTTCTTTGCCATCATAAATTTAACATTGCATGGTTCTTTATGGGGCTACATAGTGGCGCAGTTGCCTTGCAACAAAAAGGATGCCCCTTTATGTTCAGTTAGTTTGTTCTCTCCACGCATGCATGGGTTCTCTGAGTTCTCTAGTTTCTTCCTAAAGGTAAAAAAAAAGCATGTTTATTCAGGTTAACTGCCCCAAAGTGTGACTGAGTACCTAGTTGTTTGTCTTGTTTTTTCATTGTGGTTCTGATGGACTAGAAACCTGTTCAGGGTGTCCCCCACCTCTTGCCCAATAATTGCTGGAAATGGGCACCAGCTCCTCCTGACCCTTCTCAGAAATAAGGGTTTAAGAAGAGGACCTAATGACTGAATTGTGATTTACATACACTGCTCAAAAAGTTAAAGGAACACTTTGAAAACACATCAGATATCAATTGGATATAAACCATGCTGGATATCCATACTGATATGCAGTGGGTAATATATTGGATGACAAACCCTCATCCATCCATCCATTTTCTCCCGCTTATCCGGAGTCGGGTCGCGGGGGCAGCAGCCTAAGGAGGGAAGCCCAGACCTCCCTCTCCCCAGCCACTTGGGCCAGCTCCTCCGGGGGAATCCCAAGGCGTTCCCAGGCCAGCCGAGAGACATAATCTCTCCAGCATGTCCTGGGTCTTCCTTTGGGTCTCCCGGTTGGACGTGCCCGGAAAACCTCACCAGGGAGGCGTCCAGGAGGCATCCTAATCAGATGCCCGAGCCACCTCAACTGGCTCCTCTCGATGTGGAGGAGCAGCGGGTCTACTCCGAGCCCCTCCCGGATGACCGAGCTCCTCACCCTATCTCTAAGGGAGAGCCCAGCCACCCTGCGAAGAAAACTCATTTCGGCCGCTTGTATCCGCGATCTCGTTCTTTCGGTCACTACCCAAAGCTCGTGACCATAGGTGAGGGTAGGAACGTAGATCGACCGGTAAATTGAGAGCTTCGCCTTTCGACTCAGCTCTCTCTTCACCACGACAGACCGGTACAACGCCCCCATCACTGCAGATGCAGCACCAATCCGCCTGTCGATCTCACGCTCCACCCTTCCCTCACTTGTGAACAAGACCCCGAGATACTTAAACTCCTCCACTTGGGGCAGGACCTCGTCCCTGACCTGGAGAAGGCATTCTACCCTTTTCCGACTCAAGACCATGGTCTCGGATTTAGAGGAGCTGATTCTCATCCCAGCTGCTTCACACCCGGCTGCGAACTGCTCCAGCGAAAGCCGGAGATCACGTTCTGATGAAGCCAACAGGACCACAGAGACCTGATCCTTAGGCCACCAAAACGGATCCCCTCACCACCTTGGCTGCACCTAGAAATTCTGTCCATAAAAGTTATGAACAGAATCGGTGACAAAGGGCAGCCTTGGCGGAGTCCAACTCTCACCGGAAACGAGCCCGACTTACTGCCGGCAATGCGGACCAAGCTCTGACACTGGTCGTACAGGGACCTAACAGCCCGTATCTGCCCGTATATGACAAACCATTAGATGAAAATGATCAACCTAATAAGATCTCATTTTAAAATAACCAAGAAAATGAAAAAATTCTGCAATGCGCGAGCCTCACTGTACACGAGCCACCTGTTGACGTTTTGTTGTGGGTAGTGAACCAAAAAGCTCGGATGAAGGCTCAGGACAAGAAAAAAGCTCCCCCTCCTTTCCAACCATGGCTGAAGGGGGAGAGCTGAAGCATCCTTGGGCAAGATGCTGAACCCCAAGTTGCCGCCCTGGCGCGATACAAATTGCAGCCCACTGCTCCTTTCTAATGTGAGGATGGGTCAAATGCAGAGAAAAAATTTCTCTTAAGGGAATCAAAAAAGTATGAGAAAACTGTCATTTTGGCCCACTTAATTGCATATGTTTGAACAGTGTTTTTTTTCAATATATATTTAATTTCTTGCAGTTTCTCCGTCTCGGAAGATCTGATATTATGCCACTCCTATAGCTCTGCAGATCGGTGCGCTGAGCCAAAGTGATGAGACCAGCTCCGTGTCAATGAAAGAAATAACCAATGAGCCACAGAACTGCGTAGCGAGCCGGTGGTTCAGACACAAACTCAATGACTTTTATTTTCATTTTTTTCAGCCAAATGCAGGCAGGACAGGAGCTGACATGGTTGGTGTTTAACAATGTGACTGGCCCAACCCTGTACAACTGGACCACTAATCTATTGGTTTTGTGAGCCGACTAGACACAAAAAATGTTTTAAAGTGTTGGAAGCTCTGTCGGCTCAAATAAACTCATGTCAGGAGGCCATCCTGGAGTATCGGCCACTCAGTGATTCTCCAGAACTCACAGATGGCCAGTCCGTCCCTGGTTGGAGAGATCTGGCAGAACTCATCTTGTTAATGACCTTCAAAGGTCTTGTCCAGCTCTCCTAGAGTCTCCTGGAATCTTTTCCATGTTCTTGAGACTGCTAGAAGACACAATAGAACATATTGATGTATAATCCTGGTGGAGTAGGCCTGCCTGTGCAAACTCAGCAGGGTCCAGGTATTGCCTCGTGCTACCAGTAGTGACTCCGACCCGTCAGATGCACAACATCTGAAAAGCTGTCAGAAAAAGATGGAGAAATGTGTTCATTTTGACAAGAAATGTTAATTTAAATTTAGTCTAAGCTAGTTTGTTTTAATTGTAGTCACCTTTTAGTTGTCTAATTTATTTTAATTTTAGTCTTATTTTAGTCGACTAAAATATATGTATTTTTCTTCTGATGCAAAAATTTTCAGCTTCTGTAAAGAAAATGTCAACTACATCTAAACATTTCACACTTTGGATCAATAGAACTATATATTTATAAATGTTTTAATTATTGGAAAATACCTAAATGCACAGACAGTTTGAAATTGTCTCTCAATATTAATACAGTAAAATCATAATCATCATCAAACTTTATTCCAGACACAATCAGGTCCATAGTTAAACAGTATATATATATATATATAAGTAAAAATATAAAATCAAGGTAAAAAGATAAGATAAAAACAAACACTTATAAGAAATAAAATAACGTAAGAACAGAGCTAGTTACACACATACATGCAGCTTCTCCAATGTTTCCACAGATTGGACGAGAAACGAATCGAACTTTGTTGAACCTTAGTCAGACAGCAGATGATATTATTTTCCGATACTGCTAGCCTACATCTGTACATGAGATTACGAAGCACTGCTGCACAGCAGTGGACACCAGCAAGCATAAACAACTGACTGGCACTGCACTGGGACCTTCAACATAATCTCATCCCATCGTTGTATGTGTGGGAAATTATATTTTTTGCCTACTGTGCCTTTAATTTTAGACATCAGAATCAAGTTAATCAAATAGGTTAATCACTTTTCTTTCCAGGGTTTATTGATACACATATGATTCATGTACTCTTTATTGATCTGCATTTAACCATGATTTATGCATGTTTACATCAAGCTTTAAGTTCCAGCTAAAGCAAGAAGGTTTTAATCTCATGTGAAGGTCTGGTTCTGGTGTCATAAAACTGTGTGCAAAGAGAGGTGAGAAGTATCTGACCTAGGGATAGATAAGACAGGAGAAAGTTTAGACCAGATGGCTTCATTCCTGGAGCCAGAGATCATAAATATGTCGGTTACCAAGGGATACAAAAGTTAGGACCTTGAAGGGAGGTACCAGGCGGAACCAGGTTCTGCAGAAGGAATAAAATCTGTGTGCATGCTGTGAACTTCAGATTTTACCATCAGACGCTGGGGGATGGTCAGAAAATCTCCCCGAAAATGTACACGGGTTATAATAAAGAGAAATGAAGAGTAATGTGAAATAAAGAGTTGAGTGATTGCAACTAAAGGCGGTCTATGGCTCGGTTCATTGCCGATCAGAAGATTTTAACGAACTGGGAGAGTGGAAAAAGAACGAGAAGTCAAATGCTGCAGCAGCTCGGAGGAAAGAAGAAGGCCGGGTCCAGCATCATTCGGGACCAGAGAGGAGAGACGTCAGACGAGCTGCAGAAAACCATCAGATCCTTTGACCAAAATACATCAGAGAACAGAAAGAGACAGAAACACCACATTTTTTCCACAACAATTTGGAGGGGGCACCTGTGGAATCTTCTGACCAGGCGACGAACGAATTGGACAGTGGACGTTGGGAAACCAAGCCGTCTGTAACCGACCGCTGACCATTGGGCAGTGACAAGACTGAGAAAAGATAAGACGGACAATCGAGCGCTCGCCTTACATTGGTAAGCAGAACCTGTTTAGTCGAACTCTGCATATTGGGGACAATTAAATTACGTGTTCGTCGGACATTTGAATCAGCCTTGTTGTAAAGTTATGTGTTTTTAAATCGAGCCATTGTTTTTTGTCGGACACTTCGAAGACGGACTGACGGGTTCGGATAGAAGTGTTGTGGCTCCGGATGTGACGGTCCCACTACGTTTTCGACGGAAGGCGTAGAAGAGTTGGGTTTGAATTCCCGGGGAGTTGGGGGCACCCTTTTTGTAAACAACTACCAATGTAGTCGAGCTTTCGGATTGGCGATCCAACAGCTTTAGCCGGCGGGCGAAAGTTGGGCAATAGGCCGATGCTGGGGTTGGTTAAACCCGTGGAGTAGAAGCGCCACAAATTTACCTGGATTGGGCAGTTTTTAAGCAAATTGTTTAATTGTAAATTCTTAATTAAGGCATTGTATGGACTCTTAATTAAGGGGGTAGTGGCATTAGGCCAGTGGAAGTAGTTACAGAGAAGAGCACAGACCCTCAGCTGTGTTCTAGCGTATGGTTTTGAGTGAGTGTGTGTGTGTGTGCAGGAGGTGTGGCTGAGATTCTGGTTCTGGTCGAGATGGGGTTCTGTGTGAGTGTGTGTAAGATGCTGGTGTGTCTGACTGGACGCGGGAGTGTGGTTGTGAGTTTGCTTGGGCAGAAGCCATTGAAAGCAAAACTAAACTTTTTAGGAGAAAGAAGAAAGACAGCTGTTATTTACAGAGGTTGTGTCAGCATCGAGTTAAAGCTGATATAACGTCCCTATATAGGAAAAGCTTAATTTGGCCCCGAATTGACGTTTTGTGCTATGTAAATTGAAATATAAAGAACCACACGTGAAGATTGATAAGTTAAATGGCAAACTGATCAACGGAAAATTAACAAAAAACCCTTAATTCGGCATAGTGGACAGCACAAACTCATGATAATTACTTATTTAGGCAAATAGCTACTAAAATGAAAAATAAATAAATGAATAGATAAAGAAAAGTGAAAAATAAATGATTACAAGAAAATTTAGTACAAATGAATTAAGTTAATCTGGAGCGGAGCAAAATCAGTTGGAAAACTAAAATAAACATTATAAAATAGCAACATAGAGGAGTGTTGCAAATTGGTTAGACTTTGGAGAGTTAAAAGTTTAAAGTAATATAAAATAATGCAGGAGACGGTAATTCTACCCTAAATTTGAACAATACAGAAACAGATAATTCAAAAAGATAATCTAGAGTCACACTGTCTGTGTTGTAAGGAATTCATTTGCAAATTAGGCGGATAAAATACATATTTGGTCTATAACAGAAGGTTAATTGCAGTATTTGATTATAAATATCTTTTTGACTAATGTTAGATGTTAATTTCTCTGAAGGACATCAAACTGTGTCTGCTTCCATCATAATTAGGATAAAATATAAAAGATTAAACACAGGGTGGTTCAATGATTGCTGGAGGTCATGTGATGGCGCTGAGACTTAGATGTAATCTCTCATGGCAAAGTTAAAGGTCTGTTAATTGGTAAACAACTGAAGTACACTTTCTAATGAACTTCCTTGAATTTGGTTTCCATTTCTAAATAAGGCCAAGTAAAGTGAATAATATGAGTTCCTATTATGCATGGATTTAATCTAAACATCAGGAGTAAAGGTTTTGCTGAATGAACAAAAGATTTTTAGCTGCATGATTCTAAATTGGATGATTTAATTTCTTGTTTAGCATAACCTGTGGCCCTGTGGTGTTGGTGCTCCGGACTGGGATGATGATGCTGGCTGGTTTGACTGTTCCTCTGGACTCTGTCATTTCTAGTTAATCAGATATTAAATATAGGGTGATATTTTAATTGGTCATGGAGTGAGCAACTTTGTTTCACTGGGTGAAGGCCTGGGGGTCATAGCATGGAGCCCTGCACATGAACTTTGCTGCAAAAATCAAAAGGCTGCTTCAGCTGAGGCTGAAAGGGGGTCTGCCATCGCCCCTATGAAACACATCATGAACTGTGAACTGAACTCTAAACAACAACAAAGTTGAACAAACTGTGAAAGAAGTTGCTGCTATGGACTCAAAACACATAACAACTGGAGGCCAGGCTCCTGAGAGCGAGGAGGCACATGCAAAGAACTGTGACCTTTGGCTGGGGTCATCAACAACTTGAAAACAGGGGACAATACAATCTACTCCATGTGACGGCTCTTGGGTTTGACCCTAGTGGTGGAAAGTGCTCACTGCATGTGAGATTAGGGACTTGGTCAGTTGACTGACTGCTGCTGGTTGAGAGACATGACAGAGTCTGAGTGGGCGTTGGCCTGCTGGTGTTGATGTTTCAGGGGGGAGTGCTTCCAGAGCGGGGCTGCAGATTTACAAATTTACCAGGACTGATTGATTAGTGAACTATTTAATGGCTAAATTGCAAAACATTTGGTTAATCTGAGAAAGACTTGAATTTTATTAGTCCTGAAAGACGGAAAACATATTACTAAATCCTAAATTAAAGGTGTACAAACAGAGGAATTCATAAAATTAAGCATTTTAGAGTCTGAGAACAAAATCCCAAAACTAAGCTATTTCTCTATAATTTATGGTAAATTTCTCTAAAACTTATTTTTACTTTGGAGTGAGAGTTGCATTTGGTCCGTGCGACGTCCTTGGCACCAGTCATTGTTTAACAGCTCTGTACCAAAACATCGAGCCTAACATATAACAAACGGGACTAAATTAAACAAGCTGCTAATCCTTGAAGCAGGACAAACTGTGCTCAAATAATACAATTAACTTAGAGAGAAAACAAAACACTCAATTTAACTATTGATTTTTAAATTATCTGATGCAATACAAAAACATGACAGTGTGGCTTACACAATTTGAAGTGAAATCCTATAATCCAAAATGGGCCTTTGAATGTTTGAGTGTGTGAGTGGGGGAGTCAGTGAACTTTGACATGTGTGATGGTTTTATGGCGTTGTGTGGTGAACTGGACATGTTGGAGCTTATCTGTCTGTTGCTGGATGTGTTGTGGAATGTTTGAAGGTCTCGTGGAAGATTTATGTGGTTTATTCGGACGGAGGCGATAGAGATTTTAAATTCCAATTTACTGATTCGTTTTTTGAGTTTTCTGGAACAGAACTACGGATGGTTCTGTTTCAGAAAAAGGGGGAGGTGTAAAGGGAGTACAATAAATAAGGAGGCGTGAAGGGGGGCGAAAAGAACCTAGCACGATAATTATTCCCTATAAAATGTAGAAGGGAGACTGGCTCAGGTTTCAGCCCCAGTAGGTGACAGTAATGGACAATGGACTGACTGTTAGACTGGTTCCAGAACCTGTGACAAAGTACAGAGTTCAAACAACAAGACTCTGACAGACGGAAGCTGAGGTTGGAACAACGAAAGACTTGGACTGACTGGACTCATGACATAAGACTGAACAACAAGCACTGAAAGCCTTGGTCAAAGTGCTCACGACGGCTGTTGCTCCGGCTGGAGCATCATCAGGATCATCATCTTCATCAACGTCGTCGGACAACATCAACTGGGCGTGGCTACAGGTCATCAAAAGAAAGCAGCACAGCAAAGTGGTCAGTAGGACCACCTACGCGGTGAGGGGTCATCGGAAGGAGACGCGTGGTGCAACCGGTGCCACAGGAGTCGACGCTCGCCAGCTCAGGAGACAGACCGAGGTCTCAAGGAGCTGCAACAAGGATCGGGAGGTGTTGAAAGGAGGTGTGTTGATTTCTGGTGGAAAGAGGCCGTTTCCCTCAGTCAGCTCACCTTGAAGATTGTGTGTGAAAGGGGGTAACCTGGTTTTGAGGAGGCTAGCGGCTGTTAGCTCCGGTCAGGTTGCTCTGAAGTCAGGTGATTTGCAGAGGCTTTGAACTGTCTCTGGTCACCTAAAATAAAATAAAAAATAAAAAAAGCAAGAGGAGAGAAGAAAAGAACATTGCGAAGAGACATTCGTGCTTTCACCGGAAGAACGTGAAAGACATTCGTGATTTTGTCGGAAGACCTGCGTGTTCTTTTTGCCGGAAGATCTACAATAACATAACTTACTGGACTCTATTAATGACCAGCCTTTAATTAATATTTGATTTCAATAATTCATGATTTGATTTGGAATAAATATAAGGGACCTTTGAAAAAGAAAAAAGAACATTCTAATAAATAAAAACAAGGATAAAATTAAGGTTAAAGATAAAGGTAAAATAATAATTAAGGTTAAGGCTTAAAGGCCCAGGCTGGCTGTTTTTTCAATCTGCTTTAACTTTTCCTTCCTGAACAGATTTTTTCTAAACAATGGACTCTAAAAAATTGCATTTGATCAGTTTGCTTTGTTTGTGCATGATTCTGGTGACATTTCTGATTACACTGGTCCTGTGGAGATTGTCCCTGAAACATTGATAAGGTTAAACATAATTCATAATTTGGTGAATAATTGATATTGATATTTGGTAAATTGAGCTAAGAGTTAAAATACTGGGACAAATCACATCATTGAAATAACATCATTTCAAATAATATAATTTTAAAGGGTAAAGTTTCATCATCAATTTCAAAATGTATCCTTTGGGTCGTCCAGGAGGGGCAGACAGGCCCCCAAGGTTGAATACCTGGAAGGTTCTGATTCCATTGGGTCTTTCCATGATTTTAATTTACAATGTTATTGCTTTCATAACTGGTGTTTTTCCATTTTCCAGAGATGCCCACCGTTCGGAAATGTTGCCTTATGATCGTTTAGCCGCTAAGTTTGATAATCTACCCATTGCATCGGCTGTGATTTCATCTAAGGGGGACTCCTTTAAAGCATTCCAGGAGGGCGTACGTAGGTTGTGTGAGCAGTCCCGTGAGGTATTTGCAGGCGTGGAGGAGGAATTGGCGGTCACATCCCGGATGGCCTTTGAAAATCGCAAGGCCATAAATAAGATCCAGAAGTGGTTCTGATCCAGCTGAGCCACTCCAGGCCGCTCAGCGACCTGTGACCTAGAACACCTCGAGTCTCTGTTAGAAATATGCACGAGCGCTCCGGAATCAGTAATCAGTAATGCTTTGGCGACGTTTGGGCATGTTTGGAAAATGGACAAGGTTTTTTCAATTAATGTTTAGGTCTATCAATGGTTGTTTTTAAATTCTAATCAAGTGTGGTTGTTTTGCATTCCCTGGTGTCGAAGGTCTGGTAAATGAAATGTCTTTTCAGGTTTTCAACTGGGAGAGGCAATATATCTTGGTGCCTCTGGGTCAAATGAAGGGTCAGACTTTAAGTTGAGGGACAGCTACATCAGATAATTTGGATGGACTGGCTTGGTGCCAGTCCATAAGGGGGTGTGTGGGAAATTATATTTTTTGCCTACTGTGCCTTTAATTTTAGACATCAGAATCAAGTTAATCAAATAGGTTAATCACTTTTCTTTCCGGGGTTTATTGATACACATATGATTCATGTACTCTTTATTGATCTGCATTTAACCATGATTTATGCATGTTTACATCAAGCTTTAAGTTCCAGCTAAAGCAAGAAGGTTTTAATCTCATGTGAAGGTCTGGTTCTGGTGTCATAAAACTGTGTGCAAAGAGAGGTGAGAAGTATCTGACCTAGGGATAGATAAGACAGGAGAAAGTTTAGACCAGATGGCTTCATTCCTGGAGCCAGAGATCATAAATATGTCGGTTACCAAGGGATACGAAAGTTAGGACCTTGAAGGGAGGTACCAGGCGGAACCAGGTTCTGCAGAAGGAATAAAATCTGTGTGCATGCTGTGAACTTCAGATTTTACCATCAGACGCTGGGGGATGGTCAGAAAATCTCCCCGAAAATGTACACGGGTTATAATAAAGAGAAATGAAGAGTAATGTGAAATAAAGAGTTGAGTGATTGCAACTAAAGGCGGTCTATGGCTCGGTTCATTGCCGATCAGAAGATTTTAACGAACTGGGAGAGTGGAAAAAGAACGAGAAGTCAAATGCTGCAGCAGCTCGGAGGAAAGAAGAAGGCCGGGTCCAGCATCATTCGGGACCAGAGAGGAGAGACGTCAGACGAGCTGCAGAAAACCATCAGATCCTTTGACCAAAATACATCAGAGAACAGAAAGAGACAGAAACACCACATTTTTTCCACAACACCTCTTAAAACGGTGACCTCACGACCTCGAACAACGGAGAAAAGTGGAAAAAGCGAGAAAAGGAGGGATAATTCAAAAAACGATTGTTTTTACAGCTTTTCGGGTACTTAAATTTCTCCCAAAGGCCCGATTTTGAACTATGCGATAGTGGGCGTGTCACCGAACCTACCGTGTGAATTTCAAGTCTTTCGGCCAAGCNATGCCACTCCTATAGCTCTGCAGATCGGTGCGCTGAGCCAAAGTGATGAGACCAGCTCCGTGTCAATGAAAGAAATAACCAATGAGCCACAGAACTGCGTAGCGAGCCGGTGGTTCAGACACAAACTCAATGACTTTTATTTTCATTTTTTTCAGCCAAATGCAGGCAGGACAGGAGCTGACATGGTTGGTGTTTAACAATGTGACTGGCCCAACCCTGTACAACTGGACCACTAATCTATTGGTTTTGTGAGCCGACTAGACACAAAAAATGTTTTAAAGTGTTGGAAGCTCTGTCGGCTCAAATAAACTCATGTCAGGAGGCCATCCTGGAGTATCGGCCACTCAGTGATTCTCCAGAACTCACAGATGGCCAGTCCGTCCCTGGTTGGAGAGATCTGGCAGAACTCATCTTGTTAATGACCTTCAAAGGTCTTGTCCAGCTCTCCTAGAGTCTCCTGGAATCTTTTCCATGTTCTTGAGACTGCTAGAAGACACAATAGAACATATTGATGTATAATCCTGGTGGAGTAGGCCTGCCTGTGCAAACTCAGCAGGGTCCAGGTATTGCCTCGTGCTACCAGTAGTGACTCCGACCCGTCAGATGCACAACATCTGAAAAGCTGTCAGAAAAAGATGGAGAAATGTGTTCATTTTGACAAGAAATGTTAATTTAAATTTAGTCTAAGCTAGTTTGTTTTAATTGTAGTCACCTTTTAGTTGTCTAATTTATTTTAATTTTAGTCTTATTTTAGTCGACTAAAATATATGTATTTTTCTTCTGATGCAATAATTTTCAGCTTCTGTAAAGAAAATGTCAACTACATCTAAACATTTCACACTTTGGATCAATAGAACTATATATTTATAAATGTTTTAATTATTGGAAAATACCTAAATGCACAGACAGTTTGAAATTGTCTCTCAATATTAATACAGTAAAATCATAATCATCATCAAACTTTATTCCAGACACAATCAGGTCCATAGTTAAACAGTATATATATATATATATAAAAGTAAAAATATAAAATCAAGGTAAAAAGATAAGATAAAAACAAACACTTATAAGAAATAAAATAACATAAGAACAGAGCTAGTTACACACATACATGCAGCTTCTCCAATGTTTCCACAGATTGGACGAGAAACGAATCGAACTTTGTTGAACATTAGTCAGACAGCAGATGATATTATTTTCCGATACTGCTAGCCTACATCTGTACATGAGATTACGAAGCACTGCTGCACAGCAGTGGACACCAGCAAGCATAAACAACTGACTGGCACTGCACCTGCGAGGGACCTTCAACATAAGTCTCATCCCATCGTTGTATGCCACCTGAAGCTTATGTAAACTGCTTTTTCTATAATTCCGCCATAGATGGGCCGTGTACATAGGTGTGCAAAATGCTTTAAACAGTGTTATTTTGACAGATACAGAGCACATGAAAAACCTTCGGAAAAGCACATTAGCCTGCATTGCAGACGGCACTGCCTATAAATGTCTCTGTCATCCGTTAAATAGTGCCCCAAATATTTAACCTCATTACAAATTGGTAAAGTACCATCTGATAAAATAAAATCAGGAAGGGAGAGTTTTTTGTCATCTTTGTTCCTGATAACCATAATTTTACTTTTTGTTGCATTATATTTAATGTCAAAGTCCCGAGCATATTCTGAGCAAATCCACAGTAATTGTTGCAATCCAGCACTCTATGGACAGAAGATTACCAAGTCGTCTGCACATCAAATGATTCACTATAATATTCCCAACTCTACAACCAGTCCTGCATTCGTTCAGCAGTCTGGATAAGCCATCCATATATACATTAAAAAGGCAAGGAGACAGAATGCTGCCTTGCCGCACTCCATTACCTACAGAGAAAGGGAATGAGACCGCATTTCCCCATTTCACAACCATAGACTGATGGGCATACCAGTGTAGTAGAATTCTCACCAGATATTTTGGTACTTTTCTNGACGACATACTAAAACATGGGACCTCTGGCACAAGCGGAAAAAACTTTTATCCACTTTGGACCAAAGATACCAAATACTCTTCAAGGCCATGGGTCCAAGGGCCCATTTTTTGCCTGAAATCAGACAAGGCGCTTTTTTTCTGGTGGTATTTCTGTGAATTTGACACCGGATTCTGACAGAGGGTCTCTCCGAGGGGGTACCCTCTGTGGGAAATTATATTTTTTGCCTACTGTGCCTTTAATTTTAGACATCAGAATCAAGTTAATCAAATAGGTTAATCACTTTTCTTTCCGGGGTTTATTGATACACATATGATTCATGTACTCTTTATTGATCTGCATTTAACCATGATTTATGCATGTTTACATCAAGCTTTAAGTTCCAGCTAAAGCAAGAAGGTTTTAATCTCATGTGAAGGTCTGGTTCTGGTGTCATAAAACTGTGTGCAAAGAGAGGTGAGAAGTATCTGACCTAGGGATAGATAAGACAGGAGAAAGTTTAGACCAGATGGCTTCATTCCTGGAGCCAGAGATCATAAATATGTCGGTTACCAAGGGATACGAAAGTTAGGACCTTGAAGGGAGGTACCAGGCGGAACCAGGTTCTGCAGAAGGAATAAAATCTGTGTGCATGCTGTGAACTTCAGATTTTACCATCAGACGCTGGGGGATGGTCAGAAAATCTCCCCGAAAATGTACACGGGTTATAATAAAGAGAAATGAAGAGTAATGTGAAATAAAGAGTTGAGTGATTGCAACTAAAGGCGGTCTATGGCTCGGTTCATTGCCGATCAGAAGATTTTAACGAACTGGGAGAGTGGAAAAAGAACGAGAAGTCAAATGCTGCAGCAGCTCGGAGGAAAGAAGAAGGCCGGGTCCAGCATCATTCGGGACCAGAGAGGAGAGACGTCAGACGAGCTGCAGAAAACCATCAGATCCTTTGACCAAAATACATCAGAGAACAGAAAGAGACAGAAACACCACATTTTTTCCACAACATATGCCACCTGAAGCTTATGTAAACTGCTTTTTCTATAATTCCGCCATAGATGGGCCGTGTACATAGGTGTGCAAAATGCTTTAAACAGTGTTATTTTGACAGATACAGAGCACATGAAAAACCTTCGGATAAGCACATTAGCCTGCATGTATTGCAGACGGCACTGCCTATAAATGTCTCTGTCATCCGTTAAATAGTGCCCCAAATATTTAACCTCATTACAAATTGGTAAAGTACCATCTGATAAAATAAAATCAGGAAGGGAGAGTTTTTTGTCATCTTTGTTCCTGATAACCATAATTTTACTTTTTGTTGCATTATATTTAATGTCAAAGTCCCGAGCATATTCTGAGCAAATCCACAGTAATTGTTGCAATCCAGCACTCTATGGACAGAAGATTACCAAGTCGTCTGCACATCAAATGATTCACTATAATATTCCCAACTCTACAACCAGTCCTGCATTCGTTCAGCAGTCTGGATAAGCCATCCATATATACATTAAAAAGGCAAGGAGACAGAATGCTGCCTTGCCGCACTCCATTACCTACAGAGAAAGGGGATGAGACCGCATGTCCCCATTTCACAACCATAGACTGATGGGCATACCAATATAGTAGAATTCTCACCAGATATTTTGGTACTTTTCTATTGAGCAATTTGAGAAATAACTTTTCATGATTAACAAGGTCGAATGCTTTTGAAGTATCAATAAAACATGTAAATATAGTTGTATTATGTCTGTTATACAGGTCAAGTATTTCCTTCAGTGCAAATATGCACATATCTGTACCCAATCTGGTTTTGAATCCAAATTGATTGTCTGACGAGGTAACAAACTCCTCCAGTCTTGTCAAAATAGCCCTCTCCAGAACCTTGGACAGGGTGCTGGCCAGGGCAATGGGCCGGTAATTCTCCTTGTTTATATTGCCTGTTTTATCTTTTATTATAGGCACCAGAACTACAGATAACATAGAGTTAGGTAAAATCCCATGAATTAGGAACCCGGTAAAACAAACAGCCAACAGCGGATAAAGTTTCCTACTTGCTAGCTTTAAATGTTCAGCTGTTATTTTGTCAGCACCACATGACGTACAATCCTTAAGTGTCATCACAATATCCTGAACCTCTTTCACAGAAACAGTAGCGTCCTTATTTTCCTTGACGGTATCTACCAAGATGGGATTACTTTTAACACAATTAAACAATTCAGAAAACTGTTTGTGCCACAACTGGATAATTTCCTCTGATCCATTTTCCCCATCTATATTTGTTGGCAGGGAAACTGCATGCGTTCACTTTTCTTACTTCTTTCCAAAATTCCATAGGGCACTTATTTTGTAGTTTCTTTGCTAAGGAATCATCCCTGAAAGTGTCTTCATTCCTTTTGATGAAACGTAGCCCATTTTGCCTTTATGTGGGAAATGTTTTTATAATCAAAAATTGGGCCTCTTCTAGGTATGCCTGCTTCAGCCCACAATTTAAAAGCTCTTCTGGCTACCGCATAGAACTCATCTACATGTTCATTCCATCCTGGCTTGGCTGTATGTTTAATATTTTTGTACATGGGCCTACTTGATTCAAGTAGAGAGTTTACAGTTTCTTCATACAGAATGCAAATTTGTCCACCATGTTGCACATTTTTACATTAGAGCACGTGACTGCACTTTTTGGTAGCATAATATTACTCAGCATAACCTCACACCGGCTACAATACCGATCAAAATCCTGCTGAGTCAAGCTGTCCCAATGTATTCTCTTTTCTTGTAAAACAGTATTTAGAGGCAACATGGTTGGTAGGTTACCCATATTTATCTTAATGCAAAATGGTATATGATCTGACAACACAAATTCAGTTTTTATACTGATCTTTTCCAAAGACTCATGTGCATCTTTAGAACAGATGCAGTGGTCCAGCCATAATGTTCAGTAATATTTATAAAACATGACAGGAACTTACATACCATCAAAACATTAAAAGATGTTACTCTAATAATGCAAGGAGGTAAACTAAAGGTAAGGATGGTTTTCAGGTGTATTTATTAGAGGCTTCCCTGCACTATTTTACCCAGGTGGGATGCCTGAACATTTTCTGAGCTGCTTGAATGTTTTATGTCACAAAAATACCACAAGAGCACCTAACGCTGATAATGTTGGCTTTAATAGTGCCACAAAAAGAAAAGATTAAACAACCAGATGCCCCACTTCCTGCTGCCACTGTAACTTTTTTAAAACCAGGGGAAACCCCAGATGTGTACTAGCCAAGCAAATACTTTTGAGATGCTTTTCCTCCCAGCTGTGAACATTTTTTTTCCTTTTAGACATAAGTTGTTCAACTGCTACCAGTAGCTTGGTTATTTTCTCGTCAAGTCCTACCTGTTCCATTTGCTGATTGGTACGTTTGTCCATTCCTCCCACCGTTCCCATTTTTTTGATTGGATTTTCATTACTGTCAATTTTTGTAGTCTATTATTTTTAGTTTTAGTTTTCATCTGCAAAAATTTATTCGTAATGAAAAAAAAAAAGAAAATATTTCATCATCAAAATTAACACGGACGGAGAAAATGTTTTTGCCTTTTAAACCATTGTCCGCCACTTAAGCTGTGAAAATTGAACATTATGTAAACAAGCTTCATAACTCATCTTCAGTCCAAAAAAAGAGGTCAGAGGTATTTATTCTGCCAAAATAAAAGTCCCTTTTAGGAATAAACATTTAATTTATTGCAACAGTATATGAACCTCTAGCACTTCAGCTTTTATTAATCTCTATATTTAAATACATTTTAAATGGGAACAAAACAAAAAAAATAAATCAAAACAATAAAGCACAAATTGTATGTCAATTTTTATCTTTATTTTTGTCTTAATTTTATTATAAACGTGTTTTAGCAGAAAAGCTCAATGTTTAAAACCCAGAATACAACAGAACCATTTCCATTTATGCCACTTAATATGCGTTTATTTTAATGGCACAAATGGGCTTCCGTAGGTCTAAAACCCACTTCTTGTGATGGAATTAAATACAAATACGTATTTTAAAATAAAATCACTGGATTCATCAGCTAACTATCTGATGGGAATGTTTCAGTCTCTTGAGTTAAAATCCCCCAGACTGGCTTCGTCACATGTTGGAAACAAAGTTTTTTCTTAACAAGTTTTACTCTTCTCAGGACAGAAGAAAAATCTCTAACAGCAATCTGAAGATGTCAGAAAACACTTTGAGTGATGCAGAAACTGAATTTCCTCAGGGGGAAGAAGATGAGATGTTGCCGTTTCATCTGTGGACTTTGACAGCATCTCCACATCTGTTCTCCTCAAGTCTTTGCCCAAGCCCAGGTCCAGGTCTGGACAGCTAGTTCTGCATGGTCATGAGGATCAGAGGAACCTCTTTGTCACCAGTTCCAAGCAGAGGAACCATTCTTTCATTAAACTCAGAGTTCACGTGGAAGCTGTAGATCTCTGTTCCAGCCTTCACATTATAGAAAGACACCTGACCCTCCTCCATATCCAGGAAAATGCCCACCTGTCGCAGCTTTGGGTGGTGACCTTTGATCTGCACAAAGACAAGCAGATGTTTTGTAAGCTCTCAGCTGTTTGAGAATCTTTAGACAAGAATTCAGTTCAAAAACAAAATTTATAAAATAATTATTCTTAAAATATAAAAGCTCAGTGTTGACAAAGTAAAGTACATGTGAAACTCAAAATAAGAATATGGTGCAAAAGTCCATTCATGTCAGTAATTCAACTTAAATGTGAAACTAATCTATGACAAACTCATTACATGCAAGCCAGATATTTCAGCCTTTATTTGTTATAATTGTGATGATTATGGCTACAGCTGATGAAAACCCCACATTCAAAATCTCAGATAATTAGAATATTGAGAAAAGGTTCAATATTTATTATCTGACTCAAAGTGTCACACGAATCAGCTAATGAATCCAGAACACCTGCAAAAGGTTCCTGAACCTTTAGATGGTCTCTCAGTTTAAGATACATCACTGAAATAAATGGACTTTTCCTTTTCTGTGTGTGTGTGTTTGCACTTACTACATACTGAGGACCAAAACAAGTTTTTAAACAACAGAGTGAGGACATTTTTCAAAGTGAGGATATTTTTCTGGTCCTCATTTTTTTTAAAAGCTTACCAGTTGGGTTTAGAGGTATGGTGTGAATTAGGTTTTTGTTGAGGTTAGGGTTAGGAATACAGCAACACTGGTTATGGTTAGGATTAGGGTATGGGTTAGGCACAATAAAGTCACTAAAATGAAAAAAAAATGAATGGAAGTCAATGGATGGTCTGCACTATGATAGAAAGACAGACGTGTGTGTGTGTGTGTTTAGTCTCTATAGACGTGAAAAACTCCATAAGAAACATTTTGTGTTTTAGCTCAGTCTTAAATTAAGAATGATGTAGAAAAATGAACAAAACTATTTCTAAAAGATTTTCCATAATTTAAATCATTTTAATTAATCTTTTTGAAAGTCCTGATTTAAGAAAAAATATGGAAATGAAGGTGGCGGTCCAAAGTCCTTAAAAAATCCTGAACGTGTTTATTAACACCTCACAATGAATGTTTCTCATGAGTTTTTACTGCAAAAATCTTATACATTTGTTCATCATCTGTAGTGTAAAACTCAGATTTTCGACCCCAACATTAATGTAAAAAAAGATTGGGTTGATCAGAACCGCCTGAGGGCAGAGCTAAGTAGACTGGACCTTAGTGAGAGGTGGCGTGGTGAGAGCCCGTAGTTGGCTGCTGCTCCACCAGATGGCGTAGTATCCGTTAGATGGACTCATGTCAAACAGACCCTTCCTCTGAGCAGACTCTGTGACCACACCCAGTTTCCAGTCCTTGTTCTCCCCAACAAACACCTGCAAGACAAAGAGCAGGGTCACACTGCTGTATCTAAACTGATTTGGGTTCAGCTGGTCCTGGTTCTGACCTCCCAGTAGTGCCGTCCAGAGTTAAAGCCCTCTTTAGCGATGACACAGGACCAGACGTCGAACCTCTGGGGGCTGTTTTTGAAGAACTGCAGCTTCTCCCCTCGCTTGACCTGCTTCCGGTCCTCAGACAGGATCAGGAACGGGTACGCCGTCACAGGGTTCAGTGTTATATCATCTAAAACAAAACCACACATGGAGATGCTGGTTGGGCTCAGGAATCAGAAGCAATCATTCCAGGATGATTAAGGAGATCAGTGAGACCAGAGATCTGGTCCTGTATGTCTCAGAATCTTCCAGAACCACAATCAGACGTATAGCTCACCCATGTAGACCCGGGCCTTTTTGTACCCTGAAACAGAACAAGCAGACTGATCAGAATCATACAGAGCTTAGACCCTTCAGTCTAAAGCTGAAGGCTCCAGCAGCAGAAACATGTCTTCGAAAAAAAATCCTGCTTAAAGACTCCTACTGACATTTTATCATCATCAAACCTAAAATCTGAAACAAAGAGCTGAAGGTCACACTAATCAAAGTCTGGATCAGCTGTTTATACACTCATGGATAATCGTCATCGTGTAAATATGTTAAAACCCAAGACCTGACTGTGTGATGATGGTACACACCTGTAACCTGTTTCGTCTTCTTCATATCTGAGAGGAGAACAGCAAAACACTGAGTTAGAGTTTCAAAATAAAAGCATGTGGTATTTTATTAGCAACACGTTTAGTTCTGTATGGATGGGACCTCAGGATGCTGGTTTAGGATCAGCTGGTCCTAGAAAACTAAGCAGGATCTACACAGACATCATGAATGAAACTGGTGGGGTAAAGTTTTCTGTGGTTTTAAACCACCAGAGATTCGACTCGAAACGACCATTTTAAAAGGAGTCATCACCTGAAATTTTCACTGTTCCACTTGAAAAAGTTTATATAATGGCTTCCTAATGATTGTTCACTGGCCGAAAAGCCGATATTTAACATTGACGCGTTTGTTTACTGTTGCCTTCTTCAACCAGCTCACATGCACCCCACGAGCACGCGCACTCCAAAAGGAGAACTTGAGCTCTGGCCTATATGTCATCACAAAGGCCAGATATAACCAAATATGAACCAGCAGCGAACAAACCAGCACAACAAAGCTCATTTCATAACGTGAAACGCATAAATTATGTCTTACCGTTGCTGATCCGTGTTACGGGGGAAAAACAAGTCCTCTCGGTTTGAGTATTCGATCTTCACAACAGCATGATGAGCCGATGCCGCTGTTTTAGCTTGCTTTGTCCCATCTAGACTGTTTACAGATCTCCAATGCCACGTCCTATCATTTTCCAGTTTACAGCGCTTCGCTGAAAAAACTCAACAAGCGAGGAAGCCATTACGCACGAGGCGAGGCTTGGGCTCGTACTGTTGGATCCCGTAGGTCACTGCCAGGTCGGGTTCAGTTATAACTTTTGTTATTTTGGAGCAAGATGCTGAAGCTGCTTCCTGCTTCCTTCCACCAATCAACGCACCCCTCCGTCCCGCGCGCGTCCGAAATATCGCGTGTGATCTCGTGAGAAAATATACCCTTTACAAAAAAGGATCAGAAAAGCACATTTTTAATTTATTTTTCCAATACAATTTATTTTAATGGCCTAAAAGACTATAATAGGACATAGATAGCCACGTATTATAGGTGATGACTCCTTTAATAATTAGAAGATCCATCTTCACTAGGACAAGTGGATTGAATTCATGTCCATAAAAAAAATCAAAGATCTGATCCAGTAGCAAAGGTTCTTCTGTTGCAGAACAAAGATAGGCAATGCCTCAACACCAAGTAAACACTGACCCCGCCTCCTGAACCATTTTTAAGACCAGTGACCAGTGGGTCAGCCTGGGTAACTTAGGGAACGTATCAGACCGGGCCAAATTAGAAATGAATACCAGACTGACAGACAGTTCTGATAAACAATCGGTGGAACCAGTAAGATGCAGGCCTGATCCTGATCTTTACTGCGAACAGAATATCAGGTCCAGGTTTGGCCGCTCACCTTTCAAAGACAACTGACTCATCCTCAGACTGGCCTTACTTCCTCTCAGACTGAGCATGCTCTCTGCTGCCATCAGATCTCCAGGGGAAACTGAAACAAAGGCCACAGACAATTAAGAACCGAACACACACCTGGAAACACCTCTGAGCAGAATATGCAACTCACATGTGTCTCTGGAACCTCTAGAACCTCTAGAACCTCTGGAGGCCCTGGGACGGGGCTCCCCCACCAAGATCTCGTCCATCTTATCTTTCACCTCTAACAGACCGATCTTAACATCATCCAGCTGAAACTGGAGTGAAAAACCTGAGTCGTCATCGTCCACGTCATCCTGCTGATCCATCTTCAGAGGAGCCATGGCATCCTCAAAGCTCTGAGAAGGAGAAGAGGAGACATCTTTTCTTCTGTTCATCTTTTAACTTTCTCATCCAGAACATCACATGTTCAGTTCTCACCTGCAGGAAGCTGATGTGATCCTGACTGATGGCCTGGACCTCCAGTGTGGCCCTTCTCTCAGTCAGCTGGCTAAGCTCCTTCTCCAGACGGTGCACCTGCCCCTCTCCCTTTGACCTCACAGCCTCCAGTTGGTTCTCGATCCCACCAACCACATGAGCCCGGATTCTGTCCAGTGAAGCTGAGACTTCATTCAGAAGCAGTTCCACTTCATTGCGTTCCTTGTCTGCGTAGTTCTGAGACCAAATCAGGTAAAACAAGACATTTTAACCAATCTGTACAGAAAATAACCAAGCTAAATTCTAATCCAGTTCTATTTAAACTCCAGATCCAGTCCAGAACTTCTGATCCAGCCCTCACCTCTTCCTATATTCCCTTCTAGCAGCCAAACGACTCTGTGGTCTGATTCTGGATTGGAGACTGAATCGCCCTTGACCCCACACTCCCTAAAGGCCCCCCATGAAATGCTGCAGAAGCATGTCAGCTGAGATATCATCCATTGTCTTTAGATAGCCAGAAAAGATCTCCTGGGGTTTCTCAGCTCTGATTCCCCACCAGAATCCACGTGGGTGGGATTGAGAAGCTCGCCAAAGCATTCGTTCCACCACCTAACTGTATTGACAGTTGATGTCAGAAGCTCCCAGTTCCCACTGCAAACTGAGCAAGTTTCAACCTTCCCTCCGGAAGCAGAAGTCCAAAAACAAATTCCTGCAGATATTCAGTCAGAAGAACCACACCACTATAACAGATCACAGGGAAGGATGGCTGCTGAGAAGGAAGATGGAAAGAGACGAGGACTGAATCAGGAGTTTGAGATGGAACTATGTAGATCAGAAAAACTCAGACATTTCTGACGCATTCAGCGTTCTCATCAACCGCACCTACAGATGGGATTAGAAATGGATTCAAGTTTATATCCTGAACGAGTCAGACCTGAACACCGTCCAGCTTCCTCTTCAGGTCGCTCACACGGATCTCCTTCTCCTTGACACGGTTTACGATCTCCTGCTCCGTCCTGGCCACCAGTTTCTGAACACAAACAGGAGGAAATGAGTGAGGATTTGGACTTTTAGCAGACACAAGGACCAGATTCTGTCCTCTACCTGTTTCCCGAGTCTCTCAGTCTGAACCGAGACGGTTTTGTGAGTCCGGTGTTCCTCCAGAACACAGATGGCGCAGATGCAGCGCTCACAGGTCTTACAATAAACCTAAATACAAACACAACATTCAGAGTGTTGGTTAGAAGTTCTGATCATCCAGAGAGACTAAAATCAAAATTCGGATTCATCAGATCAGAGCGGTCTACAGAACCAAATCAGATCAAAGGAATGGTTACATCACATCAGAACCACATCTTCTCACAGGGCCTCCAACACCACATTCTGCTCACATTACAGGGGATGGGTTCTGGTCCGGCCTGCTGCAGTCCCGACCCATCCCCAGTGATGTGGAATTTAGAAAGCCAAACTGTGACCAGGTCAGCGTGCTTTTGTTCAACACTTGAACAGGACACAAAAAACCTCTTCATCACCTAGAGTCCTGCGTGTTTGAAAGAACACGGCAGAAAGAGTAGGTGAGTTCTAAAGTGAGTTGTAAGGAAAGCTCGAAGGTGAGTCAGAGGTAACGGAGGCTCGAGGGTGAGGAGTTGACCCTGTAATTGGTGCGTTGCCGGTTCAAACCCAGGCTCTGTCTATGTCAGTTATGTCCTTTGGCAAGACACTTCACTTTGCCTGTCTGCTGGTGGTGGTGGTCGGAGGGTGCCACCTTATTTCTGTCAGTGTGCCCGAGGTAGTAGCTCATCATCACCACCAGTGTGTGTGTGTGTGTATAAAGCACTTTGGAGTCTCTGGTTTAGAAAATGGCTATGCAGTATAAAGTGAGTTATTAAGATTAGTTTTAAGGCGAATTCTTGCCTCCAGCAGCCGTCGATGCGAGGAGCAGGTCCGGCCCCTGAGGGCCTCCTGGGGGTCCATCAGTGGGTGTTTGGAGTAGAAGGGCGTGGTGTGATGAGGCTGGACATGTTCAGAGCAGTAGGAGGCGGTGCAGGTGAGGCAGGAGCTGACAGCTGGCTGTTTGACACCTGTGCAGACGTCACACCACACGATGTCCTCAGCAGCTGCTGCTTTGGCTGGAGGAGGTGACCAGAACGGGTTTGTGCTCCTTTCATCTTCCATGGCGTCTGCTGACCCGTTTTTGACAGGTGCTGAGAATCCTGTGGCCCCATAACGGGTCTGTTTGTACTTGTCAGAGATGAAAGCAAAGACTTTGTTGATGCTGAGATGAGGACGCTCATCAAACTGGCGCTTACAGAGGGGACAGGTGGAGACCGGACTGGAGGCCCAGTACCCACCAATACATGCCTGGAAAGACCCAACAGAACCTTTACTCACACAGAACCACTCCGAAGGACAGCTGATCCAGTGTATGGTGTCTCAAGCTTACCTGGCAGAAGTTATGTCCACAGGGAGTAGAGACAGGGTCAGTGAACAGGTCCAGGCAGATGGAACAGGTCAACTCCTGCTCAGAGAAAAGTTCGTTTGCCATTCCCTCCGCCATCATCATCCAGCTGCAGGTGGACAGAATAAAAAACATTACTGAACTGAACGTAAACCCAGATCACTTCTAGGTCCAGAAAGAACACCAGACATCAGTGCTGATGCTTCGTCTTGTGATAATGGGCCAAAGAACTCAGACTCACACAAGACCAGTCTGTCTGAAACTCAAACCAGCAGTGGTGTCCTCAGATTCACCTGTGGCTCCAAGGTGTTCTCTCAGATCCAACACCCTCACCTACTCACCAGAAGTGGTTTGCTGGTCCGAATCAGAACTTCCACACAGAACCAGAACTGAAGCTGCCCATTTCAGAACAGTGTGTTGAGAAGTGCAGCAGAACCCATGTCACAATTTCACACCTGTTCACTCACCTGTTCAGAATGATACCTGCCACCATCCAACCTGTTTAAATCACATGACCTGATCTAAAGGAGGACTGGCTCAGACCACATTCCACCTTAAAACCAGGCAACTCTGACACACAGGACTGGAAAAGCCCTGCCTACCCGTACTGAGCAGGTATAAAGGGGCAGGGTCAGAACAGGAACCAGCTCTGCAGGTGTCAGACAGGTAAATCCTCCTGAAGCTAACTCTGCCCTGAAGCAGGTGGACCAGAAAAACCAGAACCTGATGGTGCGATAAACTTCACTCAAATAAAAATAGACAAATGGGAAGTTCTGAAGGTCCAAGTGAAGTAGGTCCTCTGTCTCCATCAAACAGCCTCACTGACCCGATCCCTACAATCAGAACCGACCCACAGGAGAGGCCTTTCTTTCCGTCTGAGGATGTTGTCTTGATCTGGAACATCTGGAGCTCAAATTGACCTCTGAGAAAACACTGATGCAGAATTAATTTTTATTCTGGTCCAAATACTGAGCTTAGAACCTGCCTGGTCTCCGGCTCTCTGCAGGTGTCCAACATCTGGATTGGAAATATTTAGTTAGTTTTCTACCTTTAGGTTTCTTCTCAGATGTTCTGGACAGTTTAAGTCTGAACTTCAGAAGCAAGTTCTCAAGGTTCTCAAGCTTCAGAACCGATCTCCTCAGACTGGGTCTGATCCAGTCCAAATGGATTCCTGAGGGGTTGTTTTTTATTTAGATGCAGAATCCTTTGGGTTTGACTTTTTTCCTGATGTTTGTTGGAGGAAGACGAACAATTCAGAATTTTTAAACTTGACAGGAATTAGTTTCAGGATGAAACCATTTGGGTCCATGTGTTCTGATAGATGGATCAGTTATATGATCATCCAGAACCTTCAGGTTCTGAGCAGCAGTTCAAACCCTTTAAGATTCTTTAGTTCAGCTGAAGATGACCTGAGACACACTGAGGTTCAAACTGCTGCTGATCTGATCTGATCCAGCTGCTAAAGGGCCCAGGTGGTGCAGCTCGGCCTCCTGGATGGACTCAGAGTAAAAATCTGTTTGAGTATCATAAGTGGTACACTTGGACAGGCTTTTGTATTCCTGGGTTCTGACCAGAGATCAGTTCTTCTCCAACTTTCATGATTGAGACTAACATCTGTTAACTTAGCTGCAGAGGCTGACTGGCTCTCTGTGAGTTCTGGAGAATCCCACAATGGCCGCTGTGCTCCAGGGCTGCTGGATTTACTTCGGGATGGCGTTGGCACTTCTAAATCTACGAGAGCCCCCACCCCCGGCTTAGATGGTCAGACAGTCAGTGATATTCCAGGGTTGAATTTTTTTCCTAGTCCGCTCCTATTTAGCTGGTATCCGGCCCAGTGTGACACCCCCAACTCTTGGTTCAGTTCTGGTTCTGTCAGCAAATGCAGGTAAGGTCTACGAATGGTCGAGCTGTGATGAAGCTCATGCTGAGTTTGGACTTTTTACAGTCAGTCCACAACTCCTGATGCAGACTTTCTGAAAGTTTGATCGAGTTCTTCTTTGGACTGATTTTTGGTCCAGTTTAATCTCTAGCACCAGAAAAGTTTAAGAGGATTGTTAATTCTTGACCTCTGACCTTCAAATGATTCACCCAAGCAGAGAACCACTCTCAGTCTGGCTGAGATGGAAACTAGAAGGATGGAGACTGGATCAGGGGTTCTGAACCGACTCCTAACCAGCCGCTCAGATTCATTTGACATAAAAAAAAAAAGCTTGATTTTCCCAGAATTCCTCACTGCTTCAGCTGAATTCTCCTGATTCAAATAATTTCTGTGAAAGATTCTGGACTTCATGTTTCTGGTTCTGACCCAATGTCCAGTTGGTCATGCGTCTCAGGTGAATCAGGTCAGCTGTGATTGACTCATCATAAAGCAGAACCTTTCTTCTTTACAACATTAGAACCTATTAAACAAACTTCAACTTTAATCCAAACATTTAAACCAGAAACCTCTAAAGTCCAGCAGACAGATCCAGACTCACCTGAGCGCAGCTTCACCTGAAAACTTCAAATGATCTACTGAAGCCACCAAACTCTTCCACACAGCTGATTTCACCACCAGCTGATTTCACTTATGAATATATTTATATGTATTTTTTTAAAAAACATTTCAAATGTTTTCTTTCCAGATAAAAACAAAACTCACCTGAGGTTAAAGTAAAACCATGAAACAGAATAAAAGCTGCTCTCTTACCTCCTGCTTCTCATTCGACTCGTTTATGTCAGAAACCCTGAAAGTCAGGTCTGTGACATCATTGGTGGGCGGAGCAAGCAGGTGATGAAGGTGGCCAAGTGAGGTCATGGGCGGAGCTTTGCTGTAATTTTATTTATATTTCTAACATTTGAAGTGTGAAACAGCTGTGAGGTTTGGCAGGTTAAAAATCTGACATGTTCTGCAAAAAGTTCAACCTAAAAATTTTTTTTTTATGTGATAAAATTTGGGTTTCACACAATTTCTATTCTGTTTGGATCAAAAACTTAAAAACAAGTAACGTCAACATCAACATTCAGATTTATCAAAATAAAAAATCTAAAACTGATCAATGTCCCTAAAATCAATGTACCACAACAAAACATGAAAATAATTAAAGGATAAACATAAAAATGATAAAATACAAAAACTGAAAAACAAGAAATGAAGGCAGTTTCCTGTAACCTCTGACCCTGAGAAGCTGCCTTGCTTGAAGGCAGCGGCATGACACAGAGCTGCAGGTTTGGGAGTGACGGATTCCAGACAGCTGGACTAGACCGACAACATTCCTGCAGCAGAGTTTGGCTCAGTGAGGACGCTCTGTGTCGGATCAGAACACAGGGACCAAACTCCAGATTTGAACTAAAACCAGGATCAGTTAGAGCTCACACAAGCCGGTTGTCATGAGACAAATTCTTCATCCTGAGATGTTCTACTCTCCTGAAAAAGTCTGGTCCCATTTGGAGTTCTGGAAATTTATTAAAAGAACCGTATAAATGACTCGAGTCCACCAGAACCAGAAGAACTGGTGGTGGATCCAGTTTGTTGTAAAGCGGTTGTTTGTGTAAACGAGTTCAGTTTAAATTTTATTTCAAATGTCAACAGAAACAAATGGGTAAATCCAGGTCATGTGACCTACATCAGAAACCTGGACCAGGAGCTGAACTCAGCCCAGAATCTGTTGGTTCTGATCCAAACAATTCAGATGTAAAAAATGAGGACTATTACAGTTCAGAGACTCAAACATCTTCAAATAATACATTCAACATGGGTTCTGTTCAGGTTCTGAATCACCAGACTAGAATCGGATCGTTCCAAACAGAAAATATGAACGCTCCTCCATTAGAGGAGTGTGTTGGTTCTGAATGAAACACACAACAACCTGGTCCTGATGGAGGTCTTTATAAAGTCACATTAAAAACTAACAGTACAGCACTTTTGGATCCACTGAGTTCTGCGTGCTGCTCAGAATTTAGTGGTTCAGTCGGTCCAGTCCAGTTCCTGCTGGTGATTCTATCAGAACACATCGGGTTGGTCTCTTCAGAAGTCTTTATAATGCAGCAACCTGAACAAAAAAATAAACAACAAAATCCAGTTATGGGTCTGCAAAAACATCCACAGCCTCAGAGCTCAACGTCGATTGGTTATCTGACCTAAAGAGGGGGGCGTGGCCCTTGTTGTTAGCCAGGCAGAAGAAGCCGCTGTGCGGTGAGAAGTCCAGGCAGCTGGTTCGGTAAATCACCTTCCTCTTGGCGACGGGGAAGTTTGAGAACACAGAGAGACTGGACAGGTGGACCTGAGGAGACAGGTGAGAGGGTCAAAGGTCACCATCTTCATGATAATCTTCCCCATTCAGCAGTAGCTCACCAGCCGCACGGCCTCATCTTCAACCCGTGAGGCAATGGCGAGGATCTCAGAGGAGGGGTTAAAGGTCATCGATGTGGCTGAGGTCAGCAGATTCATCACCGCCTTCAGAGGCTTCGGATTGGACGAGTTTAGACACGCCTCCTGGGAGTAGATGTTGACCACTCCAGACTGAGAGCTTCAAATGATCACATTTCAAGAGCAGGTAAGCAGCGGAGAGGGTTGAAAAGTCAGCCAATCAACAGCAGGGTGGTAAATTGGCGTGGCTTACCCACAGGCCAGGTAACGCCCATTTCGAGAGGTGGCGATGGACGTCCCCCTCACACAGCCGTCGTCTGAAAACCTGTTGATGCACTGACTGTTTCGCACGTCCCAAACACATACCTCACCCTCCTCTACAAACACACATGGATCACATGACTCACGGGAACAGGAAGTGACATCACAAGTTCTGTGGCGGTTCAGACTCACCAGAGTTTACAAAGACTTTTCTGCCATCGTGAGAGAAGGCTACGCCACTGACATCACCATTTATCTTTAAACTCCTGATGACCTCGTTAGTCTGAAAACACACACACACACGCATGCACACACACAGTACATTAATAAATAGTGCAACAGCAACCATCTTGTGCTGATTTAAACTCGAGCGTCCTGAGACGACCCATCAGCAGACTGACCTTCAGGGTGAGCAGGTGGAGGTACCCGTTGGTTCCGGTCAGCAGCAGCGCACCCCCATCAGGACACACACAGAACTCCTTCACTCTGGCTTCATTTAAGCCTGAACACAACATGGAGAGAAGGAGAAGAAACAATCTTTTATGTAGCGCCTCTCAAGATAAAAATCACAAGGTGCTTCACAAGAACATCCATCCATCCATCCATTGTCTTCCGCTTATCCGGAGTCGGGTCGCGGGGGCAGCAGCCTAAGGAGGGAAGCCCAGACCTCCCTCTCCCCAGCCACTTGGGCCAGCTCCTCCGGGGGAATCCCAAGGCGTTCCCAGGCCAGCCGAGAGACATAATCTCTCCAGCGTGTCCTGGGTCTTCCTTTGGGTCTTCTCCCGGTTGGACGTGCCCGGAAAACCTCACCAGGGAGGCGTCCAGGAGGCATCCTAATCAGATGCCCGAGCCACCTCAACTGGCTCCTCTCGATGTGGAGGAGCAGCGGGTCTACTCTGAGCCCCTCCCGGATGACCAAGCTTCTCACCCTATCTCTAAGGGAGAGCCCAGCCACCCTGCGAAGAAAACTCATTTCGGCCGCTTGTATTCGCGATCTCGTTCTTTCGGTCACTACCCAAAGCTCGTGACCATAGGTGAGGGTAGGAACGTAGATCGACCGGTAAATTGAGAGCTTCGCCTTTCGGCTCAGCTCCCTCTTCACCACAACAGACCGGCACAACGCCCGCATCACTGCAGACGCAGCACCAATCCGCCTGTCGATCTCACGCTCCACCCTTCCCTCACTCGTGAACAAGACCCCGAGATACTTGAACTCCTCCACTTGGGGCAGGACCTCGTCCCTGACCTGGAGAAGGCATTCTACCCTTTTCCGACTCAAGACCATGGTCTCGGATTTAGAGGAGCTGATTTTCATCCCAGCTGCTTCACACCCGGCTGCGAACTGCTCCAGCGAAAGCCGGAGATCACGTTCTGATGAAGCCAACAGGACCACATCATCTGCAAAAAGCAGAGACCTGATCCTTAGGTCACCAAAACGGATCCCCTCACCACCTTGGCTGCACCTAGAAATTCTGTCCATAAAAGTTATGAACAGAATC
>SSNS01000418.1:491349-519471 GCA_006937985.1 Aphyosemion australe
GTGTGTGTGTGGGTGCGGGGTGTGCCTGTGCCTGCTCTGTCTTCTCAACCCCCAGTGAGCCGTAGCGGATGGCTGCTCATACTGAGCCAGGATCCTCTGGAGGTTTCTTCCTGTTAAAAGGGAGTTTTCCTTCCCACTGTCGCTAAATGCTTGCTTAGTATGAGGATTGTACCAACACAATGACACTAGTCAGTGTCTTGATGCAATCTGCTGGGTCCCTTATATAGGAAACTTTTTTACTGATTGGCTTATGAACTGAACTGTATTGGAATGTTTACTTTGTGAAGTGCCTTGAGACGACTCTTGTCGTGATCTGGCGCTATATAAATAAACTGAATTGAATTGAATTGA
The DNA here is from genome assembly GCA_006937985.1 of Aphyosemion australe. Lineage (NCBI taxonomy): Eukaryota > Metazoa > Chordata > Actinopteri > Cyprinodontiformes > Nothobranchiidae > Aphyosemion > Aphyosemion australe. The sequence continues at coordinate 491,701 of SSNS01000418.1, forward strand.
ATAGGCAGCTCTGACCGAGACAGAAAGAGACTGAACAAGCTAGCTACCAAAGCTAGCTCGGTTCTGGGCTGCCCACTGGATTCTGTTGAGGAGACGTGTGAAAGGAGGATGCTGGGGAAGATGACCTCCATCTTAAGAAACCCCTCCCACCCACTGCACTCCACTGTGGAGATCATGGACAGCTCCTCCAGAGGTAGACTGAGACATCCCAGATGTAAAACTGAGCGCTATCACAGATCTTTCATCCCCTCTGCTGTAAGAGTGTATAACTCCTCAGTTTAAGCTGTACTGGTATCATCCTGGTACACAATAACACCAATGCAATATTCATGTGTTCTATACTTGTGCAATACCAGATTCACATTGTTGTCTGTGTCTCTTACAGTATGCTGCATAGTGTTGGTACCAAGTTTGTTTTCATCTTTTATTTGTGGTTTTTTTTTTTAGTGATCTAAGATTATAATACTAGATTACTGCCTATGTGTATATACATGTACCCTTGTTTTTATCTTTCTTCTAATTACCCTTTGAGTGATGGTGCTGCTGTGACAAGTGAATTTCCCCACTGTGGGATCAATAAAGTCTATTCCATTCTAAAGTGTTCTGTGTTTGCTATTTGGTGACTCGTTCTTGCCGCTGCACAACACACCCGCTAGATGGTGTCTAAAACTGCTACAGTATTTCTTTCGTATATTTTTAAAATATTTAGAGTTTCTGCAAATTTTCTGCTATTTCAACAAATTTAATTTTGAAATGTTCAGCATTTTCATCTATTTAATTTGAACTTTTATGGTTTTCATAATATCCAATGTTCTGCCCTGTTTGAATGCTTTGAAAAACTTTCTAATCTTTTTCAATTAAGAAGAAAATCTGCTCTTCAAACAGGTTTTTTGTAATTCTGACATTTATACTTTTAAAATATTCAACTTTATTTCAAATCTTGCCTAATTCAATCCATCCATCCAGTCTTATCCACTTATCTGGGGGCAGCAGCCTAAGTAGAGAGGCCTAGACATCCCTCTCCTCAACCACTTCGGCCAGCTCCTCCGGGAGAATCCCAAGGTGTTCCCTGAGCAGCAGAGAAACGTAGTCCCAGCGTGTCCTGGATCTTCCTTTATGTCTCCTCCCGGTTAGATGTGCCCAGAAAGCCCCACCAGGCAGGTCCAATTCAAATTTAGATTAAAAATGTTTGAATTCTTTACAATTTCAAAAGTTTCTCCTTCCAACTTCATTCAAACTTTAAGCCATTATCATATAATTCAGCTATTGTTCTTCTATTCCACCAATATTTTTGCAATTTAACCATTTTTTCCTCAGTTTACCTAATCTTTTTGCTTTTTAAATCAATATTCTGCTTTCTCCTTCCACTGATTTCTGCTATAAATTATCTTCTGCTAGTTTCTCCTACTACGCGTCTTCTAATTTTAACAGCTGTTTCAGCTTCACTTCAGGTCACGTTCAGGGAGGAATGCAATTTTCTAGTTTAAACTTATGTTCAAAGCTGGTCGAATGTATTTATTAAAATGTTTGAACAATAAAAATAATCAGTGTGCTGATCTGGAGCATTCAGGTTTGTGTTAAAGCTATGCCAAGGGAAAAGACAACAGCAATGACCTTGTAGAAGAAATGCTCCCCATCAGTCTGGGAAGGGTCAAAGGTCATGTAATCAGGTTCCTACTACTAAAGGTGGTGTAGCCATTGGATTACCAGGTAGACAGTTTCCCACATTCTCCCTCTATATCTCAGCTGAACCTCATCTAATAGATGTAGAAACAGAGTTATGTCATGTTTTGTTTACCTGGAGTTACAGAACTAAAATAAATACAAGTAGAACAGAATTAAACAGCACACTGAGGGGGGCTAGTGTCTGCTGGAGTTTATTTCAGACAGCTGCAGTTAGAATATGCAGAAACCAGTTAGAGAGCATGCTGTTAAACTGGGACAGACTCAACCACCAGGCCCAGAGTCTGAGAGATGCTGCAGGACTGGTGAACACCATCAGAACTGGTCACCATCTCCAGTCCTTCCTGCAGCCTAGAAGTCTCATTACAACACAGCAGAGTTCAGACTCACGGGGTCTAACAGGTGAGAAACAGTCTGTAAGGCAAACAGATTGATGGGGTGGGGGGGTCTCAGTACAAACACAGAAAACCAGGACAAGTCTTAATGGAGTCTGGTGGAAATAAATCTGTTTCTGGAGCAAATATGAAGCAGCTTCAGCTGAAACTTAAGTCTGATTCAGCTGAGCAGAAAAGTCTAGTCTGCTTCTACAGGAAGGTGCTTGGTACCACGACCCAAACCAGAACCGTTTACTGACCGGAGGGTAGAACACAAGTTTAGACCCACTTCATCTGACCCGGAGAACAAAGACACCACACAGATCACAGAATAGAAACCTGCAGAGAATAAAACAGAATCATCCAACTGAACGCTAAGGCCGATTCTTCTGAAATGATCTCAAAGTCCTTCATTTGATCACAAAATGTAGGAAAAAAATGCAAAATTTTCAGGGAAATATTGATGAGTGAAAGAAAACTCTTTAAGACATATTACAGAAAAAAAAACTTTAAACCTAAAATTATGTTCTGGATTTTGAACAGAGTTGTTCTGTTTAGTTTGTTTCAGTGCATTTCTAATCATTCTTATTAAAATATTAGGATATTATAGACCGATTCAGATAACATTGATCTGATAATAATCTCTCTCTCTCTCTCTCTGAATCAAAAACAACATTAACATGTAAAAGAATGAAATTGTTCATTATTTTCTCCTGAACTGAATCTTCACTCTGCTGGTTTCAGCTCAAACCGCTCCTCCCTCCCTCAGAACCGTGAGAGGATATAATGCTGAAATAACACAACAGTAGTTTGTGGTTAGAAGAAGGAAGGGAAGGAGTGACTGGCTGCTGCCGGTGGAGGACCTGCAGGTCCGAGTCCCCATCAGTGTGACCGGCCTGCAGCAGTGGGAGGAGCCTCCTAACATCACCTGACATCAGGTGAGGCTCCGCAGGTCGCTTTAGTCCATCTTGGCACTTTAAGAGTCGAACTGTTCAAAAACTGGATTCTGTTGCTGACATCATCAGAACTAGCAGGTCTACTGATGAAGCTGAAGAATGAGATTATTTACAAAGTTTTATCAAGTCTATTAGAACCACGGTCCCAGAGCCGGTTCTGGTCCATCCTCAGGAAGTACCCGGTTAGTTGGTCTGTTCCCAGGTCCAGGTTCTGGTCTCTGGAGGTATCAGTGTGAGTTTGTGGTTCTTTCCTCCCATCAGAGTTGATTAGTAATCGATTCATCTGTCAGGTTTGAAACAATTCAAGGTCTCTTGTTAGTTTTAAATCAAACTAATAAGCTTCCTCTCAGCTGATCCTTTAAATCTTCATCAGCTCTTCCTCCTCTGAGCTGACGTCTGATCAAACAAAAAGTGCAGGTGCAGAAAGATGTGATGAATCAAACAGGTGAGCAGAAGATGACGATGCTCCTCCTCTTTTAACCTGATTCTTCCTTCCGTCTCACACACATCCCTCTGATGGGTCCATAAATCAGGCATCCCTCTGCAGATGGGGCAGCGATGGGATGACGAAGCTGGTATGTGAGCGTGCTTGTGTGTGTGTGTGTGTGAGGCTTCTTTCAGGTCATTCACCTCCCTACAGGAGGAAGGGGCGGAGCTCCTCTCATCACTAAAAAAAAAAACAGAAACAGGAGTAGGTAAAGGCTGTGAGCCAGCTGGTGATGTGTGGTCTGAGTTAACTGTTGTACCTCTGTTGGCTTTGCTCGGGTAGATCTTAGTGAAGTGTCTGTACTCATCTGGAGGGGGGAAGTCATCCAGGGGATGGAATGAATACTTAGACTCAAAGTCATCTGCAGGAGGAGAAACAACTCAGTAATCTTGATGCATCTGTTTGATCTCTTATTCTAATAAAACACTTCAGATCAGAACAAAATCTGATGCTTCCTAACAAAATGTTCCCTTGTTTAGTTTGTACAGATGAGGGAAAAAATGAGGAGGGAAATGATGAACAGTCAGAGGTCAGGAGAAGACAGAGCACAGAGAGTAACAGCGAGCTGAGTTATGATGAATCAGCAATAATCTGTCAGAATATCTGATCCAAACACTGATTGATCAACAGGCTCTCTGCTGGACAACTCACCAACAAACGAGCGAGGGATGGAGGAGGTGGAGTGTCCATTACGGAGAGGGGGAGGAGGTGGGGGGGGAGCAGCAGGAGTGCGGGAGGGCGGAGGAGGGGGTTTTCCTCTGCCAGGGGGGTCAGAGGGCAGGGAGGGGCTACCATGTGTCCTGTAAGGAGGAGGAGGCGGTGCTTCTCTGCCACCCGCCCTCAGTGAAGATGATGATGATGATGATGATGACTGGGCTGGAACAGGAGGAGCTGAGGAGAAACCAGGACAGGTGATCAGGTTTGTGAAAATCAGAAGTAAAAGCTGAGGAATCAGCAGAACCTGAGCAGCATTTCAGAGGTCCACAGGGGTCAAGGAGTAGACAGGTGGTCATAATGTTATGGCTGACAGGTGATTACCATAAACAGAATAGATAGGTGCGAATAAATACTCAGTATAAAAAAATTAAAAGCAGGAACAAATTGTGGTCTACTATAAATGAATGCCTTGTGAGTCAATCTCTGAAATGAAAAAAGCTCTGGCGCTCCTGTTTCAGGAAGTAGAAGTGAGCTAGAGGAGAGATGCGTAGAAGATGGTAGGATTTGGAGTCTTTTTTCCTGATATTCAGACATCTCTCTTCTGATTGGATAACAGCAACGTGACTCTACCACTGACTCTGTTTGCTCTGCAACACTGATGTTTTATCTCCACAAATAACACAAGCCTGGAGAAGTTCTGCTGTGTGGTGGAGTTGCTAATGCTAACGGTTAGCTTATGTTAGCTGAGAAGTGATCTGGTCTCTCCTGGAGGCAAATAGGCCTTTTATACTAAAGTCAACTTGGTCTGTGCCTGGTGGGGTCATTGTGTCTACACACTGGCATTATCCGTTAGTTGTTCTTGCAGAGCTGACCGATTTTTTTTGACTTGCTTCCCTGTAGTCCATTTTTTGCTGAGGCGACCATACACACCCATGGACTGATTGGCTGGCTGAAGTTATGTCACTCTCGTGCCTACCTGCTAGTGGGAGCCTATGATTGGCGTGGGTAGAATCAACCAGTGGCAGCTTCCCATGTGCACGATTCATTATCAGTCTGTGGGGTAAATACCTTCTGCAGCTCGGACCTGCTGCTCCGGCCACAGGAGTGTGAGGACTGAACGTCTGCTGTGAGCACTCTTGGACAGGAGAGGCACCCACAGCAGCACCACTGCTCAGTGAGAAGAGTAGGAAGTTGTGTGCTTTATGTCACTGCACACACCCGCATTTGTTTACTAACTTGTGGTGCTTAGGAAGAACATCACAAACTACTCCGTGTCTCTTTGGGGATCTGTCCACGTGCTCAGCCACATCTGCGTTCCCGAGAAGGCTCTGTAAATACACCCTGTCTGTCCCTACCCGCCCCAGGCCGAGCTGACCGAAGTGTAAAAACACCACAGCCTTCCACATCGCAAGCCAAGATATGCAAGTCCATGAATGCTAACTTGACATTATGACATGTAAATGTCACAGGCTTTTCTAATCTGAGTGCACGAAATAAGGGTAGAAGACCATTTTCACGTTCAACCTTCATGTTAAACTCAGAGTAAATAACTCAGTGAACTTGGCCTTTAAAAGTGAATATTTTGAAAAAAGTTTACTTTTCGAAAATATAAAGCACAAAATTGTCATTTCATTAAAACAAGTTAATCTTTTAACTGATAAACACAAACATGTTACAGAAGCAAGAAGACAGTCTGTCCTACATTACCCATAATGCACCTTTAGAACAAGTTGAACACCCACCTGCGCCTCTACATGGTGGATCTCTGACAGGGGGCATTGGCCTGTTAGGCCCCTGTTGGGATGGTGTGGGGGATGCTGGGGGAGGTGGAGGGGCGGGGCCCCTGGTGGGGGTGTGGCCTCCCGGTGAGGGGGCGGGTCTTTTGTTGCTCAAAGAGTTGTGCCGTTGCGGGAGCTCAGGTGCCGTCTCAGTGCCACCTGTTGGTCCGTTGATGCGGTAAGGTGGAGGAGGCAGGGCCAGAGAAGAGGTGGTAGAAAAGGTGGGGTTTCCTCCAGAGGTGGGGGGGCGTCTGCCATTGCTAGGAGATGGTGGTGGCTTAGAAGGGAGGGGAGGGGTGTTGTTAGGAGTTGGTGGGAGGGGCTTATCTCTGTTGTAGGTAGTGGAGGGGGGAGAGGGGGCATTGCCACGACGACAAAGAGGAGGAGGGGGAGGTGGGGCAGAGGAGGAGTGTTTCATGCCGGAGGAGGGGGAGGAGGCAGCAGAAGAGGGGGCAGATGGGGCAGGGGAGGAGGACAGATTGGGGAGGGAAGGACGCTGTGAGCTCATTGGTGATGATATCTGAGGGGAGGGGCTTTCAGGATTGTCAGGGCGTTGGCTTGGTGGGCGGGGCGCAGCACCACGCGTGGACGGTGAGCGACCTGAGGCGGTGTCTGCAACAAACGCCAACAAAAAACAGGCTGCACATCAAAGCAAGCTATTATCATTAAGTTATTTATAGTTATCAATAATCAAAATAAAGAATACTAATACATTTGAAGCTTTTCAATAAAGCAACAAAACATAGAAACAAAAACCATAATAATAATAGTGTCTGAAAGACAAATAAAAATGATTTAAATTCTGTGAATATCAAAAAACTTATTTAAATCCAAAAGTTAAGTATAAAAGCACAACGACGACAGGTCTATGAAGCTTGTTGGACCATAAGTTTCTGAAAAAAATAATCCGTGAAACCTCCTGACCTCCAACAGATCTCAGTTTGGGAACGCCGCCAGTGAACAGGCTTCCCATTGGTGGAGCAGACCCTGATGGAATTCCTGCTGCGCTGCCATTGGCTCCTGCAGCTGCTGGGCCTCCTTTGGACTCTGAGAACCACAACCATTAGACTGGTAAGAGCAGGCTGAGGGTGTGATGTCATAGCTATACACCAACTCTACAATGACATCACTGATATGATTAGTGTGACAGGTGAGATGCAGGTGAGAACAGGTAACGACATCAGACACTGAGGTGAGATGAGACGAGATGAAGTGATGAGGAAATAACTTTTAATGAAGTGTTTACGCTCCCATGTCGCTCCGATGACATCATCGCCAGCAAAACATAGTCAAAAACATGTTACTAATATTTATGACATCAACAGTGATCAGAGCTGCATGGTCACACAGTTAAAATTAATCATTTTATTTTTCAGATTGTGCTTTAGATATTTTATCAGTCAAGAAGAAATGGGGGTCAATTATTATCACAAATATGTCACCTTAAAGAGGTCCTTCACTCATTGTTTTAATACATTTGCAGTGGTCTCTAGTAGGAATGAATGCCTTGTGAGTCATTTTCTGGGGGAAAAAGCTCCGATGAGCCTGTTTCAGCACAGAGAATTCAGCCAGAGGAAAAAAGAGCTTCAGATGACAGGATTTGGAGATAAAACTTTGATGTTTTATCTCCATAAATAACACAAGCCTGGAGGAGTTCTGCTGTGTGGTGGAGTTGCTAATGCTAATGGTTAGCTTCTACTACCTAGACATTCTCTGCTGTTTCCTGGACGCTAAACCAACAACAGCCTTCACTGTCGCTAGCCAAGATAGGCGAGTCCATGAATGTTAGGTGACATTCAGTGCGTTTATATGCACATCGAAGTCGATCTAGGTCGATCTAAAGTAATAAACATTGAGCCTTAATCCTAGTTTACATGTACGTTAGAACATTGATCTCATAAATGAAGTTCGTTTCACTCTGGTACAGTAGGTGGCGACATGCGCCCTTTCGTGTCGGCATTCTTCCGGTTAGCTTATAGCAACACATGGAGTAAACAAACGCTGGTGGGAGTGAAGCAGTGAAGTTAAAACAGGATACAAACAATGGCCGAAGGAATGGACAACATCGCTGCAGCACAGCTTTAGTACGTACTGTACTGTATGACGGTGGTACAGGTGTTACTTTGTGGTGAGGATATTGTCAGAAAAGCGCTTCCATGGTCTTATCACTTACGGAAGTTACTGGTATCAGCTTTACGGAGCCGTTTACATGCAGATGCAGTCGGTTTCTTACCACATTATCTGGGTGCTTCAGCACGATTAGATCCAGCCACAGCTTTATGCTAGCTTCAAGTACGCATGATTCCTACAGGTATTGGTCTGTTTGTTAAAACTTGGTGTGGGCAAGCTGGGTTTTAATGATGTGAAAATATTTATTGTTTACACAAAAATAAAATACATGTTGCAGTTATTAAAGCAAAGTGGTGCAGAAAACCCCTTTTCCAACAGACTAAGCCTCACAAGAGGATGCTGTACATGGTGCAGTGTGAAGAGACAGTTTATTTAGAGACCCAGAAGATTTTCTGGACCAACATGAGACTGACTCATCAGCTGCTTTAGGCGAGCTGTGCTTTCATCTGTGTCTGATCTGAGTGCAACGTGGTGGGGAACTGCACACCATGTACCCACAGCTAAATAGTGGAAGGAACAGTTCCAGAAACATTTAAAAAAAAAACAATTAGCAGCCCGAGCTGGTTCTCCTGATGTAATCAGAGCTATCAGTGGCACACGCATCACTTTAAAAGCTTCATCACAAGATGAAGATGTTTAACAGGAGTCCTTTTACTCAGTGTGTGCATGAATTATGTGGGATGCACAAACCAACATGGAGAAGAAGTGGCCTGCAACATTTATTCTAATGAACAGCATGTTTAGAACAGACAAGCTGGCATGTTATGGCTGTAAATTAATTTAATAGTTTTATTATCAACGCTCCCTGCTGTACATGAAGTTTGTGTGCCTCTCTTTAGAGCATCATTACTTTTCAGTGATTCGGTTTACACTTCCTGGTTTGTTCAGTTTAAACTAGAGTTTTTTGTTTCCTTGCGAGCACCAGAGAGTCTATGTATTCACTGCTCTTATGTAAATAAACTCAAGCATAATGCTCCAGAACCAGCCTTTATCAGGTGTACTTCAAACATTTATAGTATGTGGACTCTGTAAATTCAAGTAATCAGAGTATGTGATGTATAATAATAAGAAATGAGACTTTGATAACATAACCAATACGGCTGGTCCAATGCACTGACACTGAGTTGTAGCGTTTAGCACTTATGCAGAGGCCAGAGCACCAAACATAATGTTTAATAAGCTCCACTGCATTCAGATGTTTAGAACACTTGCTTGGATCCAGGTTTGCAGTTTGATACATCCGGATTTCCTTGTGCATGCAGTTTTCATGATTTGACTATACGTCATAACATAGACGAAATCCATGAAGCCCCAGGTCACCTAGTTTAACTAACCCATTACAGCATCTGTTACCATGGAGATAGGTGGTCTTACAGCATCTGTCAACATGGACAAACAACGTTTTACAGCATCTGTTACCATGGAGACAGAAACAGGTGTGTTACAGCATCTGTTGCCATGGAGACAAAGACAGGAAGTTTTAAAGCATATGTTATCATGGAGAAAGATATTGACAGGTTACCATGGCAACAGAGACAGATGGCTAACAGCTGAAGCAGTCTCCTGGTGCTGAAAATGGAAGTAAACCTAGCATAATCTGGTGATAAACTTGCTAGAGTAACAAAATGTTTTAAACTCTGTGTGTGTGTGTGTGTGTGTGTGTGTGTGTGTGTGTGTGTGTGTGCGCTCTGTTCAGTTTCATCCATGATAAAAACAGAAACCTAAACAGAAAACATTAAACGTTAAAAGATGAACTAAACTTTGTGAAATGAAACAAATTCCTGTTGTCTTTTGTAATTTAGAATCCTTCTGAATTTGAGTGATTTGTTGAGCTCTGTTTATTTAGCTCAGTGTGATCAGCAGGAGTTTCTGAAGCTGCTTTTCATCCACAATGGAGACAGATTTGTTTAACACCATAAACCAATTCCACATTCAAATCAGCGACAGATAAATCGGTCTGTTCCACCTTCTCCAAAGAATAATTCTGTTTAGAACTCTGCTCATGGTTCGGACTTTGCTGTGAGTTTAAATACTCTTTTGTTACTGACCGTTTGTTGAAGAACAAACATTTTATGTCCATCTAGTCCAAAAAACAACAGAACCAAATGGAACACTGAATCTATCAGCCATGAAGCACAAGTTAGATTAAACAGAATCATCCTGCAGGAGATTGATGCTTTACAGCGAGTTTGAAGCGTCAAGAGCCAAGATGTCCACCGTCCACTCAGGTGTCCTCCTCAGGAGCTGAACAGGAGGGGGGTGCATTGTCTTTAAGCTGATAGCAGCTAGATGAATCAGCTGGTCAGAGACGAGTCTTAGCCAGAATCAAGCAGAGTTCTGAGTGGTCTGCTCTGTGGAAGGGTTAGGATCAGCCTAGGTGGACGGAGGACGGTCTAACTGACAGCAGCAAGAAGCTGCAGCATCTGTTTAAGCAGCCGCTCCATCACCTGTCCACCTGCTCCACTCACACACTGAAGCCTGACAGCATGAAACCCAGTTAGTCCAATTCAGCAGAAACCATCAGAGACAGAGAGAAGAAAAGTTGAGTCTCAGTAAAAACAATGAGGAAATGAGGAGAAACATATATGAAGACACAAGACGAGGACAAGTTATTTAACGCGGTGCGTCATGTGTTTGATCTAGTCACAAAAAACAAAACACGTTAAATCTTCCTCGCTGCAGAACCTGAATCAGAACCCCGACCCAGAGGGTCTAACTGCTCCAACATCAGAAAGTTCAGCTCATGAATTTCTGCTGACTCACCTACAGCTAGTTTGGTTTTCAGGAAGAAAACTCACTTTTTGTTTGTTGTCATGTGGGCGGAGTTAAACCGCACCACTGAACTCTGACCTTACCTGAACAGGTCTGTGATTGGTCACATGACAGGCTCATCAGATGAGATGTTAATGAAGTGGTCTGCTACAGACTCAACCTGTGGACATACCATCTCTGAACCTATTTTTATTGTTGCTATAGTAACGCCCTCTGTGCTCTGATTGGTCAGGTTGACATGAAGGTGCTCAGGGAGTTTCTGCCCTTGTCTTCTGGTTATGTGTAGGGATGCACTGATCCACTTTTTTCACATTCGATACCGATATCAGAAGTTTAGTATCGGTCGATATCAATCCGATACCGATATGGAAAAACAGTATTAAACTGTATTATATAATGAATTATTTGTTACTTTGTGAAAAAGACTGGGATTATCATTTTGTACTGGGGCTCAAACGTTCCAAATTGCCGATCCTCTTGCTCGCTCCATTTTGAAATCACACAGCGTGGGACTGTAGTGCATGACGTCGTCACTCACAGCACATAGAAATATACTGAATAGATCAATTCTTATGGATCGGGCCCATAGTCTCTGATACCCGATCTAGAATTTTCTTCTATATCTGTACCAATACAGCTATTAAGATCGGATCGGTGCATCCCTAGTTATGTGACCGCAGATCAGCTGATCCCTGTTCTGTTTACCCCCCCCCCCCCCCCCCCAGTGGACAGGGACTATAACGACTGATTAAAAGTGACCGCAGCCTCCTGCAGCTGACCTCTACAATCAGAGAACATGGAGGTCTTACTCTCGAGGGACAGAGAGGAGCTCTGCTCTCCGGCTGTCCTCTTCATTTCCTCAGATGGCGCCCCCTGCTGTTTAGGCTGGTTCTGGTGCTGTAGGTACTGGTATAAGCGAATGTATGGATGCTCTGTGGGAGGTGTTTGGCTCTTTGGTGTTTGAGTCTTACTGTCGAGCAGCGGAGCGCTGCGGTCGTTCACCACCGCCACCTTCTTCAGCCTGGTGCCTTTACAGATGTCAGACAGCAGAGCATTGCGACCTTTGGCCTCATCCCCACTCAGCTTTGGGGGGTTGGTGTTGGCCTGGAAGTGGTGGAGGAGGGAGGGAAGACGCTGTCAGTGGCTCCTGAGCTAACAACACCATCCTTGTAGCTTTGTATTTTTTCTCCTGAACTAAAAACTAAAATATGAATGTCTTCATAAAAAATAAAAACTGAAATGCCTCAGGGCCCCATAACGTCTGTGAGGAAAAAATGACAGAGGACATCTGGGAGGTGGCAGCAAAAGAATGACTGAAGACAGAAGAAAAAAAAACATCGATAACAATCAAAGAGCTCACCTGGCAGAGGGTGGGGGGAGGTGGGGGTCCGCCAGGGGGAGGCGGAGGAGGAGGGATGGGCATTCTGCTGCTGATTCAACTCACTCCTGAATCCTGAAACACAAACAAACAACAGATCCATTCCTGGATTTTTCATTTGATTGGAAACCAGAAAAAAATAACCACCAGAAGTCTGAGTTTCCTTCAACTAATAACCAGTCTCCTAAATCTGCGTATGACCAGGAGGTCTGGAGCCCAGAACTGGACCCAGATTCATCAAAACACTGGGTTTAAAGATTTCATTCATTACAAAAATCCAAACAGATCAGTAAAATCCTTCCATTTGAGCTAAAATATGTTGGTTCAGATAAACAGAGCAGAATAAAAACAGCAACGTGACCCAGAGAGCCAAACTGATTTGATCTGCTAGCCTTCGATCAAACAGTGAAGGAAATGCCACTTCAGATTGAACCTGCAGTGTCCTGATGAAAAATCAGAAATGTCCAAGATGCTTGCTGATCCTTCACCTGATAAACAGGTCCCAGTTGGACCAGAACCAAACTGAAGTTCCAGCATCATCTCCTGGTGCAGTGCAGACTGGAGTCACGGTTATCCACCTAGTGTCTCATGCTTAAGTTTTATATAGTTTTGTCAGGGAGAAAATAACCTATTTACATATTCATAATGTAGATCATATAAAAACGTGTTAATCACTTTTTACTCCACTATGATGACAGACTAACAGGTAAAAGACTGTTCTTGGACTAGTCAGATCTGTACCTGAATCCCTTGGTAACCCTGAAGGATAAATCCATCTCATTAAACCACCTAGAAAGCAAAATCACGGCTAATGAAGATGAGGTTGTTTTTCTTTCCCATCAGAACTACATCAAACCGAACAAGTCACGGCCTGGGGTTTTTCACATCAGCAGATTTACACAAACAGACTCTCACATACCTTCTCAAACAGATCAGATCCCCATCACAGTAATCTGACCGATAAAACAGAATGAGCAGCATTTTAATGACCGTCCATCAGAGGAGCTAGCTCCGTTAGCTCGTGGCTAACACCGGCCTGGTTCTCTACAGGGTGGGAGCTCGAACACTTTATCCTTCGAACAGAGTTCTTCTACCGCTGTCACAAAAAGCCCCTGTCCGAACCAGAAACACAAAAGAACCAGAGGGCCCACTCCAATAGTCTCGGGGCTGCTGCTGATCGCTGCGAGCAGCGGTTAGCTCCGCCTGTTAGCTAACTGCTAGCAGCAACACCTGCTCCTACAGCTGAACAGATGAGCGGAAGACCTCCTACCTGTGGGCCGTTTAGCTCATCCTTGCAGGTGTTTGTTGATGGTCCAATATAGCGAAGCTGTGGTCCAGCAGCTTCCAAGAGAACCGTTAGCTCCGCTGTTTTGCCTTTAGCTTATCTGCTGCAGAGTCAACACCGAGATCACGTGACCTGAGGGCCTCTGCTGCTGCAGCTGCTGTATCGAACTGAACCGAACTGAAGTGGACCGTACGGGTGCACTGATTTTGTAGCCTGGCAAGCCATCCTATAAACTTTGCAATGCAAGAATCTGGTCTAGTTCACTAGGCTACTGATTTTGTTCTCCGTAGTAGAAATACTTCTGGCCATGTAAAAATGAATTTTTATATCAGAATCAGAAAGCTTTTATTGTCACTGCATATGAAATAAGGGTCATTTTATTAACGTTACTTAGTGCATTATTAAGCATTAATAAACAAAGGGTCCCTTTATTAACTTTTCCGGTATTGTTAATTATTAATTGTCCTTAAGGTTAGAACAAAGGGCCAGGGGGTGTCTGCTTGGTAACGCATTACATTATAAGGTTAAGCCGTTGTTAATACTTTATTAAATAGTTTATTAATGCTTAATAATGCACTAAGTAACATTAATAAAGGGACCCTTATTGTGAAGTGTTTTTATCGCTAATAAATCTAAATTTAGCTTATTTTGCTATTTTTAAGAATTCTAGCTGAGTACTTTGCTTTCCCCATTGGCAGATTTGTTTTACTAAAAAAAAGAACATTTGGATCATATTTAAGAATATTTACCTTATTCTAAGTAATGCTATTTCTCTAGAGAAGATTTTCTTTCTTTTTAAACTAAAAATGACATAAAATGTATAAAAATGAGGCTTTTAAAACTTTTTTAGAAATCGCTTTTTGCAGTGTATAAAATAGAGAAATTCCCTGACATTGTAGTCAGGATTTAATTTAAAAAAACTCCTAAATTCAGGGGTGTCAAAAAGTGTGTGTGTGTGTGTGTGTGTGTGTGTGTGTGTGTGTGTGTGTGTGTGTGTGTGTGTGTGTGTGTGTGTGTGTGAGAGAGAGAGGGGGAGGGGGGGGCATTTCCTTCTAGTGCATGTTGTTCAATTATATATGATTATTTTTCAACTAACACTTGAAATAAGCTTTAAAAACTAAAACAATTATCTATAAATTAACATCAACATCAATAAATAACAAAATGAGATGTTTCTACCTAGTTTATCATTTTGTTTGAACTCAATGGTCTCGTTACCTGAATTTCAACATATAGTTGGACCATGAAACAAGCTCTTTTTTAATGTCCAAAATTCTAAAACACTAAATAATATAAAATTTAGGATGTTTATTTTATTCTTGCTAATAATAAAAATAATACCAACAGTATGGTGTTCTTCAGTTTATAGAATCACCACTAGGCGTCACTGGTGGTTTTAAGGGCTCGAGTTTCAATGAACAGACTATGAAAGGTAACTGCCGATTGGATGAACCCACAATGACGACATGACCATTCCACCAATAATATAATCAGTGACGCCGCGTAGATTTGAAAGCAGAGATGGCGGCTGTTCGATCGTAAGTTTTTTAAAAAGTGCTTTATTTTGTCCTGCTTCTGTTTTTTGTGGTCAGAAAGAATAAAGTTTGAACAACAGACAGCTGTGGGAGACATTTTGATGTTAAAAGTGGAGTTTTATGTCTCGTAATGAACAGACGCGTAGACGCGAGTTTATTGACTGAAGCTGTCCGTGTGTTTTGGTGCTCAGAGTTCTGCAACGCTGCGACTCGGTTCTGCTGGAGCTCTGTGGAGATTCTGATCCGGACCTAGAGGAGGCAGCTGGGATGGTCCGCTTCTTCTCGGTCAGTCCAAACTGCTGCCCACTGTCTTTATGTACCAGATACTGAATCATTCAGACTTACTAAAATATTTGTATTTTTCTTCAACTTTATTGTTCATGCAGTCCTAGATAAATGTCTGTATTTTGTGTGTGTGTGTGTGTGTGTGTGTGTGTGTGTGTGTGTGTGTGTGTATGTGTGTGTGTGTGTGTGTGTCTCCAGGACAGTCGTTGTATACAGAAGGTTTTGTGGCGCCAGCTGTTTGTTCTGGATTCTATGGTGTCTATACTGGAAGGTCTGGGGCCCATCCAGCACCTGATGACTCAGCCCTGCCCCTCACTGCCAGGTAATGTAATGATGACGTTCTTTTTTTTGTCTATTCGACCTGGTTCTGTTGGACACTTTAACTTTGATGTCAGAATGATGTGTTCTGTTTGTTTTGTAAGAAAAATCCAGTAATTTTTGACAAATATAAAAAGTAAGCATTGTTAATAGATCATTACTAACTGTTTAACTGCTGTCATCATTTTATTTAGTTATTTCAGCAACTTAAAGTTTCTTTTGGTTTTTATGGCCAATTTAAAATTGGTTTCGTAAACCACATCGTGTGTGTGGTATACAGACCACCATGGTCTCATAATGCCCTTAGAATGTCATAGATGAATGTATGTATGTTCTGATAGGTTTTTTTTTATTTTTGAAGTGAGACTTTTCTTCCATGGGTAAAATAAAACAGTTTGACATACTTTTTGTGTTCACCAGATCACCTGTTTATGAGGAAATGTGTGTCCCCATAAACCACCACCAAGTCATAGTGGTTTCATAAACCATAAATGCACACGTGTGTGTGTGTGTGTGTGTGTGTGTGTGTGTGTGTGTGTGTGTGTGTGTGTGTGTGTGTGTGTGTGTGTTAATGTCAGAGGGCGGGGCACGGAGCAGGTGGAAGGCTCTGAAGGTGGAGAACAGGTTGGAGTTGGAGGAGACGGAGACGTTGCTCAGATGTCTGCAGGACCGAGTCCACCAGATCCATGACAGAAAACGCGAGCTCAAACATCTGGTTCAACAGCTGCACAGCAGGGTGAGCAAACAGGCATGCAGAGGTGGAGGACCCTGAGCTGGGGTTAAGGTTGGTGGGGTTCAGGGTGAAGCTTTTCAGGGACTCATTTTTCTGTCTCTGAAAACCAAACTAAATGTGTTGCAATGATGCTGATTTAAAGATTTTAAGATAATTTGTTTCTTGAAGTCTTGTTAAAGGTCAAAGGTCTCATCCTCTCTCTTTATCTCCTGCAGAAGCAGCAACACGAGCAGCATGAGATGTTGCTGCTTAAGGCCCAGAATGCACTGCTGTCTTGTGACCAGCAGCTGAAGCAGCTGAATAAGGAGGCGGAGGCAGTGATCAGTCAGCTGATCACCTGGCAGTCCCTCAGAGATGAGTGAGTGTCATGAAGTCATGTGACCTCAGTTCAGTCACTGACTGGTGGATAACTCTGCTTCCTCCTCACCTGCCAGGCTGCAGGATCATGTTGCTGCTATGCAGGACTTCGTGCAGATTAACCTACTCACCTTCAACCAATCAGCGCTGTGTGTGGAGGTCAGGCCACGCCTCTCCTGTAGTCTGTCATCCAATAAGCTCGAGTCATTGAAGCTTTCAGTCACCTGGAGCCATGATGAGCAGTTCAGACTGCAGGTAATGTTTTCTCATTTCTCAAAATCAGGTGATTTCATCTTTTCAGTTTCAGAAGCTGTCTGAATGAGGAGACTAAATCAGATTAACCAGATTTATTAAGATAAATAATTTTAGATAAAATAATGACTCCTTCTGTTGAAGTTGACCTGGTTTGAATTCCTAACAAGTTTATAACGGATCTTCTCATGTGTGATGATGTCATTTCCTGGTCTGGCGATCAGAAGCGTCTGATGTTTAAGTATCCCTGCAGGTGGATGAAGGGACGGCCAGCGTGGTGGAGGGCTGCTTGTCGGGCCGGTGGGCCGAGTTCAGTACCGTCGTGCTGCAGGTCATGCAGTGCTACATTGGTCAGGCTGAGCTGCTGTCTGAGGTCCAGGCCCTGAGATCCAGGTGAGGCCTCAAACCCGGGTTCTGATGACTCTGATCGATAATCACTCATATCTGAGGTGGAACAAACTGTTCAGAGTAAAACGTTTGGAGGTTTCTGCGTTGCAGCTTTGCCATCGACTGGTGTCCCTTACAACGTCTACTGGTCTACCTGAAGACCTCGTCGTTGGTGTGTCACCTAAAGGTGGAGGAGGGGTACCCACACAGCGGGCGAGCCCAGCTGCTGTCAGTACGACGAGATGGGCAGCTGGTGGAGACATCAGAACTCAAGGTATACGGTCCAAGTTTCAGAAAACAAATCAATCTCCTGATTCTGAGCTGAAACGTGTCATCAGTGGTCTCATGTGCGAAGAGGGGACCCACTAAATCGAGGTTATTCCCTTTTTCTTGACGTTTATTAATGACATGTTTTCAGCTTCATGTCTGACTCAAGCACGTTTCTACATGGGCATACTGGAAAGTTCCTGATGTTGAAACAATTCCTTTTCACATCTCATCCATGTGTTGAATGAGTGGATATTAAAGCATAAACAAAGTAGAGCAGAACATCCCTTTAACAACAGCAGCTTTAGTTGTGATAAAAGATGTTGAGAAGAAAGTCTGGATTTGGAGAACTAGAGGATTTTCTGGACCAACATGAGACCGGCTCAGCAGCTGCTGTAGGTCAGCTGTAGTCTGAGTGTTTAATGCTCCTCTACCTGATCTAGAAGTGTCTCCAACTCACATTGTGTAAAGTTTCACCCTCAATCCTGTGTGTATAGACATGATTTTAATCATACAGAGAGGAGACCCACACCTGCAGGACATATTACCTTCTATATAAGTGGAGGCGTGTCAAGAGGAGGAGTCTGGATTTCCCTCATGAGGCTCAATTCTATGTTTATGAGGATGCACAAAGGGAATGTGCTTGGATTCATACATTCAGTTTGATACATCTGAATCTGCTTGTGTGTACACAGTTGTAGAAAGTCCATGGCGGTCATGCGGACCCAAGTTCTGGTCCAATATGGCTTTCTAACGCTACTCATCAACATTCATCTGGAAGCAATCTGATGTGGAACTCAGTGCAGGAACATTTATCATCTATGGTTCTGGAACAGTTTGGGGATGTGTTGGTGGTGACAAACATCCTAAACTGTGTATATAGATGATTGATGATTTTTTTTTATCTGTAGAGTTCGCATTTTTTTGTTTGTTGTAACATTAGGAGATCTAATTTCAGGTCAGAGGTTATTAATGATAAAAGTGAACTAACTAGTCTCTGTTTGTGTTTCAGCCTGGTAAAGCTGACCTCAGTCTGACTGAATGGTTGGTTTTCCTCTGCAGCAGTCCGCTCATCTGATGACTGAATCTTCCTCATCCACTGTCAGTCCACTATCGACACATTTATTAGCTTATTTTTTTATTCACAATTTCATTTCTTCTGTTTACCTTGTCTTTGACACGTTTCTCTTTTTTTATATTCTCAAAAGCTTTCGAACCAGCCATCTTTTGCTTCTGTAACAAAATACATTAAAGCACTTAATGAAGAACTGGTTAGAGTAGTTGTTTATTCACATATGTGACGGTTTATCACAGTACTGAGCTGTGCCTACTGTATGAGGAAATTGTAGGTTCTCTCACCACATCGAGGACTGCCCTTTACAGCAAGTGCGGAGCTAAGCCTGGCTGGACTGATCATATTGAAGAGCTTTATGCAGAAGCCAGAAGGGCCCTTAAGCAATGGGCAGAATTAGCCTTTCGCCAGCCCCGCCCCCAGCTATTGTCCAATTGTCTAATTTATAGCATTAGCCTCGATAGTAGTCGTGTCTCCTTCGTTTCCCTTCAGAACCTCCTCATCGAGCTCAACCAGCAACAGCCAAGCATGAGTGCTCCCCCCGCCCGCGGCTGGGCGGAGGTCCGCCTCCCAGACTATCCAAGACCCTTTTAGATAAGACACACCGTGCTGGCAAATCAGCGTAATATTACCTCAACCGTGTGTCTTATAAACGCACATTAAGCCTTGGCGCAACAGTGGGTGGTGTCATGATCACGTGATGAATTAATGCCGAGCTCCGGCCGGGAACTATTGAAAATGAAAGTAAACACGGGCTTAAGTTTCTTTTTGTTAACAGAACCAGCTGAGATGATCAACTGGAGCGATGCAGAGCGCCGGGAGCTTTTAGAGCTGCCTGCAGCTCAGATCATCTGACATCTAACAGCTCACAGGGGTACCGCATCGCCGCCACCGATCCACGCGTCCCCGGACTCCGCCTTCTGAAACTCCCAACTCCTTGTTCCCTGCTACGCTTCGCTCAGTGGAGCCGACACTAATGTATCCCTCCACTGCATACTGTAACCCTTTTTGCCTCGATCTGGATGATATTGAGGAGGAATTGCTCCAAAAAATGTCGCTGACACGCATCTGTCTACTTCTTTCCATCGCGGAAATCTGCGGAGCTGCAGTATTTGATCCACTTATTGTCGGACTTGGCAACAGTAACTAAGGGGGGCGGGGCTCGGCGAAAGGTCAATTATGGAAACCAAGAAGGGGCCCTGCCTTTGAATATAAAAAACAAACGCTAAGATGAAACGTGCCCTGCGCTTCATCAAAAGGAACGAGGATATGCTTAGAGGTGCTTTGTTGGCTAATAAACTACAGAACAATAGCTCTTCCGATTTTTGGAGAGACATTAGAAGGTCAAATACTAGTGGGACACCTCTGCCAACAAATGTGGATGGGGCCTTATCAGGTTGTGAGGATATTAACCAGTTGTGGCATCAGCATTATTACGATTTGTCTAATTGTGTTAAGAGTAATCTTCCTGCAACTGATACTGTAGCGAATAACAAGGATGTGATTATTCTGACATAAGAGGTCTATGACATTGTGATAAAGCTAAAGGGTGACAAGTCGTCTGGGGAAGACGGGATATCGGCAGAGCACATACAGTTTGCAAGCAGGAAACATTACCCACTGTTGGCCATACATGGTTTTTAATTCATGGTGTTTTACCACATTCGTTGCTCTCTGTTGTTTTAGTATCTATCATAAAGGATAAAACAGTCAAAATAAGCAATAAGGATAACTATCGGCCCATTGCCATGGCAAGTCACTGTCCAATGTTTTGGAGAGGGCTCTGCTGAATAGACTGGAGGAGTTTGTTGTTACATCAGTTTGGTTTTAAACCAAAACTAGGTACAGACGTTGGGCTGGGCAATAAATCGAAAATTAATCGTTATCGAAATCTCTGACTCTAATTGATATTGTTTTTCCCATGTCAATAAATTCGATAATAAAAAAAATGAAAAGATGTGTGTAGGTTGGTGACGTTCATGTCCCTTTAAGAAGCTGTACCACCTCAGTCACAGACAACGTGACTCAACATAATACATGTGACAGCCCCATCTAGTGGACAACTTTTGTTTTTGCGCATACATGTAGTTATCGTCTATTTATCGTTATCGAGGTGAACTCCTCAATATATAGTGATATTGATTTTAGGCCATATCGCCCAGCCCTACACAGACGTGTGCATTTTCCCTCTAAAGGAAATATTGAATCTGTGTAGCAGGCATAATACTTTACTATTAATACTACGGTATTTACATGCTTCATTGATGCCTCAAAAGCTATGATCGTGTGAATCATGAAAAATAGTTTCTTAAACTGGAATGTACCTAGATATCTAGTGAGAATTCTAGTACACTTGTACAGCCGCCAGTCCATTGTGGTTAAGTGGAGGACTTCCATGTCCACTCCTTTTACTGTTCATAATGGGGTACGACAAGGCAGCCTTCAGTCTCCTTGTCTTTTTAACATGTACATAGATGACCTAGGCTTCTGAGCGACTGGCTGTCGGGTTGGGAACGTTGTTTTGAATCCTTTAATGTATGCAGATGATCTGGTAATCTTCTATCCATGCAGTACTGGCCTGCAACAACTACCAGTTTGCTCAAAATAAGGTCTGGACTTTGACATCATCTATAATGTGACGAAAAGTGCCATTATGATTGTGAGGAGTAAAGGGGACTTAAAACTCAATTTTCCAGATTTCTTTTTATCAGGCTGTGTTGTGCAGGTCTGTGATGAAGTAAAATACCAGGGTCACTACATCACTGCTGACCAATCAGAGCAGACAGAACAGCTGCTTATAAGGCTGCAAGTTGACCCGTTTTCTGCTTTGACGCACAGAATTCTGCAAAAATAAAACCCCAAGCATAAAATAGACTTCTTAATCAGCTTTTAGCTTCACCTCAAATTTACAATGAAACTGGTTTATATGACATAAAAACAAACCAGTCTTGTGCTGAGAAAACAACCTGTTTATTTATAATCCTGGTTATATTTCAGGTAAAGAAGTTTAAAATGTTGGTTTGTTTGTGTTGAAACATAAAACAACACCAGAGTCTCTTCAGAGTGAATTTATATATTTACATAAAATAACTTTAAAACATAAAATAGCGATTTTATCCCAAAACACGCCTGATGCATACACACACACACACACACACACAACTGTATAGAATCGTGTTTCTTTTCAGACTTTAGTGGTTATTTAGAATGGATGTTTAAATATTTACAGTTTTTACACAGAAAATCTGCTGCATAACTTTAGTTAGAGATGTCTCTCGAGTCCTGCCTCCCCCTGCATCCCATTGGTCCATAAAGCTGTCCGTCACAGAAGCTGCTTCTCCTGATTGGCTGCTGATGTCGACATGATGGAGATAAAACTCTCAGAGTCTAATCGGAAGATCTGGATCTTCTTTTTCCCCCTGGAGCACTTTGTGCTGGAAGAAACGGTGTGATCTGCAGATAACCCCAAAGAGCTGAACCGGACCCGAACCCTGCTGATGACATCTGAGCTCTGATGGCTGCAATGTGCTGATATATTTGTGTAAATTGATAAAATGACAGGAACTCTGATGCTTTGTGTGCTGGTGCTGCTCAATGAGTTCAGTCACGGTAACGGCATCGAAGAGACCCGCTTTGGGGAACTCGTGAATGTGTTTAATGTCGGCAGGAAGCTGCTGAAAGGATGTCAGAGAGGAATCTCCTCAGGAAGTCACTCTGAATCAGTGTATGTGAGTTCAGACATCATTGAGTTTCTTCATGCTGTTTGAGGAGAAGCTGTGAACCAGCTTGTCTGATGACATCCCCCCATGTCATCACGTTTCCTTGAGGTGATAGGGAATACGTGATGAGGCATTCAGGCATCGATGCGGAAGGACAGCAGCTTCTCAGAGTGCATGTTGTTGAGCGTGCGCAGGTCGGGCAGCCTCAGGAGCAGTCTGGTGAACCGCGGCGAGTCCAAATTCTGATGGTCTGGATCAGTGGAAGCAACTGACTTGTTGACCAGACGGCGAAGCGCTCGGATCAGGTTCTCCTGTAGCTCCTCCACAGACGCCACGTTCTCAATCCCAGAGCGGTCTGAGGTGATACAAACACAGAGAGCTGAATGAGTTAAAGGTCAAAGGTCAAACACAGCATCAACATTAGGCCAAACCATCAGTAACAAGTTAACTTTTATGGTGGAGGTCAAACCAGTGCTGCTGGACGATAAAAAAACCCACAAAATTTCATTAAGGAAAGAAAACTACACTAATGGAGTCAGACCCAAGGCTCCAGCACCCACTACACGTAACACCAAGCAACACTTACAGTAAATCAATAAACAATTTTAGTCATTTCAGAGAATAACTTTTCAGTAAGTTGTGTTGGAGTGCTAGCCTAGTGAACTAGACCAATTCTTGCTTTGCAGAGTTTATATATTCACATATATAGGATGGCTTGCCAGGCTATTGGAGTGCAGTAGACTGGAACAAAAAAGGGAGCTAGTGCTAGCCTCACTTTAAGCTAACGTCTCCATGAAAGTGGAAGTGAGAGATGAGTTTAAGGACTTTGCGACTGCGTGTGCAGAATAAGATGTAAAAACAATAAAGAGACGAACAATCAGGCAAAGTGTCACCAAAAATTTTTAAACCAGTTAAATCTGTGGAGATGCTGATCGTTTCACAGTAGAACGTCCAGAGAACACACCCTGGCAGGTTTGAGTGGAGGCACTGAGGCAGCTGGACTTAGGTCTTTGAGGATGTTTTGCTTCTCATGTCATTTCTTAGTCAACTGACAAAGAATCGATGAAGCTCCTCGGATGTGAAGTGAAACATCTTCAGAAGTCCAGTTGCCTCCATTCAAACCTAGGATTGCCATGACCTGGATGACTGAGAATCTTCACCAGCATGAGTCAACAAAACTAAAGAAAGACCATGAACTAACTAGCTGCTCAACAAATGATCTCCTAATCTGTCTAATGTCTCTGTGCTAACTGACTAGCTGCTAGTTGATAATCCCAACACTAAGTGTGTTGAGCCCATATGCTGACCTGCAGACACCAGCACCATGGCGGTGAACAGTCCCAGCTCCTCGGCGTTCAGATCCAGAGAATGCAGCTTCTGGCTGAAATCAAACATGGCTCCCAGCAGCTCGCTCATCCCCATCTTTCGCAACTCCTCTAGACTGTAGGTCGTGCCCGAGACAAAGGTCACAGTTTGATCCTTCACGTTGAACAGTGATGAGAAACGCACCATCAGCACCTTGAGAGCAAGAAGATATTACCCAGTCAACACCACAACTCCTTAATAATAAAATAGCTCTTTTAGGAATCTTTAAGCTTACATCAGCTTATTAAACAGACTTCTGTAGTTGTTTGTGTGGAACTAAGTGGTTATTTACAGTCACAGCACTTTCAAACACATAATCTGCTGTACTGAAGAAAAGATAAGCAGTAAATGATAAAAAAAGTGTGGATTTTAAAAACCTTTTGAAAACAGGAACCTGGCACCTAGCTGGAGGCTAAAAGCTGCTATCTTGTTGTGATTCTGATGTAAGAACAAACCGTTCTCATTAGCTTATTTGTTATGGTTACCATTATCCTATCAGCTAGCATATTATCTAGCTGATACCATCGTAATCCCTGTGATGTGTTTTAGCCGGATCTTGCTGCTATTGCTATCTTCATTAGAACAAACACAGTCATTTGGGCTCATATGTTTTGAACTTATCGAACCTCGAAGGTGCCGGCCTTCAGCAGTGTGACCTGGTCATTCTGGGTCAGAGTGCTGAATCCTGGAATCTGTTTGGCAAACTCCACCACCTCCTTGACGGCAGGCGTGAAAGACAGAGAGAAGTCCTCCCAGATCTCCTGGGGGGTCTTGGAGGGGTCTGCATGAGGCTGCATGTTCATTGGACAGGCCTGTAGAGAGAGGAAGTTCCAATCAGCCAATCAGACAGCAGCATGTTGAAGCTTCCTCCAACTGAAACATGAACCAGCAGTAGGAACAGAGATGGTTCTGATAACAGTAGATTGGATCTTACCAGGACAATCCCAGGTCGATTCCTCACTGATGAAAAGTTCTGTGTCTGGGTCACATGATTGGTGACTCGTCCTCCATTCAGATGACAGTTATTTAGGCTCCGCCTCCCATTGTTATGCTGGTTGTTGGCGACATTGCGATCCAATGACAGGTAGCAGTCCCTAACAGAGTTGTTGTTCTGGTTGTTGTAGTTGTTGGAATGGTAACTGTTGGGGGAGTGGTTGGAAATAAGTCCCACCTCCCTATTATGGTGGTGGGCGTGGTTATTCTGCTGCTGAAGAAGAGACTGCGGATTGGTCAGCTTGTCGTGAGCATACAGGAAGGTTTCACGGTGAGCACGGGCAATAGTGCTAATGGTGGAGTCCATCCCGGGGCTGGGGGGCGGTGAGGAAGAAAAGGGGGAGGGACTCTGGCATGATAAAGGAGGGAGAGGAGGAGTGGACGAGGAGGCTGGAGCAGATATAGAGGGAGCTGATGGAGTGAGTTGAGGGGGCGTATGCTGGGGTGCGAAGACTCCTGGGCTTGGAGAAGATGAGGAAGAGGAGGAGGAAGAGAGGCTGGCGAGCTGGAAGTCGTTCTGCAGCTGGTTGTTCACCATGTTGTCCATGGCACTCTGCATCTCAGCCAGCATTCTTTGCTTCTCTCGCTTTGGGATCCGACCAAATCGGACGGCTGTGGACAGACAGAGGAAACGGAGATCAGGCTGGACGTCACACCTGACCAATAAGACACTGCAGTCACCCATCAGCTGACTGGAAGGACTCACCGTCACGACTCATCCCCACAGACAGGCACTTCCTGAAGCGGCACTGCTGACAGCGGTTCCTGTTGATCCTCATAATGGTGCAGCTCTCACTCTTCACACACTTCTTATACTGGATGTTCTGCTGGATGCTGCGCCGGAAGAAACCCTGCAGGGGGTGATGGAGAGGGGGTTCAGCTCAGGACCTGTCTGTGTGTTCTGATTGTCCCACTGATATGGTGGGTGTGAGGGCTCATCTCACCTTACAGCCTTCACAGGCGTGAACTCCGTAGTGGAAACCTGAAGCCACGTCACCACAAACCTTACATAGCAGCACCATGCCGTTCAGCTCTGAAACACAGCCAGAGAGCAACATGACATCAACACATCGTCGTCATTTATGCCATTCATGTCACGGCTTTGTGCTTCGTCATATAGCCCTGAAGGAGGGTCTGCTTCAGACCAAAATTTGATTAAAAATTCAAATGGAAAGCATTTCAGAAAAAAAGAGAGGTCTACCAAAGACCTGAGCCAGGACCTGAGAGACCCTTTTATGTTAATATATATTTTATCAATATGTCAAACTAAAATAAAGAACTAAGATCAGAAGTTTTGTTTTGAACTGTAGACTCTTTCTTTAGATAACAAGTAGAAACATTGAGTCAAACCCGACAATCACTTCAGATTGAACTTCAGGAAGCATCAACACCTTGATGTATTTCAAATCATCCCAGCTTTAGGACTTACTGGACAAACTTGACACTGATTTGCTGGGAGATGCCCTCTGGGAGCCGTTGTCATCTCGGCCTCTAGGTGAGCCTCCTGCTGACGAGGAGGCAGAGGAGGAGCCGTCGTCTCCTGCAGAGCTTGAACTGGAGTTGCTGCTGCTGAGGAAGGGGAGCGCTGATGAGGAGTCAAAACAGGGCTGGGAGTTGGAGTTCTCACTGTACAGGGATACCGGACTGGTTCTAGATGGAGAACCTCCACATGAGCCCACGTAGGAGATCACACCTCCTTTGGGAAAGGAGAAGAGTTTATTAAAAGAGCTGTTTGGGTTTACAGAACCAGCCAGCTGGACTCCTGGGTTCTGACTCCCATTACATCACCTAAACCGGCCGAAATTATTCAGTTTCAGCTGAAACCGGCAGCAGCTGGACTCAAACCCCAACAGCTTGGTGTTTACAAAAATGTTCTTGTACAAAACATTATGACCACGTGGTTTTATCTGAAGGTCACAATGTTTATGTGTAGATAATCAGAACCGTGTTAAGAAATACCATGGAAATCAAGCAGAGATGCATCAGGTGGAACTAATTAATAAGCAATTAAAGGTTTCTAGAAGTTTTTATGTGAATTTGTTGTAGTGTGGTAGTAACTTTTTCACCTGATGACAGATCTGAACGCTCAGAAACGTATTGCCAACTCATTTCTATATTATAATGGTTTCACAGATGAAGCCCTCAGCTGCAGGAGGGACGGGTCTAGAACCAGAAAGGTTCTGCTTAAGCTGCTGATCTGGGGTTCAATACAACAGCCTCACATGGCTCTGCATGAGGGGGCGGAGCCAGCTGACAGTGTGGGGTGAAGGGTGGGCATTGGGAAGAGGTAGAGATTGAGTCTGTACGATCTGTACTACTGTAACCATGACAACAGCTGGGAGGGGGGTCTGTATTATGCAGGAGCTTATGAAGACTGTATGACACAGCAAATTTAACTAGCACTGATGGACAAGGACTTGGAGACAGAACCACAAGAACCAGCAGAACCTGAAATTGGTCCATTTTTGCGACTAAGAAGACAGATGTGCAAGTGCACGTGTCAGAGATCCATCCTTTTGTCTGACTAACACATGCGTGTGCGCACACACACGTTTAGCTCAGCCCTGTCCTGCATCTTAAACCCTGAGGCTGTTCCCGTGCTTTTAGTCAACACGTGTGGCAGAGGAGCATGTTCATGATAACTCCGTAAGCACACACACCCCTACTCGAGAGGATACTGTGTGTGTGTGTGTGGTAAATCCATCCTTTATTCATAGGCTGTTTAGAGCTATGATTATGTTGAGGTAACTGTGTCTCTTTGCTGTGTTTCTCTTCAGTGATCGTCTTTTTTTTTTGCTGTGTTTGTTTAATCGGCTGTCTGTGACTGTTTTGTAACCATTTGTGTGTTTTTGTGCACTTGAATCAAACTGGTTCACTTGTGTTTCTCCGTGGTGGTTTGAGTCTATTTTTGTTGGTATTATGTAATGGTCTTTGTTCATCTGTCTCCTCCTAGCTGCTCTGCATCTTTCTGTGGCTGCTGTGTTACTG
>SSNS01000419.1:0-17500 GCA_006937985.1 Aphyosemion australe
GAGTCCGGTAGGTCCAGGTAGGTGAGCGGAGGGAGAGCGGGTTGGAACGAGGTGGAAGGAGACGTGGCCTGAGGGGAGGTAGCGTTGATATGGAGGCGGTGATGGTCTGGAGAGCCAAAAATCCCAAAGTGAGTAATCATCCGGCAAGTTGAAGGTGTCTCCCTCCTTCCTTATATTCCACCAGGTTGATGGTGTAACAGGTTGCAGGTGTCCTGCTCTCCAGCTCCGCCCACCTGAAAGTCAGACTCAGAAAATAACTGGAGAGGAGCTCACCTCAGCCCATGACAATAATGAATTCCTTCCAAAGCGTTTACAGACGTGGTTTGAAATTAAAGAAACAAACTAAATTAAGAAAAAGTAAAAAAAAAAAAAAAAGTCAGGACAAACATTAAAAATAAATGGTAAATGGGAGTGGCCCGTGGACATGACATCTCCATGCACCACTCACACATGTCACGCTCCATGATGAAGGCATCAGTGTGAAGCTGAAACTGTTGGCAGGTGAAGAGATTTTCACATCATTTCTTTCCCTAATAATCCGTGCCTACTAGAAGAAACTACTATTGCAATTAAAAACAAATGCACATCAAAGGGATCCATGTGTGGAATGAGGAGGTAAAACAGTGGTTCACTTTTTTAAAAAAATGTATAAAAATGATTTGATAAGTCAATACAGCAATGTTTGATAGTAGTTTGTATAAATGCATGTCTAGTTAAAAGTCTTTGGTGATTTCATTTTCAAATGTTTAATTTCTATTTGGGGAGGATGGTTAATGATGGCTGAGATAGAGAGATGCTGTAATTTTGATTGTGAATAATAGTGATTTTGCTCACAGACTAATGTCACAAGCTATGAAACAGTGTTGTAAACATGATTTTGTTTTCAGCTACATGGAGTAATTGAGCCAATTGTTAGAAAAGGGGTGGCATTAAATACGTTTAGGCTTTTTCCTGCTCCTTTTTGAACAGGCACAAAGTGGTAAGAATTGTTATTATTCTTATACCCTATTTCTCTTTTACTGGACTCTTTTTACTGGATTTTATTTAAATGTTGTATTCCACTTAACGTTGTTCTATTTAGTTTTTTATTGCACATGTTCAAATAAATCTTCTCTCATTCAGTCATGTTGTTAGATGAGTTTCTAGACCACCATCCATGTTCTCTCTCGGTTATTTTGAAGGTGTTTAAAGCTTCTATGAGGGAAAACGAGTCTGCTGACATCATGGAACCAGTCAGAAGGGTGGCTGGCTTCTTCTGCGTGCGTCCCTGATATCGTTCACTAAGCAGTTTCATATTTAGTCATGGAAATGTGCAGCATGAATTCCAGTCCTACTGTTTGACCTGAGCTCGTTTAATTTAGTATGTGTGTCACTCTGCAGCACAAAGCAGTGGAGGGATGAGTCACCTGGTGCTGTCGTGAGCTCTTCTTCACCCTGGCCTTCATTATTTCCTCTTCCACCCTACAGGTGCCTCTTTCAATGTCTAACGCTCCACGTCACCCTCCCATCTCTTTCAGTGAATGCGTGCCTTAATCAAAGCCAAAGGCGGTCCAACAAAATATTAGAGTGTGAATTTTTTGGTGGCAACCTTTTTCTGTGGGTGTGTATCTACTGAGAGATTTGTTGTTCTTTTAGAAAAAACATTTTGTTTCTAAATTAAGAAAAAACAAAACTTGCAAAAAAAAAAAAAAATGTCAGGATGTTGATTTTAGTGGAAAAGTCATTAAAAATAAACATACATAGATCCAGAAATATTACTGGTGCTTTAGGTGTCATTCTGTTGTGGAAAGTCAGTGCAATCATTCTTTGAAGACTCTGAAAAGCTGCTGCATTATGAGTACCGTGGTCGTTTGGTTCCAGCATAACGTTATAGTGATTAACAGTATAGACCTTACAGACACTTGATGAAGAAGACTTAAAAATGATTACCCATCACCTTTCCTGACAAAGTTTTAAACTAAAATCAATTTATGTTGAGAAATTAAATACTTTGGTTTGGTCACATCTTAAAATCAGCTATGACTCAAAATTAAATTATTTAATTAAATTTTATGGGATGTGTTTTTATTCCATTTTCTGTCAAACTGACTGGATTGAACAGGATTGACTCCAAAACTTTATCAGAAACTTTCTGAAAGTTTCATCAAAATCTGTTGTTATTCATGACCACACACACACACACACACACACACACACACACCTTTTTCCTTGTATTGCCATGCAACAGCATTAATCATCTCTATCTACTGTCTACTTGTGTGAATAATAATAATAATTTTCAGCCTTCTCTGATTTCCCTTTCTTATGTAAAGCACTAAGGATTAATTCCTCAGCTGGTTGCAGTTTACAGCAGCATCACTAGGTGCTGCTGAAGCCAAAGCGCTTGTCCTTCAGCCTGCTGAACTTCACACAGAGAAAATCTCAGCGTGCAGGAGGAGACGGTATCTCTTTTGAAGGCAGCAACCACTGTCAGTGTTTATTGTTCTTTAACGAATGCTGCAAAAGATCACCAAGCTGTGATCAGACTGTTTTCATGGAAAATCCACCCTGCTGTTACACTTTCATGTTTCAAATGGGAGGAAGGCAGTAGTCTGCTGCTTGATTCATAATCCGCTGTAGTTCATAAGCATACATTAATGAAAAACTAATGATATCAGTGTATGTAAGTCACAATGTGTCACCTTTGTTTTTTCTAAGTAAACTGGATAAATAGGAGATATGTGATGTTAGTGACCTAAAATGATTTAGTTTATTTTTCATGGGGGGTCTTTGCAAGTATTGGTAACGGTTTCTGTTGTATTGTAAATGATCAGATATCAGACATTCACTGGACCATTTCTCTGTAGAGGAAATTCTGTAAAAGGATTCTTTTTGAAGGTGCTACCCTGTCCTCGACTGCCTCTGTGTCTCTCTGTGCTCATGCCAGACGGACAAAGGTAGCATTACGATGATGTCATCTCCTGCTGATTGTCATGAAATAATGGTAACCTCAGCAGAACGGGGTTTGTGTGTTGATGAACTTGTCTCTGAAGGTGTTAGACGGGCCAGGGAATCGCTCTGGGAGGAGCATTATTTTCACAGACGTATAGCATGAGCTCTTCAAACGGTGACTCAGACCCAGAAGGGCAGAGGCACTGCAGAGCTAACGATGCTTCAGGAAGCCAACACACAGCTGCATTCACACACATTCACACACAGCCAGGAGCCAAGAAACCAACCGCACAGATTTAAATTCAAAGTCTGTGATTTCTAGCTCATTCACACTCTGAGATTCAGTTTGAAACATACTCCCATCTGACCAGAGCTGCTGTGAGTTAAGGAATCAACAAAGTGGAAAAACTCACAAACAAATTGCTGTTTATAGTTGCAACATTGTGTGGAGTCAGTCCAAACGAAGCTCCTTTCTCCAGGAAAACCACATCTCCAAAAGCTCTTCACGTCGCTGGAGCATAAACACAGAACTCTGTGGTAAATCAAAGCAATACATCACAAATTAAACAGTTCCACTGTAACCCAAACTATCTGTCATAAAACAGGATCTTCTTTCTCCTGGCTGCTCGGGGGGGAAAACTCATAACCGTAAACAGTCCAGCTGGCGATTCATTCAGAGGCCCCGGGGCTTTGGGCTGTGTCAGCGCAGCGCAGAGCTGAGTGGCTTTAACGGGTCCTACGATGCATATGAAGGCCTGAAGTCCCTCACCTGGATGTAATAGGCCTCTGGTTACAGAGACTCCCTTCTTCCTCCAAGGATGGACTCAGACCCTGAGAGAGGAATGGTCGAGGCTAACATGTGCAGGACAGATGTACCTTAATGATGTGACCGAGGAAAACAGCAGGTACTCTGATTTAATGTGACCAGTTGTGGTGGATGATTCTCTCGTTCATAAAAGACAACTAAAAATAGAATTTAATGAACATTTTGTTTAAAACTGCTTTGGCTCGTTTCTTATGGGGCTTCGATTGTGCCAGAAATATGGTTCAAGTGAGTTAACATTGGGTTACTCTTTTTACATGGCACTAGTGCTTCTGTGGTCACAAATAACTCTTTACGTCTACATTGTACCTGGAAGTGAGTAACATGACGATGACCGGACAACAGAGAAAGACAACATCACGCATCGACAGCAGTGGCGCCCCCAAGGGGTGGCCAGGGGGGGCCATGGCCACCCCTAGAAAATTGTTGGCCCCCCCAGGGAAAACCAGTGTTGATAAATTTATTTATTTATTATTTTTTTATTTTATTAATCATTTTAATGTTCACTCAAAACATAAATTCATCTTATTTATTCAAGACATAAATGTAAAAACCAATAAAAAAACGTATACAATTAATAAGTAAATAAAATATAATCAGAATTTTAAAATATATGTTTCTGCTGGTCACCATTTTGAAAAAAACAACAGGTGAATTAAACAAAAAAAATTTCTAAAATAAAATTTGAAATAACATTTCAAATAACTGAAATGTAGTTTTGTAAAATGTTTGTGTTTGGATGCATATTGTTATTTTTTTTTAATAAAAAAGAATAAAGGAGCGTGCAATGCATCGCCACAGGCTAAACTCTCTTAGAGTTACCACCACAAACCTTTCTTTGGCCCTGTCGGCCACCCTTACCAAAAATTTTCTGGAGGCGCCCCTTGTCGACAGGTTGTAACAACAGAGTAAGAACACAGTCAGACAAGTTTTAAGGACAACATATTTCACATTGTTTTGGCACATAACCCCATATTGTTTCTGCTTCCTTTGGATTCTAGTCTATGGAATTCTGTTCAAATTGAGCCAGAGGGCATCAGGTAAACACACGGCTGGATAACAGAGAAAAATGACATAACGTGATGACAGAGTGTAACGACAGAGTCAGACGACATCATGCGACAACACAGCCGGACCACAGGGACGTAACGTGACAACACGAGAAGACAAGTTCCATTCAAGAGTGATAACACATTAGAAGAACAAAACAATACGGCAATACAGAACAATTTAATAAAACAGAATATGTTAAATGTTATGACATTTATAATGTATAATGTAAATGTAAAGTTATTTGTGACCACAGAAGCACCAGTGCCATGTAAAAAAGATTAATCCAATGTTAACTCACTTGAACGTATGAACTAGACAAAAACATGGACAAATCTTTTTGGCACATTCAGAACTCCATATTCATGTCTCCATTCTACATGCTGATGGTGATGATGTGCATGAGAATTACTGATATCAAGCTGTTGTCAAGCTGCACACGGGTCGTGTGTGACTAGTTATGGAAAGTCCAATTCAATGTCCCACAGAAACCAGAAACAGTGGAAGCAACGTCAAACTGAAGAAAGAGAGAGTAAAGAATAAACAGATGTGTCATCAGGTGTTGATTTTGGATGAGATCTGTTGGATAAAAGTCAAAATAAAGAAGCATTTACGTATTCTACCATTTGTGTTTATATGACTCCTGTTTGATCCTCAAAGAGCTGAAAACATCGGGCTTCTGGTCAGACTGAAGGGGAAAGGCTGTGTTTGTTTCCCATAGGAGGTTTAGGAATCTGCTTGGTGGCAAAGGAAAAAAAGAATACTTTCCACGAATCTGAACTTGCATGACTAATATTTGCACACGAGATCCCATTCCCTCCACATGTTCATCCTAATAAATTCTGTTTACTGTTGTGGGATTAAAACCTGCTGACAGCACGGGGGCAACGAGGCAACTGGGACTTTGATGACTGTTAAACGGGACGATGATGAGAGCAAAACTCCAGCAGCTTGTTTCTGTTCGTGTGTCACAGCCTCTGCACTCCATAAAGATGATTCTTATCGGAAACTTGAGCTCTGCTGGAGAAATAAGACGTCCAGGTTTTTTCTCAGGAAAAAGAAAACAGGCTTTAAAAGAAAAATGAGAAAAAAAATGTTTTCCTCTAATATCAGGGAGATCAAAAAGCTCCATGTGTCAGTACTTGTGTCAGAAGTGTGTAGATGTGGGTGGCACGGCTGAAAAATGAGGTAACTTTAGCGTCTTTTTGTAAGTGAGCAGTAGTGGATGAAGCAATCCTGTTCTTTCAGCTCTCTGAGACTCACAAGGACAAAATGATTGTTTAAATGTGTTGTTTACACCTCACGCTAACAAACATGCTCTACTTCACATTCAGCACTTAATAGGAACTTTTAACACACAGCAGTTGGGAAACGCCTACTGTGTCTGTCACCATGTGGGCCAGCAAACAAAAAGGAAAGAAAAGCAGCAGCAGGATTATTTAAAGGCAGATGAAAGTTTCCCTCCCTTTATGACTTATTCCCTCTCCTAGTGGATGCTTCTCTAAACGCTCACCTCCTGATTCATTCCTTGTTTTCTCACACTCACATATTCCTTCTGGTCTTCTGATTTTCCTCTCTAATTAAAACAGTCTGTTTGATGTGAAGGCCAGATTAGTAATACCAGGCAGGTCTAATGGTGAATCCAAAAGCGGTCCAACGATGAGAACAGCTGGTTGAACACTTACCTCTAGTGGTTGAGGGTGAAACTGCAACTGAATCCCTCAGAATAACCATCTCTGAGCAAGACAGAGCCAAACCACCCAGGTTGTATGTCCAGCATCTGAGCTTCTGATAGTTCATCTCTCAGAAAAAATCCTGATGACTTCCACAGAAATAGAGCCGCTGTTTAGAACCCATCTCTGTACGTCCAGTGAGCCGTGGAAAAACACCGGTGCCTTTTCCATGATTGTTACTGTGTCTGGGTCTCCTGAACTCCAGCCCTATGGCAGGATATTCCTAAATCACATCATAATGACGCTGCTAACTCTATGCACCTGTGATGACTTGTAAAGTTTCTTTGAGGTAAATTTTCCATAAGTCATCATGAATCAGCAGCAGAGTAGCAGCTGCTTCTAGCCTAGTGAACTAGAATAAATTCTTGCTTTGCAGAGTTTGGTCTAGGCACGCTTCTTTGGAACCCTCGCAGCCTGCTCCGCTGCTGTGGCTGTCCAATCACAGCTCGCTATAGTTTTGGTTGGGCCAATCACAGCGCTCTATTATGTGGGCCAATCACAGAGTGGGAGTAGCGGATGACGTCAGAGCTGCGGCCGCGAACCCAAGCAACATGGCGGCAGCGCAGGAACCACGTTCGTTTGAAACAGTTTTGTCATCAACGTTGGATTATTTAGACTCCAACGTGCGTAAGTCTGTCAGCTATACTTAGCGGCTTCTTATTTTTATCAAACAAAGTAGTTTGTTTTTTTATCTTCTGTTTTTTTATCTTCTTCTAATTACCTTTTGAGTGATGGTGCTGCTGTGACAAGTGAATTTCCCCACTGTGGGATCAATAAATTCTTTTCTATTCTATTCTATTCTATTCTAGTGCAATGTCCCAGTACACCTGATATGTTTTTCATACAAAAACGACAGAAATCATTGATGTTAGATGCCATTGCTGTGTCCCTCTTTTCCGTCGCTGTGATTACGTCACGTTGTTCGTTACTCTGATTGGTCCTAGCGCTATCCAATTGCGTGCTGACATTTTGAAAGACAACCGTAGATCCCGCCTCACGACTGAGAGCCGTCAATGGTTCGTGGCCAGACTATATATTCACATATATAGGATGGCTTGCCAGGCTAAGCTGCTTCATCAACCCCTCCTCTCTGACGTGCTGGTGAAGGTTCTCAGTCATCCAGGTCATGGTAATCCAAAGGGGTTCGAGTGAAGGGAACTGGACTTCTTTGGTTTCTTGAAGACATTTCACTTGTCATCTGAGAAGTTTTGTCAATTTTGACTAGAATATGGGAAGGTTGCTCTTATAAACTCTAGCTGTTTGTTGTTGCTTAATGAGCAGAAACTACCTATGAATATCCCCCCTCCCAACCTCCTGATGAGTCGTTGGAGTCGTTAGCCTCTATTGTGTGTGAGTCCTTGTATTGATTAGACGCAGAAGGGTGTGACCTAGACTGAAACTGTTTGAGAATAACCCCTGCTGCATACTGGAAGCATCAGCGTCGCGGAACGGTAGCAGAACGGTTTACTCGCGATTTTCGCTGCTTGCCAGTGCACACCGGGAAAGTCTCAGCCGCAGAGCGGCTTCACCGCCACGCTGCTCGCTGGACTCACGAGATCACAAAATCCCTCGAGACTTCTGTCATCCTCCTCGCTTGACTCGCGACATCACAAGATCCCTCGAGACAGACCTCAAAGGTCACGGTTTGTTTATGCCATCCGCCATTAAACCAAAAAGAAGGAACTCATATTTGACATCACTGTTTGATGTCATATATGATGTTGTTCCTCTCTACTGCCAGGATTAAAGCCATGAAAAACACACCGCTGCACTTCTGGAACGATGCGGTAAGTAAATAGGCCGTGAGGTCACACGTATAGACGTAATCTACATAGATATGAAATCACATTGCTGCAATAGACTTTTATTTTGAAAATGACCGGGAATTTTACACTGAAGCCGAGTGTGATTTCCTGTCTAGTCCTATGTTAACTGCGGAAATTGACGCATCCCAGAAGCGGCACACGGCAAAAATAGAACTCAATCCTATCTTTAGCAGCGTGGCATGCCGCTTCTGGAACGTATCTGGAAATTGCCGCGTCACGGCTGGTTTGTGTCACCCCCATACACTATAGGGATGTGTATTGGTAATATTCTGGTGATACGATACGTATTACGATACAGGGGAGGTGATACGATATATTGCGATACACTCAGCCAGATGATACTAGCGATGTTTTTAGACTGAATTTATTGTAGGAAAATTCAATAAACTCAATAAACAGTCCAAATTGATACGTAACATGTTTAACATGAAGTATCTGAACTATAATAGAGGGATTTACATTTCAATGGTGGAAACAAAACCTATTGCACACTGTTGCCAACTAGCAGTCGGCGTTTGAATTGCACCAAAAGAAAAGAAAATACACAAATGTTTGCATGTAAATTCTTCCAAAAATTCGATACACGGCTTTTGAATATCGATATAATATCGCAGGAAAAAATATCACGATATATTGCCATATCGATATTTTCTTACATCTCTAATACGCTATAATGGATTCTGTTTGAAGCAGCGACGTTCTGCTGCCGTTCCGCGCCGCTGATGCTTCCAGTGTGCAGTCGGTTTAAGATTCATTATCGTGCAGCACTGAATATTATTCCCAAACAGTTTCAAAGCTCCTCGAATGAGAAGCGAAACGTCTTCAAGAAACCAAAAAAAGTCCAGTTGCCGTCATTCGAACCTCCTTTGGACCTCCTCTCTGACTGACTCTCTAGGTCACCTGATGCCAAAAGTTGAGTATTAATATAGTTTTCTTCTGTCGGTGTGTGCATTTGTTAACAGAATATCTCACGAAATACTGGAGGGAAGGTAATGACACTCTCTGAGAGTAACGGTTTGGTGTGTACGTACAACCTATTTACATTCTGAAGTCATCGCAGCTAAGCAAGATCATTTAGTTTTCATTTAATTCAATAAGGCTGCCAAAGCTCATAGGCTGTAACAAACTCTTATATAAGCATAAATCTGTCATTTGTATGTTGAGCTAAGATCAGCTAGTAGCCAAGAGACAACCAGAAAAGGCCAAAGAGATTGCACAAGGTCTGGTGTGGAGTTGCAAATAGTTATTTTCAGTATTTGACCAAAACAACTCCACAACTTCTCCATGCTGTGATAGAATCTGGGGGGTCAGTGACCACAGATTTAGAAAACCAGTTAATTCTTATGAAAATTGGTCAAGTTTCTTCAGCATTTCATCAATCCTCCACCAATTCTCCAAACTATATGGTTTTAATTTGATGTGAAAAAAGACTGGCGGTGTGTGTTCTTTCAAAGAATCTTAAGACTTTCTTTTATGGTTTGTGTTTTAGTGAGTCTCATTTAAATAATTGATACTTTGGTCACAGTTTTAGCACATAGTAAAAACTTTGGAACATTAACATTTATTTTTAACCATGAACCCTTTATTATGGGGTGGTAATAGGTGAGATAAAGATGAACAACATTTCCTCTGGCCCTCCGTGTCTCTCTTGTCTCCAAAAACAACCAGGAGTCTCCATCTAAAGTCCACTCTCCTGTCCTCTGGCTGCATGCAGCAACGACTGTGCTGAGAGCTAGCTGATCTCGCTCTGAGGCGAGGACTACTGTTGCTGTGTTTAGGAAAAAACATTTAAAGGACATTAGGCGGCTTGGATCTGACTTTGAGTGGAAACACAATCAGGGTGTGAAAACAGCAGCATGCAGCGTTCTTCGACTGCGTTTCTGTTTAGGAGTGACAGGCTGTAAAGGCAGCCAACTCGAGAGGATTTCCCTTGTAAACATAATTTGTGGTTGAGGAAAGTGGTGGGAGATTGTTGTTGGTAGGGTTTGCTGCTCCAACTTCAAGAGCGTAAACCTGACAAAACATGGAGAAAAGGCTGGCTTTAAGCTAAGCTGAGCGGGACTGATTGCACATACTTATTTGAAACAGGCAACGGGTATTTTATAATTCAGTTAAAAAACCAGAAGTTTGTTTTCGGCTGAGCTGAGTTGATCTGAGCTAATCTGGCTCAGGTTTTGTGAAGAAATGAAGCTAAAAGAAAAGGGATGACTGACGTCAACTGGTACAGAATGAGCTGAACCCGTTCTGGTTAGGGATGAACGTAGTAATGCTGGACTGCATAAAGCTGGCTCGATAAGATTCAAAGTCCTGCTCTCTTTTCATCAGGATTGATGGAAGATGCCTGATGATGTCATCGTCATGGCAACAGCAGTCCATGTCAGACAGGTCACAGGGACATGCACCGATCCATCAAAACTCCATATCAGAGGCCTACGCCCTGCCCTGGCAGCATGGGGGTGACTGGCCTGACCTGGTTGCTTGCCAACTTGCGGTGGGGTGGGCGGGTGCCTTCGGTCATGCTCCTGGCCTCTGCGGGGATGACCTGAGGATAGGCCCTTGGTCCTAGCAGGGGGTGGTGCTGATGGGGGGGAAACAGCCCTGTGGCGCAGGTGGGTCTGGGGTGTCCGGTCCTGGGCCGGCAGCTGGCTGCTTACCATCTGAGCTGGGGTAGTGGGCCCTCAGAGGGTTGCGGATTTGAGCCCAGGCTCCTATAGTCATGTCAGTGGTTGTGTCCTTGGGCAAGACACTTCACCCTCCCTACCTGCTGGTGGTGGTCGGAGGGACAGGTGGTGCCTGTGAACGGCAGCCTCGCCTCTGTCAGTGTACCCCAGGGCAGCTGTGGCTACGATGTAGCTCATCACCACTGGTGCGTGAATGGATGAATGACTCACTGTGGTGTAAAGCGCTTTGGAGTCCTCTGATTCAGAAAGGTGCCATACAAGCGCAGGTCATTTATCATTTAAGTAGGCTAGTAGTGTTAAGTCCTCCTTGGTGTTTGCAGTACAATTAATGAAAATAATAAAAACAAATAAAAAATTGTATGCATTTTTAAATTTGTAATGAATCTGGTGCCTAACTTACCATAAGGGAACTTTTCTCACAGCCCAGTAAATTTTAAAATGGCTTTAGTGTCCTGAGTGACTGGCAGTGATCTGGCCACGCCCCCTCCATTTGCTGCTCATTTAGGCTGATTTTGTTCAGCCCAGGGTCACAGGCTTCATCCAATCAGGGTGAACGTCCAGTAACTTGTGTCTAGCGTGAGTGTATGTGAGCGGGGTTTGATGGAGATTGAGTAGGTGCACTAGCTAGTAAGGTTAGTATTAACAAGGTGAACTATTTCATTTCTCGCCCGTTTTCCTCTATGTCTTCAGAGGAGTAGGTGTAAATGAAGAGGATAGGGACGGATAGACCAATAGACACTAAAATCCAGCATAAGGACCAGGTAGCACAAGTGTAGCTTAAACATCTTTTTTCTGCTCTCCTGGTTTTCTTTCTGTCATCAGAGCGAGCTTCTGTTCAGATCAGGTTGGCAGGGAAAATCGGCTCAAGTATTTCTGGTTGAATGACAGAGAATTAAAGCCTTTATGAATGTTTTCAATACCTTAATGCATCATTTTAAGACTAGTGTGTGTGATTTTTATTTTGGTGTTTAAATTGACTGGATGACAAATTTTAGAAATATCTCTAAAGTAGACCACAAAGTTATCAAAGTACATTTTACCAACAGAGTAAGAGGTCAAAGCAACTGCTGCACTGTGGTTAAAATAAAGGAAATAAAGAAACATCAAAACTGAAATTACATCCGAGGCAGATCAGAGCAGTTTACTCTGGATGTGTGGTCACTAAAGATTTGTTCAGACTGCCATTGCCAACAGCCAAAGGGGGAGCAGTAATCAATTAGGCTCACATGCTATAGCAGCAATTATGTTGTCCAGTTTACTCCTGGAGGCTGGTGGGAGAGAGAGGGAGAGAGAAAGGGGGTGGGGGTGGTGGAGAGGCAGAATGAACAGGAGGACCATTTCATGCTTCTCCAAACCACTTCCACTCATGTATCTCAGAGATCCTATCGTGTTATTGCACCAGTGTACCGATTCAAACTGGCACGGAGAAAACCAGGTCCATATTGCTCCTTAATTGGTCATTTCCAGGGGAAGCCTTGGTTTGCAAACCCTACTTCCAGAACGGGGCTTTCTTAAATAAGCAGGGGTTTAAAACACAGACTACATCTGGGCGGCAGGCAGGCATTGATTGGGTCTGTCCCAGTAGTGAGTGGGCTGATTACAGAGAAGGCAACACGTTACATCAGCTTTGAGTTTCCTATTTACCTTATGTCAGGGGAGAAAGGTATACACTGTAAGGACTTCAAAGTGGATGTGGAGACAAAAAAGCCAAAATGCATTTCAATTGCAGCATCCTCGACTGTGAAACCACACAATTCACTGATGCCACTGATTATAGTCCAAAGACCCCGAAACGTAACGTCTGAGCACAAACACTCACCATAATGAAGTATTTTATAAGTTAGTATAACTGTTTGATTACTATAGTTTATATGTCTGTTGATTGCAGGTATATACAGCAACTAACCCTCACACACACAGAGTCATCAGAGAAACCTGGACATCTTTCAGGAATATGGATGTTTAATTTAAATGTAGAAATATAAAAGTTTATTTTATTTTACTTCTAGAGTATTTTCTTAAAAGTCTGATGTTTTCACGGACACACGACTAGTTTTCTTGCTACATTTGACACAGGTATGTTCGACGTAGAACATGTTCAAGCATCGACACACACACTCGCCTGCATTCAGAGGCTGAAAAGCACTGCCAGATTTCAATCAGAAGACAGGGTATTGAATTTCTAGCTGCAGGTAACGAGTGATGATTAGATCCATGACTAATAGATGCTAATGTGTGACTCCCCAGTGTGTGTGTGTGTGTGTGTGTGTGTGCGTGTGTGTGTGTGTGTATGTGCGTGCGTGTGTGTGTGTGTGTGTGTGTGTGTGTGCGTGTGCGTGTGTGTGTGTGTGTGTGTGTGTGTGTGTGTGTGTGTGTGTGTGTGTGTGTGCGTGTGTGTGTGTGTGTGTGCGTGTGTGTGTGTGTGCGTGCGTGTGTGTGTGTGTGTGTGTGTACGTGCGTGTGTGTGCGCGTGTGTACGTGTGTGCGTGTGTGTGTGTGTGTGTGTGCGTGTGCGTGTGTGTGTGTGTGTGTGCGTGTGCGTGTGTGTGTGTGTGTGTGTGCGTGTGTGTGTGTGTGTATGTGCGTGCGTGTGTGTGTGTGTGTGTGTGTGTGTGTACGTGCGTGTGTGTGCGCGTGTGTACGTGTGTGCGTGTGTGTGTGTGTGTGTGTGCATATGTATGTGCATGCATGCATGTATGTATGTGTGTGCGTGCATGTGTGTGTGTGTGTGTTTGTTTCTGTGGATGCGTGTGTGCGTGCATGCATGCATTTGTGTGTGTGTACGTGTGTGTGTGCATGCATGCATGCTTGTGTGTGTGTATATGTGTGTGCGTGCATGCGCACGTGTGTGTGTGTGTGTGTGTGTGTGTGCGTGTGTGTGTGGGGGGGGACCTAGAAAAATATCAACTGTTGAGATGATCATGAATGAATCAGTGAACAGTAGGTGACCATAAATTTGTTTCCAGTCATGCTTTAAGGTGTTGAGCACTGGGGGGCAGTGTACTGTAGGGCTAAAGGAACCCAGTCCACTCACATGTGTCACATGGGTGTCCAACAATTGACTGTTATGGTGTTAGAGGCAGACCTCTCCTCACCCTCAGTAACGGAAATCACTGGTGGAATTTCTAGAACTGACAAAGGCAGTGCATTGCAGTAAAGTGCATGTATAGATGTAGATAATTATATCCAATACACAGAGTTATTGTGGTGAAAGAAAAATTAGAACGTTAACAACACATGTGTGAGCCTGAACAATTAGTTTACAAAATACAAACTACACACAAACTCAAGGAATGACTTCCAATAATGATGTGATTTAAGGACAGCATGAACGTATGAGGTCATATTAGAGATAGCTCTATGACATTTACAACAAACAAGAAGACAGTCTTATGAACTACTGTCATGACCCATTAGGAGTGTGTGTGTGTGTGTGTGTGTGTGTGTGTGTGTGCGTGTGCGTCCATTGCTCTGCTGTAATAACATCAGCAGGTGGCCCGGCTAGCCCCACCCCCTTTGCCTTTCCCCCACTGTCCCACCGCAATGGAAAGCAGGTGTGGGACCCTGGTCTGGGACAGAATTGAATTAATGTGCAAAAACAAATGACTCCATCAGCAGCGTCTACATGAGCCGCAGTGACAGGCCTGCAGCCCTGTATGGCCCATAGCTGGGAGCACTGTCACCCGACACTGGGCTGACAGGGCTAATATCCACACCTATTACACAAGGATTCATGGGAAAACATCAGAGGCCAAAGGTAATGATGAGAAAGGAGAGGAAAGGAGGTTAGAAAGGGCAAAGTTGAATTATTGGATTCTCCTAGAGTTCTCATTTAGCCAGTAACAGGCTGTTTGTCTCTGGTAAACATCCAGAAAGTCGTGTGTAAGTCTGTTAGGTCTGTAAGATTTTGAGGAAATGTTTTGCGTAATTGAAAGTGACGGTAGTCAATACACATGCAGGATCCTGCCCTCGAATGACATGCCTAGTTCTAATACTGTCTCCAATTTCAGGATTACCCTGATAATAACTGAGGCAGCCAATTCCAACATACACACATGCACACACAGGGAGGCTCACAATACACACAGGCAGTTCTGGCACTGACTTTGTAGCAGGGTACCAAGAGTAAACGTCTCAAACCATTAGCTGCATTGCCTCCAATGAGGTTCTCTTGGCAGGGCGATCATGAGAACCATCTAGAGGAGCTGTAAAAATGACAAAGTCAATATTGAAGATGACTGCAATTACAGGCTTTCAAAGGGCTAAAGGTCATGGGTCTTCATGGGAAGTGTGTCTGCATTTGTGCTGTGAGCTTCTTTCTGAAAGCTATTTATTAGGAGTTAACCAACACTTTTTTTCTTGGAATAAAATGTTACCAAAAGTACTTTCCTGTTGCATGTGAACATCTAGTCTCACAGCCGTGCTGTTAAAGTTTCTGCTCCACACGCTCGTTCTCATAAACTGGCCGCTATCAGTGGCAAGATCTAGAATACAGCATGACTATATTTACACATGTTTCCCTCCAGTTTCTAAGCAACCAGCAGCTTTCCCCCATGAAGAAGACCAAAGTTTAGAGCCTCCCCACCAGGGACCATCCCTTCTTTTCACCCCTGCCACCTCTACAGCTACCACAACCCACATTAATCCTTTCATGTCTTATCATAGTCCCTCTGAAAAACCTCC
This sequence comes from Aphyosemion australe, assembly GCA_006937985.1. Lineage (NCBI taxonomy): Eukaryota > Metazoa > Chordata > Actinopteri > Cyprinodontiformes > Nothobranchiidae > Aphyosemion > Aphyosemion australe. The sequence goes on from SSNS01000419.1 coordinate 15,728, forward strand.
ACCAGACACAACTGACATCCCAGAAACTCTACGCGTCCCCTCCACAGTGACCATAGCAGCCCAGACCCACCTTTCTGTCACTTTGGTTTGGACTGAGGCCCCCATGTCCCAAAAGGTTCAAGTCATGAGCCAAACCTTGATGTAAGGATCTATGCTCCCATTAGGATGGTACTGCATAGAGAAACAGGGCACCTCCATAGCTTCAACCTCCTAATTTTTGAAGAAATGTGTTGAATGACATCAGCAGCTATCAAAACAAGAACTGGTAGTGGAGGGGAAAATGAAGTGTGGACTGGGAACTGTGACTGGCCAACAGTGGCTGACTGAACCAGGGTGGAGTGGTGATGTTAATGCTGTGGTCTGACCAGCTGAGACAGACATGAAGGCTAAAGGGAGAGACCAATAGGGATCAAACGGGAATGAAACAAGCAACCCTTCTTCTTTACCCCATCAAATCCCAGTGGCTCAGTGTGCTGGGGGGTGCCAGGGGGTTGAAATGAAGACGAGGGTCAGAGGCATTATCAGCTCTGATAGCATAATCTAAGAGCAAACAGGGACCGCAGTGAATATGGGCTGGAAAGGTCAGACTGAGGATTGGCCACTGTGTTACGTACAGTCCTGTCTGCATTTCCAGACTCTCACACTCTCCAAATGTATCACCATTCTCAAATATATAACAGACAGCTAAATCATTTTAATGCAGGCTTGGTCCAGTCGCTTAATTAGTGGGATTTAGCAACAGACTCTTCTGGATCAGTGGAGAGAACATCGACTGGTTAATTGGGTCTGAAGGTGACCTTCTGTTTGAATCATTAACAGGTAAAACAGCCAGTTTTAGTCTGGGTTTATACACAAGATATTCAATTAAAGCCTATGAAATGTGAAGTTTTATTCTTAGACTGTCCAACTCAAAGAGACGACAAAGTAAAGGCGATGTCAGCGTTAAAATTCAGTTATTTGTTTGGTTTTCAGCTGTTGGCAGTTGGAAGTGTTTACTAGAGTAAGGACTTGATGGATCACCAAGTTACCATCCTCTCATTTCTCTATCTGTGTTGCTCCTGCTATCTTTCATTGCTAAATTTATGGCCTCCTTAAGAGGTCACCAATGGGGTTACACGTTTAGCATTCCCAACGGTGAGGAAGTAGGAGGAATGAGGTGGGGGGGCTGGTAAAAAGAAAAAGAAGCAGCAAATAGTAGGTAGGGGAGTGAGGCCGAATGAGGGAGAGGGAGAGATAAGGAGCGGGGGAGAAAAGCCGATGGCTGCAGGTCAAATGCCTGAAAACAGCAGTCAATAAAGTGTAGGCCCACCTCAAATATGTGATAAGAAATGGCCTAAAGTGTAAGCTATAGATCACAATGCTAGCTCTGCTCTTTCCTCATCTGACCATGGATGGAAGTGGTCTGCACACATGCAGGTGTTTGCATACTTTTAGACAGAACTGAAAACTTCTGCAGCTTCTGGTGATGTCTGCTAAAAGTGAACAACCAAAAAGTGAATTTGCTTTTGGTGTGGCAGCCAAAAATCATCTGTGGCCACCGTTCTGAAAACGTTCTGTAAGTTTCCCTATTTTTACACAGAGAAACTCACATTCCTGATCAGAGCAAAACACGTCTAGTATCAACAATACACGACAAGTACCACTGGATCAAATCAACTTCCTGGCTGTTTTAGAACTTGGTCCATTAGGTCATATTAATCAGAATGACCAGATTTAGATTTTTCAGCTGTACTAATCTGTGAGTTAATCCCATAGACACAGCATGAGGAAACG
>SSNS01000419.1:20000-144371 GCA_006937985.1 Aphyosemion australe
AGAGGGCCATGGCAGTGCTGTGACTGTAGAACACCAGCAGCACCTCTTAACATCTGTGGATGGTTAGAAGGGAAGAGGGATGGGGAGGAACTGGGATGACAATGACAACCAGGGCAGAATGACACAAAATATTTATGCAGTATTTCATTAAACTAAAGCTTCACTTTAAAGCATTAAAAAAAGTTTAAACTCCTTTCTTAGTTCTGGTGTCAAGCATCGACTCGGACACCTCAGAGGAATGTTGTTCATAAAGGAGGGATATGAAAGCCGACAAGCTCAGACTGAAGGGATGGACAGATGGACGCCTGACTGGCAGGGTCTGAAATAACAGAGACATTTAAACAAGTTCACTAATCAGCACTCATTATAGACAAAGTCTAGCCAGAACACAAACAGAGGCTCAATGAAGGCACAGGGTGATCAGACATGGTGACAACTAAGCTAGCATGGGCACAACAGAGTGTTTTAGAGTGTGTACAGTTAGATGGTGTTTAATCCCAAGTATTAGGGTTTAGCTTGCACTCACCACTTCCAAATTCATGCATACGTTTATAACAGCAAAGATGTACTAAACATGAATGGTTGAGATCATCTGGACGAAGCATAAAGGGCTACGATATCTTAAAGCAGCAATCCGGAGTTTTCCCTCTTTCAGGAATTATGTTTTTTTTTGTAATCCATAATAGTGATTATTCTTACCCTGTACTGTTATATAATGTTGCCAATGCTTCCATTTCTTTTTCACTAAGCCCTCACCCCCTAAGGTGGTAGAGAACGATCGAGCCAAGATCCTGTGGGACTTTCAGATCAAGACTGACAAAATGGTGATGGTGAACCAACCGGACATTGTGGTGGTGGACAAACAACAGAGGACAGCCGTTGTGGTTGACGTGGCAATACCAACATCAGGAGAAAGGAACATGAGAAACTAGAGAAGTACCAGGGCCTCAAAGAAGAACTTGAGAAAATCTGGAGAGTGACGACATCGGTGGTCACCGGGTCACTTGAGGCAGTGACCCCCAAACTAGAGGAGTGGCTAAAGCGTGGTTTATGCTTGACGCGTCCGCGAGGTCCGCAAGGCTCCGTGCGGCAAAATTACGTCATTTTAGCAACCACGCCCCTCCGCGTGTCCTCCGCAAGGCCCAAAGTTTCCGCACCGCGCACCTAGGAAATTTTGTAACTACGCGGACGGTCCAGCGCGGAAAAACATGGTGGACTGCAAGAGCTCGTAGTGGCGGACGTTCGTAAATACAAACATCTCTATGATTCGGCCCATAAAGATCACCGTGATCAAGATAATGTTAATAATTTGTGGAGTAAAATTGCTGTCACACTCGGAAAAGACGAGGAAGCAGTAAAAAATGTGTAAAACATCAGTGATTTCTACTTCTACTATGGTGTAGTGTTTTAATGCATGCCGTAGAGCCTCATGCCGCCCCGCACTCTGGGAGAATATTGGCTCACAGCTGAGACAAGCCGCAGAAGGTAGGAAGGAACTATAAACGCTGCAAAGTCCGACGCGCGTTCCATCCGTGCGTCTCATTTCCACGCGGAATGTACATGCGTCAAGCATAAACCAAGCTTCAAGCAGATCCCAGAAAAACATCAGACATCTCAGTCCAGAAAAGTGCAGTTCTAGGAACAGCTAAGATACTGAAGAACCCTCAAGCTCCCAGGCCTCTGGTAGAGGACCCGAGCTGGGAAGGATGAAACCACCCGCGGAGGGTGAGATAGGATTTTTTTAATATATATATATATAAATATAAGGGGTGGGAATTTAACACAATTAAAATAAATAATAATAAATTAATTAAGAAAAAAATCACATTAATAAAAATATGTAATTTAAGCACAGCTGGCATTTCAAGCAGGGCAGAACATTTGTCAGTGCACAATTTCCTGGTACACCAATTACACAACAAAGCCTGTTTGACTAACGGCTACTAAAATGGAAGAATTTGAAGAAAGTGCCCTGCTTGGACTGATGCAGTGTTTGAGAAAACACGTCAGCCTCTTCTCTAAACTTGTAAAAAAGAAACTTCCTGAAAACCACGGAGTCCGTGACACAGACATTTTTTAGAGATCGTATCTGAAGTCTGCTGCTGCAGCATTTTTTACTGATCTGCCCATCGGAGGCTTTAAAGACAGTTACAGACGCGAGGTAAGCTAAATTCCTAATATTGTAACATTTGTGCAGCAATTAAAGCACCAGACAGAATGATGTTTTGCTCTTAACAGTGGTTTATTAAAGTAGTCCAACAGCTGCTCTGTAAACAGTCACAGCCGTGTCTCTTAAAGGGACAGTAACGCTCTAAAACCTTTCTGATTATTTTCTGATCAATTCTGTCAGTTTATTAGAGTAGCAGAGTGACTGTTTAAACCTCATGGTGGAAAATGGTTTGCATTTTGCTGAAAAATCACATCGATTTTTCTTAAAACAGTACAGTAATTTTAGGTTTGTCCTATTTTTGCCAGGGATATTTTTATTTATTTATTTTATCTAATTTTCTCATAAATTAAAAGAACTTGAGTTTACAATATTAATGTCCATGCCTATTGTTTGATCCCATGCTTCACTAAAAATATTTTTAATTAAAAAAATTGCTTTGGGAGAAAATTTTCTTGAACGATTAAAATGTGATTAATCGAGATTAATTCATTGCAAAGCCTCTGATTAGTTAGATTAATTATTTTAATCAAGTCCCACACAATTATTACCAATGCTTCCATTATGAACCACTGTGTGACCTCTTGGAGATAACAAATGGCACCAATAAACACATCACCTTTGGACTGGGATGTCATCAACATAACAATTGTATTTTAAAATTAGGTCAGCAACATTTTAGGAGTCTACTTAGTTCTAAAAGACTACTTTAGGCTCATAACCTTTATCAAATGACAATCTATATGATACAGCGTCAGCCACATCCCAGTGTATTTTATATTCAGCACCCACTTTATCCACCGCTCACTTTGTCTGCAGGCCTCATTGCTCTAATGCAACAGTTAGATTTTCTGTCATCAGAGTCGGACCATTGAGTATGGAGGGGGCCGACTATAGTGACGGATGTGTCATGGTCTGTTGTTGCTTTGGAGGTTGATGTGGAGGCGAGATAGCAGCCTTATCATTATCTTATCACTGGCATCTGCTGCACGGCCGATCTGCTGCCGTGCTCTGCTGACAATCAGCCTTTTTATGCTCCCAACGGTGTTCTCTGAAAGGCCATAATGACAGCCATCATGCCATGAGGTCATTGTTCAATCGCCTGAGGGGAATCACATATCCATGTCACTTGGAAACACAAAAACACACAGCGAAAATGCACACATACACATCACCTGCGTACAAGTACAATACAAACACTGGTGCATCCACTTTCCCTCACCAGCATGCACGTCCCTTGTGAGAGAGAAGAAGTAAAGGGGGGAGACAGCAAACAGCAGACGATCAATGTAAACCGATGGCTCCAGTCTGCCACAGAAGCTGTTTGGATGTTATAAAGCCCAGCATGAGCGTATGCACAGAGAGCAATTCACCTGCAGGAAGTGGACCTACATTAGCTAGCTCTTTACTCACACAGTAACATGCTTTCCAAATGAGGTGACATGCTGGGCAAATCTCAGCTGATCAGAAGTAATAAGATACTTAAACTGCATGTTTTACTGTGCATAGAGTGACTTTTATGACATCAGGAAGGAGTTTAACTGTCAGAGGAATTTTCAAAATGTTTACATCAAAACAAAAGCTTTCGCCAACCTGGCCTGGGCGCTTCGGTATTAGTGATGAACGTTTATCACTGGATAAGTTTGAAGTTTTTTTCTTCAGGTACATCCATTACATTTCCTATCAGAGAGTAAGAGACACAGATGTCGGGTTACCATGGTGACCCTAATGAGCCACTGACAGCCGTCTCAACATGTCTTTTGATCCCAGTTCTCTATGGACTTCCTGTACGGTAACGTAGACGTTTTGTCTGAGCTTATTTCCACAAAGCTGTTTTTGGGTAGCAGCTGCATCAGCATCGTTCAAATTTCTCCTGAAACTGTGTAAATATGTTGCTATAATCTGCTTGCTTATTCCCAGTAACTGTAATTTACATGTTTTATCCTGGTTTTATATTTACTAGTCATTTACTGTAATTATTTTCCTCTTTTATGCTTGTTTTTAATGTTTTATTTTCTCTTACTGTACAGTGACTTTGAGTTTTTAGAAAGGTGCTTCAATTAAACATTATTATTATTTTATTATTATTATTATTATTATTATTATTATTATTATTATTATTATTATTATTATTATTAAGCAATCTCCAATCACCCCCAGTGGTGGTAAAAAGTTATTTGAATCCAGCCTCACAAATGATTTGAATACATTATAGCTTTGAACACAGAACAAATATCTGGTTTAAAGAGGAGTTAAAAACTAAATATGGCGGAAACTAATGTGTTTTAGAAGAAAGGCTGACAGGCTACAGGTAAAGGTATGATTATGATCATTTTCTGTCAGGTCTCACGTTGTTCTTTAAGTATTTTTATTTAATCTAAGAATAACAGAAAGCATGAATCAAAAACACTCCTGTATCAGATGTTTATGAACTGTTTAGTACAGATAATAATTCCTGCTGAGTGATCAGACTGATCAGAGGACAACTTGCTGCAAATGAAACATACTAAATAAAACAATGCAGCGGATTTTAGTTTTAAAGAAAGACAAACAATAAGAACACATCTGAGACAAATAAGCATAACGAGTAAATATTCTTCAGCTCTAGGAAACACCAGTTGGACTATGAGCTGGATTTATGATCCTGTTTGACAGAGAGACTCATGAACTCTTATTTTAGTGGCATTAAATGTTATCACACAAAGTCATGTAGAGCACTAATGAAGAGCTGCAGTTCTTCCTTTCTCCGCTCTAATCACACTGATAAAGCACCACACTGATGGCAGGTAGTCTTTATTTTGCAGATATGAATAGAACAAGAGTCCATTAATGAGGAAACCAGAAAGTTAAAGAGGAATCTATAGACAGTAGCTCTGATAACGACTCACTACCTCATGTTGGTTTGGTGGTTTATTCACCGTCAGAGGGCACCACTGCTGTTGTTTTCATCAACAATGATGAGAAGCAGATCAAATTGAGAGTAAAGAACAAAGTTTGTCTAATCAGCAGCAACATCCTTGTGTGATTCCATGGAGGGGTCACTCCTGTACACAGAAGATAAGACTGACAGCTCTGACACTCGTGTTTCTCCTCATATTGCTTCTGAACTTGCAGATGCATAAAGTCATTATCTACATGAACTCTGCTTGAGGACAATTAAACAAGATGCATGATAAAATTGTGCAATATAATTAGTAACTACTATGCTGACGGTGCTGCGCACACAGAAATCTGTGTGCAGCTAAAATGTATCCTAATAAACGTCCTCCATCAGTCTTGCCTCCAAAAATCTGCGGAGCCTCAGAAACTCCAGGTTTCCTCGAGGTTAACAAAACTGTTTTAGGAAGAGTTTTTTTCACATGCTGTAACAGTTTTGACCACAAAGCCCAGATGGAGTTGGATTCTATTAAACCAGATTCATTTTCCACTCTGGTAAGGAGTTTATTTCTCAGGCTGCTTTAGCCCAGGCATGTCTTCATCTAAGTTTCACACAAAGATAATCTGACGCAGATTCCCTCTGACAGATGAACACGTATGACCCTGCATGCATGCCCAGCTCTGTGTCTGAACTCACTCTGAGGTTTCCTGTTGTGTGAAGCTAAACAAGACAAAGTCTGTGTGTTTAATGATGTTTGCAGTCATAGTAAATAATAAGGTAAAAATGTAAAGCACTTACACTGATTTATGGATGTGTTCCTTCAAATCACCTTTAACAAAAACATTTCATAATGCTCACTAGCGTGGTTTACTTTTTAAAATCCAAATGATGTTTGTCTGCTCATGAAAGAGGGAGGATGCTGTGATGCAGTTAAGTTCCTGACAGGAGAAATAAATCTGCTTTCTGAATCACTTCACACGAGGAATCAGGTCATCTGCCAGCTCTCTTGTCAGAGTTATAAACTACAATTATCTTATAAAAGATGAAGTTTTAGCCATTTTGATCAGATTTTTTTTAATAATGTTATAAATGATGTCAAGAGATAAACAAAATCTCCACACCAGGCCTATTCAATTATTTACCTCTACTGGGCCAGATTTCAAAATCTTTGGGCTTTGGGCCAGATACTCAAATCTTTATTATGTATTTTACTGACAACATTTAAATATTACATTTTAATATTTTGACTGATATTATTACCTCCACCACTATACAACTAAAATGAACAGTGATGCACGTCTTTTTATTGTTTTAATGAACTGCATCAATTCAACAGTTGCAGCGCTGGTAATACAAACATTTTTATGGTTTTTAACCTGCATTAACTCAATCGCAGCTACTAAATGAAAATTAACAATAATAGCATAGCAGCTATGCAAAATAAACACATATTTGTCCATCCAAGTTGGATTAAATCGCCTATTTTCCTTGTCAATTTTGCGTTTCTGACCATTCAGTGACATCTTCTTGCAGGTGAATCATTCAGGCAGGGCTGGGTCACTGCTAACATAGACATGAATATGTAGACGCTCCAATAGGCAGCGCCAGTCCACGGGGTGTCTATGTATATATGTCTGTGATTGCTAAGATGGTGTTGCGTTCAAGTGCAATATCAGTGTGGGGATTTTGAAATTCACAAAAAAACTCACAAAAACTGTTTTTCAACTGGGTTTTTTCTGTTGGTGGTTGGGGGATAGGGTCAGGTGGGCCAGCTGGTGAGGGCCCGCGGGCCGCCATTTGAATAGGCCTGCCCCGAACAATCTTTTAGTTTGTTTTGGGAATGATTTCAGCTTCTATCTTAAGAAATCTAGCTGTAAAACTGACTAATTTGTATCATTTTTTTTGTTTTTTGTTAAAAGGGACAGATGCACCTGTTTCAGGAACTAGCAGAGTGCCATATCAGAGGAGAGCTTACTGTAACACAGCAGGGTTTGGAGCCTCTGATTGGCTAACAGCAACGCGACTCTACCACTGACTCTGCTCTGCAACGTTGATGTTTTTTCTCCACAAATAACACAAGCCTGGAGGAGTTCTGCTCTGTGGTGGAGTTGCTAATGCTAACGATTAGCTTCTACTAGTCGAGACATTCTCTGCTGTTTCCTGGACGCTAAACCAACAACAGCCTTCCCCGTCATGAGACAAGATGGGTGAGTCCATGAATGTTTAGTGACAGTGTGACGTAGATCTGAGTTTCACCATCTATTTACTTTCAGAAGCTAATGCAGGAGATAGGTGTAGGAGACTATTTTCATGTTCAGCCTGCATGAAAAACTCAGAGTGACTGATTATAATCAGAAATAATAAGTAAAAAATGGTTCTTCAGTGTTTCACACCTTTAGGTACAGAAAGTGATTCACACACACACACACACACACACACACACACACACACACACACACACACAGACAAAAACATCATTGCTAGCTTACGTTGGTGCATGCATTCATTCTGCAACTAGTGAGTGAGCTGAAGACTAAATCACAACTACTCAAACACAAAATGTTCTATGAATGTCACTAAGTGGATCGGCTCAGGGTCAAAGCACACTGGTACCGGTACTTCATGTGGTCAGACAAGATAAACCTCGAATGTTTAACGAAATAAACTCCCAGCCCTTGCAGATAAGGGTGGATGGTGATGCCCAGAGCCAAGAAAGTCAGAGGTGTCCTCAGTGTTTTTGCAACCACGCTGCCAATCAATACAGGCTTAGGATGATTTCCAAATAAAACAATCTTCCTCCAGCCTGGAACGCACCGTAGGCTTTATTGTGAGCAAAGGTCCGTAACAGCTGGCACTGAGAGGTCCACGGCTGAAATAATCTTATCTGCCATCAGCTATAAATATTTGACAGAGAAGGGAGAGAAGGAGAGATGAGTAGAGAGGAAGGAGGCGCGGTGGGGTGATGGGTGGAGGAGGGGGGAGCCTCCTCCAAGTCCTGCAACAGTTTTACTTTGGAAATTCTGAATAAATTAAAAGTCATACAAAGTTGAGGATCTGCAGGCCTCTCCAAACCAGGAACAGATTAAGATGAATTTCAGAGGCACGTTTTCAGCCTTTGGCTGACCAGTCAGACTAGCAGCACAACACAAATTATACTTCCTCATCATCATCATCATCACAGGCTCCTTGTGTGTGTGGAAGCACAGGTGGTACCACAAATAAACACTGTAAAACAGTCTGGACAGCTTTTATATATGTACAACACTCCCATAACACTCCTAATCAAAGGAAACAACCGCAAAACACATTTCAGGTGGTCCGGGGGAATGCACGAGTGGGTGGATGAGGGGATTGTAGACAGGGTCGTTCTATTCCTGCGTCCAGCTCTGTCAGATCTGATTTAATTCACTCCATACTACCAACCAGCTTGTTGTGTTTCAGCCTTCAGCTCGTGGTCCAAAACCCTCTCACAAAAGGAGAAGATTATAGGACGAGTGGAAAAACAAAACTAATTACTTGAGGTATTTCAGCCAGCCAACGCTGCTTAAAATGTAATTAGATGGGTTTAGAGCTCGGGCCGTCTGCTGTGGCTGCAAATCTCAGACTGGCAGAGCTGCTCTGCATGTAGAAGGTGGCTGCTGCAGGAGGGGAAGAGCAGCATGGATGAAGAGATCAGTCTCCTGTAACCATCACCCTCTGGAGGAAGGGTCAACATGAAGCTTTTTAACACAGAAGAAGTTCAGAAGTGTTTTTTTTTCACGAGTCGTTCCTATTTCACTGCAAAAACGTGATTTTCTCTCTACTTTACTGCATAAGCATTGAGTAAATCATGACTTGTCATCTGTTTTTACAAGTTTTCGTGTTATGCCAGCGAGCCTGTAAACATCCCCAAAACAAACAAAAGCTCCTTTTTAAAAGCCAATGAAATTCTTTACACCTTTAAAGCTCTTTCTTTAAAACAGTATAACACAGGTAGCAGCGTTTTACAAGGACATCTTGTCATTTAATCACCAATTAACTACTGTAAACTGTTATCTTTGGGTGGATGCACCTTTGAACACTATCACAGGTGAAGAGATGCTCACAAAGGGTGGTAAAGCCATAAAAATAGGGTAGCTATTTGACAAAAGGCAGATACCAGAGTGCATGGAGCAGAGGTGAAGGCTGCGCTCGGAGGGAGGGAGCTGATAAGACCAGCTCATCTTTCCTCACACCACTGGCAGCTGGAGGGGAGCTCCTCTTTAAAGTCTAACTTATCTGCTGCAGCTGTTTCCATCCATAAAATGCAGAGTATGGCTAAAAAATAATGCCTTAACTCATGCATTCAGTCATTTTTTTATCTGTAAACGATAAAAGACGATTCACAGAAGTGTAGGAAACTAATTTCTCACATACAAAATCAAAGATATCCAACAGAAGATGTGCTGAAAAGCCAACGAGGGAGTTTAAAGTTGTGATCCTTATAGGGTAATCTTTATCAGTGTCTCTACATCAAGTTTAATAAATGAATTCATTCCCAGGAGCATCAATCTCAGTCTAAACTCTTTAAATCAGGCCAGCATGCTGGTGCAGCAGGACATCAGACTGGCAACAATAAACTACTGTTTATGTCCTGGCTGTAAAACCAAGGTGTGTTTTCACCAGTTCTGGTCTGGTCATTAACCCCTTTTGCTTTGCACAACTATCTGCAAAAAAAGAATCAAATGCAAATGTTTGGGAATTAAAAGCAACCGTGCACTACTGAGGTTTCCACGTGCACAGAATGAGCTGCACAGCTAAACTGACCCGAGTTTCGTGGATGGGGAATGATCCAACATGACAAATGTGTATTGTGAATTCCTTATTTTAAAAAAAACAGGTTTTTTCAGTGTGTTGGACTGAATCATTTCAGAATTTCACCCTCTAATCTTCTTAAATTCAACAAAAGATCCCTGCACGAAGCCATAAGAGAGTCTACAGTTACGTCAAGTGTCTTTAAACGACTAATCTAGAGCTCCTTCTCGTCATCTTTAGCTTGGAAACATGTGTTTGGACTTAAAATAAACAGGAGAAACGATGAAGGAATTATGTTAGCAGTTATTGGAAGCGACAAAAGAAGCAAACTACTCTCTTCAAGTCAGCTCCTGTCTCTGCTACAGCGATATGCACAGAGGGAAAAACGCTCCAAAAGCAACAAAAGTCGGTATTTAAAGTGTCACGCTTCCATTAGAAGTCCATTAAGAACCTGCGTAAATATGCCAAGTCTCTCGACATCATCAGACGTGCACAACAGGACTTCCTCCTGGAGATTGTAAATGTAGCTCTGGAGAAGATGAAGAACCCAGGCCGGGGACCGGGAGGTGATTTAATACAGCTAGCATTTAGAACAACAAAGCACAGACAAAGGCAGCCTGCTGGACTGGGCTTCAAAGACTCGCGTGTTAAACACTTGCAGATAGACATTCTTTGGAATCATGATCATTCGAAATAAAGGAAACAAGAATTAGGGAGGAAGCTGAGGAGGAGGAAGGCAGCAAAAAAAGAAGAGCAAGAAGGAAGCCAAACACACAAAACTGTCAACCTGATGATACCACAACAACATGAAAGGGAGGAAGAATTTCACAGAGTTTCTGTTTAATCTAAGGTCCCTCATTCCATGGTCCTCGTGTCTTCCTGTCGGCGGAGCAGCCCACAGACACGAGCTGCGTCCTTTCAAATGAACGATAATTGAACGCAGGTCAGCGGGTGTCCTGTGGAACCAAACAAGCGTACGCTGAATGGGACATGCTGACTCAGCCAGAGCTTCTTCTGTCTCTCATCAGGTGGCTCAGTTCAAGTTCCTGCACCAAATCTAAAACTCTGGCAGCGCGCTTTTAGGCCCGCTGGATCAGGACCACTGGCGCCGACATCTAAGCGCCTGTACACAATATAATGTGAAATAATAAACTTCCTCCAAGTATCGGTTCTGTTAGTCGGAGCCAGTTTTGCATGTGGTTTAAGGAGGCTTTGGTTTAAAAAATTAATGGCAGATTGTTGGGGCTACGTCATTATTGAAAGCAGATCAGACATATCTGCAGCATGAGTTACAGTAACACCTCGGACAACAGAGGGCACCAGCTGTACTCTCTCTGACTGCTTCACACAGAGAGAAACACCTCGTTCTGCTCCTCGGAGTGACGGATTAATGGTTCCCTGTGAAAACAACTCATCTGAGACGCATCCATGAGAAGAAAAAGCTCCTCAAATATGAGAAACACCAGAGAGCCGAAGCTCCTCGGACGCCTCTAAAGAGTCGTAGCTAGTACAGAAGTGTCGGCTTCCCTTACGCTCGCTGTAATTCCTCCCAAACGCAAAAATGTGCCTTTTAGCTGCATTTGCACCCGGGGGAGGAGGGGGGCATCTTGACTTATCTCCCAGTAACTCAATCTTGGTCCTAAATGCTACTGCAGAAAGAACAGAGTGTTTCTCCTTCTAATTGTTTTACCAGTCCCACTTGCTTACTCTCGCCGTGATTAATCAAAGTTAAGCAAAGCCAACCATCAACTGGGGAATGTTTCGCATTTCCTCCTGCGTTTGGAGGAGCGGTCCGGGCCCGGGCTGCTGGGCCTTATTACAAGTTAATTGAAGCCTTGTTTAGAAATACCAAGGTCAACATTTCCAGCCATGTTATCCCAATTAGTCTGCAATGAATCCTTTAAACACAGGGTATGGAGCGGCTGACCCAACGTGCTACTTGAATTCCCAACGGGACACCCACATTCAGAGCCTGGGAATAAAAAAGGGAGCGAGTCCAAGAAGAGGGACTGGGAAGAGGGGGATTGCTGGTGCTGACTGATCCATATTTCTTCATCGTTTCTGGTAACTTTATTGAATAGTTTTCATTAAAACAATCATGTCACAGATGTGCAACATCTTCATACAGATTTCAGGCCAAGGAAAGCCAGCGTGATGGCCACGTCATTCGCTCTATTCATGTCTGACTCAGGCGCCTAATGTGGATGATAAATGAGAAAAAAGCATCTAAAAATAACTGAAACAGTGTGTGTTTATAAAAGCAGGAGGCGATGATGATGTGCTGTGGAGATTGTCATGTGGAGTTTTAGTCCAGGCATGGACTTTATCAGTGGATTTCCCTGATTAGGGATGAAGAGAGAAGAAAGAGTCATCATCAAAATCAGCTGGTCAGAATGAAAACCAGTCCCCTTTGCAACCTTATGTGACACATGGTGGCACATGTTGTCAAAGGAGACTTTGCTCTCCAAAATATTGCAACTGGAGACGTTTTCTACGCATCAAGTATGAAGTCATGCTGCCTTTATGTCAGATTAGAGCTCTGATACGTGTCGTTTACAGCTTGATTTGATGTGAGCTGTGTTGAAAACAGACAAAACTTGCTCTTTTTCTCATGAACCTGCTTTATGCTGTTCAAGGCTGTGGGGATGAAGGGGTGTCTATCCAGCAAAAGGCAGGACACGTTCTGGACGGGTCGTCCATGTTAGAACATCACCCCAAAAACTCACAGATGCTCCAGAAAAACATGCCACAATCATCTCAGCTGGGATTCAAACTAGAGACAAATCATGCATAATGTTACGTTCAAGATATAGAAGTCCATTATTTCCCAACGTGAGCTTCGTGTAAAACTCCAGCATGAAAAGGCGATGTGTTTTAAAGGAACGCAGGCAGACACGTAACATCAGAAACATCTCCTCCACAGACAGCTCAGTCATACAAAAAGGTTCTTTTGAGACTTACAAGCCAAAATGTTCAGAATAATTTCTAGATAAAGGTATTTAGTTTAGTCCTGCCCCAAGTGGAGGAGTTTGAGTATCTCCGGGTCTTGTTCACGAGTGAGGGAAAGATGGAGCGTGAGATCGATAGGTGGATTGGTGCTGCGTCTGCAGTGATGCGGGCGTTGTACCGTTCTGTCGTGGTGAAGAGAGCCGAAAGGCGAAGCTCTCAATTTATTGGTTGATCTACGTTCCTACCCTCACCTATGGTCACGAGCTTTGGGTATAGTGACCGAAAGAACGAGATCGCAGATACAAGCAACTGAAATGAGTTTTCTCTGCAGGGTGTCTGGGCTCTCCCTTAGAGATAGGGTGAGAATCTCGGCCATCCGGGAGGGGTCGGAGTAGATCTGCTGCTCCTCCACATCGAGAGGAGCCAGTTGAGGTGGCTCGGGCATCTGATTAGCATGCCTCCTGGACGCCTCCCTGGTGAGGTTTTCCGGACACGTCCAACTGGGAGGAGACCCAAAGGAAGACCCAGGACACGCTGGAGAGACTATGTCTCTCGGCTGGCCTGGGAACGCCTTGAGATTCCCCCGGAGGAGCTGGCCCAAGTGGCTGGGGAGAGGGAGGTCTGGGCCTCTCTCCTTAAGCTGCTGCCCCCGCGACCCGACTCCAGATAAGCGGAAGAGAATGGATGGATGGATGGATGGTATTTAATTTAGCCTGGTGTGTTTGAAACACCAAAATAAAATGTTGAATATCAGAAACGCTGATTTATTCAGACTCAGGACAGGTAGGCTGGCTGAAAAAGCTAAAAAAGGTTTGTAAAGTTTTAAATTTATCAGCCCATTACATTTATTTAATCACACTACAACATCCATACAGGAGAAATGATTTAAAACTGATGAATGAACATAACTGCATGTGTGGAAGGAAACTAGAGCATCAGGAGGAAACCTGCAACTTTTCCATAGAGAGGTTTGCACAAACTGATGTTTAATTCTCCTCCTCTGACGTCTATGTGCTAAAACACTCACTGACTGTAATAATATATATATATATATACATATATATATGTGTATGTATATATATACATACATTAGGACTGGGCGATATGGCCTAAAATCAATATTAAGGTATATTGATGAGATCACAGTGATAACGATACATGGACGATAACTACATGTATGAGCAAAAACAAAAGTTGTCCACTAGATGGGGCTGTCGCGTGTATTACGTTGTCATGTGACTCAAGGTGGTACAGCTTCTTAAAGGGACAAGAACGTCACCAACCTACACACTTCTTTTCATTTCTTTATTACCATATTTATTGACATGAGAAGAATTATATTGGTTAGAAATTTCGATAACGATAAGTTTTCGATTCGCCCAGCCCTGATAGATAGATAGATAGATAGATAGATAGATAGATAGATAGATAGATAGATAGATAGATAGATAGATAGATAGATAGATAGATAGATAGATAGATAGATAGATAGATAGATAGATAGATAGATCATTTATCACTCAACTAGTTGTAGTGATTATAGAATGCAGCACTGGCCTGTCACTTATTCTGATTCATCCAAGAAAATATTTATTAAATTATTAAGAACTTACAAAGAGGATGGAGCCTTTAGGTGGATCTTCTTTTTGCACCTTTGTTAAATAAACATGGATGATTCTGGAACAGGCTGAGCTGTAGTGATGGTGGTGGGTTTAACAGCAGATGGCACGGTGACCTTCTGTGTGTTTGCACCGCTGAAGGGAAAGCTAAAACGTTACTCAGACTCTTGTGAAGTCAGCCACATTCCTGCACTGATGAAGCCAACCCCCCCCCCCCCCCCCCCCCCCCCCCCCCACCCACACACACACACACACACACACATGCTGTAATGAAACAGAGCACAAACACTGTGATGGTTGATTACAGCTCCATGAAACTGTTTCTGCATCTGGAAAGGAGCAGCGCAGTTATTTCTTCTAAAATATGACTGATTCTGTTGGGCATTTTCTTCTGATTGCAGCCTGATCCGAGCAGGAGATGTCGTCTGATATCATGTAGTAAATTACACTGAGCTGGATTATGAGGGAGTGAAAGCAAGGCTTTTAACACAAACAGCTGCTCCTGGAGCCTCCGCAGGTTCACTGCTCTTGTTTTGCAGCGGTTGCAGCCGGTCGCCCTCCTGAGAATTTACCACTGCTCATTCATCTAAGTGCAATAATATTTTTATGGGATTTCTTCAAATTGTTTCAGTAAATTAGAAAAAATGAAAATGAACTTTTCCCCTTTTCTCGCATGACTTCACGTAATGATAAATGGATTGTTCGAGGGAAAGTGTAAAGAAAAATGAAGGTCTGTGGACTAAATGAACTATAATCTTACTGATGTTAAATTTCTGAAGCAAAATATTTTTGCTGTAATTCTTCTTCAATTGAGCAAAGCCAAAAGCTTCCACGGCGGCCGAGACACAACAGCAGCGCGGCGAAGGCTGGGGATTCCAGCAGCAATCCATATCAACATCTCTGAGTAATAACACGGAGTTACAGAGAAGCAGTTGTGGCCAGCTCCCTGCTGCGGTTTCACAGCTTCCAAAACACCAGCAGACAGTGTCATTACCTCGCCTTCGGGCCGGCCGCGTTGAGCGCCGTGGCCTTTCCCTTCACTGCGTTTCCACTCTAAATACACAGATCACTGCGCAAGGTTAAAAAAGCAGCGCCTGTGTATTTTGGCAGGTGGAGGGTTTTCTGAAAGAGCAACAAATCAGCTATATTTAGTTTTGATGGCTGAGGTGCAAAGAGAAGCAAGGCCCACGCCGGTAGTCCTGCACCAAAGGAGGGAGGGACAACATGACAGGAGTGATGCAGGAGACACAAACCACATGCTTGGAGGGACGCCACCACCGAATCAGGGCCAGGATTATCTTAAAAGTGAATTATTATGGTAAAACGTTTATAGTCAAATCTCCAGGGCGGTGTTGCAGAGCTCTGACAACTGCAGATCTGTCATTCACTTCGCCGTTGACGGGTGTGCAACTCGTCCTAACGTCTCACCAGACGGTGACAAAATCAGAGCTGACATTTCTCTTTCCAGCTCAAAGTTCCACGCCGCGTCAAACTCAGCAGATTTACAGCCGAGCAGGGAAGCAGCAACTGTGCTGCGCTGGAGAAAAGCTAATCTTGTTTGCATTCAATCTGCTATTTCCTCCCCTCTGAAACCTTGAGAGAGCAGAGTCATGTAATACTTGTATTAAAAATAAGTGTTGCAGAAACGGGCCTACTGCAGAATGCAGCCAGAGCCTTTATGGGCCGGCCAACGGGGCCTGAGGCGAAAAGCAATCGATATGCACAATATTCCACCGCGTCCTCTCGAATAACAATAACCAACATTTAGAACATGCACCGCAAGTGTTCAGCCGGCTCCAGAGAAAACACGGGAGACTGCTCTCCGTGTCCACATCAGAGGTGGTGAAAAGTGTGAAATGTAACGTTTGCTTGAGCGTGCTGAGGTACGCGAACGGACGTGTGTGTATCTCAGTAGAAGGCAAAGAAAATAAAACGACAGGATTCATTTCATTTCACTGCACAGAACAAGACGGACATTTAGCAGATCCATCGGATTATTCTGGGATGGCAGCCTGTGAGTTTGGTTTAATGTTCATTAGCAGCTATATTCAGGTAGACACTACTCAGCGTGGATGGCACGTGATAGCTCATGTTTTCTTATAAATCAGTTCACGGTTAGCAGCCAGTATCACTTCCTGGTTCTGTGCAGCACTTCTGGATCAGTGGCAACAACAAACCAGAATCTTAGGGTTGGTTTCACTTTTTCTCTGCTGAAAATAAACTTTTCACCTGAACAAGAAGGTGACTCATTCTATAGCCTCAGATCCAACACCGAGAACGCACAATTCCCCCGTGACTTGTACTTTGAACTACTAGGAGTTCCCTTGATGGAGCATGTCTACTCAAAAGGCTGGCCAAATAAGGTGGAGCAGTTCCCTGAAGAGTCTTATACACTAGACTTAGCACCTTGAATTTGGCCCTGCTGTGCACCAGGAGCCAGTGTAGACATGCCGGCACAGGAGTAATGTGCTCCCTGCGTGCAGTGCCTGTCACAAACCTAGCAGCCAGGTTTTGGACCAACTGCAGTTGTGCCAACACAATTAATCATTAATTAATCAATTAATCTGTAGTCTGCAAGTCTGCGCTGTAAATAAATAAAAAGTGAATTAATACAAATGTTGGATTAAGACTTAGTATCGGCAGATACTTCATTCTAAATCAGGACTCGAGGTAAAACTCATTATACTTGATACAGAACTGATTCCACTGAATTAAATCACTTTTGAGGTCAGAGAAATGGCTCTCTGAGCATAAAGCTGCTTTAGGTAATGCATCTTGTTTTACTCTGAAAAATCTTCAGTAATCATTTTGTGTGTTTTCGTCCTAACGTGTAAATCATGTGCGAAGCTTTTGATTGTTTTTGTTGCCTTCTTGGACCAGGTCACTCCTGAAATGAGTTTTTTAAACAAAGGAATAATTTTGTCAGCCCATTTCAAGATGGCCACCACGGCTAATCAGCCTTAATACACATGGCTGAAATGTTAATTAGCTGCAACATGATGTTTTTAAAATTTGAGCATAACTAAGGTGATCTCAAACCCGGTTCACACAGCAGGATTTTATAAACAGTCGGATGATTTTCAGAGCATGAGGGACCCCACATGTGTTGATAAAAAAAACAGTTTTGGTTTTACAGTGTGTGGTGTGCAGCATCTCAGTAAATACTACACACAACTTTCCTCAGTCGGACAATAAATCTCGCAAGATCAAACGTTACTTTGAGGTAAACAAACGTGGCGGAGGAGGAGCGTGCAGCGTGCTGTCCTCAAAAATCAGACTAAAGCCTTCACACTGGAAGCAACAGCGGCGCGGAACGGCATCGGAACGTTGCTGCTTCAAATAGAATCCATGGGGTTGATCCAAACTAACCCTGGTGTGGAAATTTTTAGGCGTGTTTTCAATGCAATTTCATATCTATGTAAAATATGTCAATACGTGTGACCTAAAGGCTGATGTACTCCCAGCATCCTCTGAGAAGTGCAACAGTGTGTTTTCATGGCTTTAATCCTGGCAGTGGAGAGGAACAACATATATGACATCAAACTGTGATATCAAATGTGATTTCCTTCTTATTTTTGGTTTAATGGCGGATGGCATAAACAAAATGCGACCTTTGAAATTTGAGGAATCTTGTGATCTCGTGTGTCCAGGACAGCAGAGAAGCCGCTCCACAGCTGAGACTCTCCTGGTGTGGATTTGCGCGCAGCGAAACTCACGAGCAAACCGTCCCGCTGCCGTTCCGCGTCGCTGATGCCTCCAGTGTGAAGTAGGGGTATGACGACCCAACATGTTTGAGAGCCTGGATTTATGATCGGAGTGTTCTCGACGTGCTTCCACGCAGACCAAAACTCTCTCAACACACCACACACGGTAGGATTATCTGATAAGATTATCTTTAGAGCCTTTGTGGCTATTAAATCATTTTTATTCATTTTTATTTGAGTGGTGAAGGGGGGTGAAGGATCCACATTTAACACTAATTTTTATAGAATGGTCACTAGACTTCATTAAAATAAAAATACAATAACATTCAAAAATTACATCCATGCTTTTTGGTAATCGGGCACAACCTTATGGGGAGGATCAGATCAAAGCGTGAACCGGGCTTTAGTTTAAAACTACGTGATGAAAAGACTGCAGGAAATGCTTTCCTTCAAGGAATGATTGCAACTATTCCTGATTTTGCTTCAGCTTATTGCTTTTAATTTTTGTAAAGCCAATATTCCGGTTTGATTGACAGCTGTCTGTCTCTTTGTCCTCTCTAATGGATGTGAACCGTAGTCGAGGAGAAAACTCTGCCAGAAATGTCGGTTTCCAGCCGAGCAGCAGCCAAAACCCCAACCATCACAGCCCTCTGGTGTGTCCTCAAACTAACCGACAGAACTTTGTTAAAGAAAATGAAAGGTGAGAAACCATTCAGAGCGTGATGGATGGTTTGAAAGAAAACCTTTCATGGTGAGAGCGAGCAAGCCACCTGACGTTCTCAGAGCCGGGGGGGAGGGCTGCAGCGGTGCCAAACACAGCTCCCAACCAGCTGTTCCTAACCATAAATGAAATCTATGGCTGGAAGTAAGCCTCCCTCTGGTACCATACACCTTTGATTTCCCCCGGACCGCTTACATTTGCCCAGAATATCAAAACTCCCTACCCTCTAATCAATGAAAGTTTATGGAAGGTCAGGTACCTCAGCAACACTTTCACAATAAAAGCCCAAAAGAACGGCCTGCAATCACAAGTTTCATTCTCACAAAGAACAGAGCAGGTAAGCTGAGGAGAGTTTCGTGTGACATCAGAGATGGTTTTGGGAGTTAACTTACAAAAACACACAGATGTGATCATGTGAGCAACAAATGAAAGGAAATAGGTAGAAAATCAGAGGGGAAAGAAAAGTGTGTTCGTTTTACATTCAAACTGAAACCATGCAATCTCCACATTAAAGGGCTCTCATGCTGTAGTCAGCCACAGGTATGCCGTTCGGATGCCAGGCCAGTGTTTTCCATTAGATTTCTCTGTTTTTTCAGTTGATCTGGTAAATTAACTTACAACAGGCCGAACACAAGATGCAGCCTGGAAAGGAGCGTAGCAGCAAATTGCATTTATCAAAAACACTCACTCTGACTGTTTACTTTATGTGCTCTAATAAAAGAGCTCATGCTGAGAGCGTTTCAGTGATTGCAAACGTGCACAAGAGGGGGATAAGCTCTGAGCACCGCCACCCAGACCACATGAAGAAGAGCCGCATTTAAACTAATCACCTTCATTTGTTTATCACTTCTGCTTATTTATGTGGGCAGTTTTTCCCCTAGCTGGCTGGGCTGATGGGAACGGGATTGCTCATGCCCATGGCTGCATTCTTTAATGATAACAAAGCTTGTAAAAGCTGTAGGTCACATCCTCACAGACCATTTATCACAGCTACATTTACACACGTTCAGCCATTCGTTCAGCAACTAAAACTGTCATATTCCTTTGAAGGTCCCACACTGGAAAAACAAGGCTTTATGTCTCACCACCGGTTTGATGTGGGTTTAGCTTGGAGAAGAGCCTCACAGTGACCCTCTGTAGTCATCATCATCATCATCATATAAAGGGTTCTATACCAGAATAGTAAAAATATCAGTTTCACCGCTCCTTCACCTTCCTGGGATTCTGAGCGAAAACCAAGAGACAATAGTGGGGATTCCCATGATCTAACTCAGAAATCACAACTGCCACCGTGCTTAGGGAGGCATTTCTTTATGAAAGAGGGCATGGCGTTCCAATAGCGACAGGGAATAAGATCATCAGGACTGACTGTTTCTCAGAGAGGGACCAAAGCTAAATAAACGCCAGTGGGTCCTGGACAAGGACCAGGATGACTCTGTAAGTATCACCATCATCCAGCCCTTCTCTCCAGCCTGCACATGATGAGCTTTGTCGTCTGCAGATGGAACAGCTTCACCTCTTGTTCTCATTCCAGTGTGGCACATGTTCATTCTACTATGTGTGTGTGTATATATATATTCCAGCCTTCATATAGTAACACCTACTCTATAGTTTTACATCGTTCCCTGTGTCTTGATTCAGCCAACGGGTTCTTTGGGGTCATTTTATTGGTCTCTTTAAATCATCAGCTGCTTAGCTGGAATGACTGTGTCCAAAAAGTGAAACAATGCAGTCAGGTAAGTAATTGGGGGCCACGGACCACCCAGCCAGGAGCAGCAGCAGCAGGACTGACCTGGTTGCAGCTGCTGGATTTCTGGGTTAGAAATGCCTGTCTGTCTGCCTCTATCAGTTCAAATAAATGTATTTAAAAAGTGCAAATGCACAATAAAAGTAAAATCAGTGTGTTACTAAAAGCAATAAATTCCCCTGAGATCAGGTCCAGATACAGTCAGCTCCTCTCGTTTGTAGCAGAATCAGGTTCATTGGAGTGTTAAATGGTGGTTAGTAAAAGGTTACTCTGAGGAAGCCAACAGACTTGTGTTGAACAGATAAATAATAGAAAGTGTCTATAATTAAATAATAAATGCATAGACTAGATTTTCTGCAGGACTTTAGTTCCTCATTTTAGCCACAGTACCCAGATGGAGAATGCAACATGGAATATGAACGTTAAAGCCATACTATGCAACTTTTTCATATTTTTAAATCATGTTCTTGAGCCAGTATGTGCTAACATGACCCTTTACAGGGTTCATGAAATGTCACTCAGACCCCCACCGCCCTCTGTGGCCAGAATACTGCACATGCAACTTTAGAGTGTCGTCCCTGTTAGACTTAGTCAAGTGGAGCTGACATGCCTGGTGCTGCAGTCTGCTTCCAGCATGTTTCCTGCATGTTTTAGATCATGAACACAGCTGATTTGTTTGATTTAGTGATGAACCGCTCCTGTAGACACTCATGAAGGCTGAGGAGACATTTCAGCTGTTAGATTAAAGTGTTAAAAAGATGAACGCACAGCGAGGAGAGAAGTTTCACTTTCGCTAACGAACACTAGGGGTTGCTAAAACAAGCCAAAACTGCCGAGTGTTCCTTTAAAGGACAGAGCTCGGTCCAGAATAACACAAAGGTTCCTCACGTTAGTGCTGGAGGCTAGATTAACCCTAACCCTGAATGTGTTTGAATGTTTTCTGCATTTAATCGAGACAAAGCTCTGAGAAGCTGTATCAGAGATCTGCCTGCTTAGCAACAGTCTTTGACCAAGCTGTATGGAACTAAACACCTCAAACTCTTTCAGCCTCCCATGCTTTTGTTTTGCATCACAAAGCTTCATGTGGTAAACCCACTGTGCACAGAAACGATCACCCTATGCCATATTCTCCAAGGGAGACCTGAGTTTATTATGTTGACTTTTAGAGAGTGGACGGCCCAGTGGAACCAAAGCCCACCGTCAAATGTTCAGCCAGGCCACCATCAGCCAGTTTCGCATGACCTTCTCTGCCATGGAGCATATTCCCAGCTTTCATCTCCCTGTGGATTTCCCTCATAAAATGCGGACAGCACAAGCTCTTCAAGGTTGGTTTGAGGATGCAGTCTATGTCATCCTCACTGAGCTGTGCAGCAAAAACACACATACGATGATTTTTCCAGCGATTAAGATCCTCCTGGTTGAATAAGAAGCTGTTGGTGCAAATTGATTTGTTTCACAGCAACAGGATCTATTATTGTAGATCTGTCGTCATTTCAGAAGCTCTAAAACACGTAGAAGCAGGAGCCGGGTTTGAAAACTTTGTGAAGTCTGAGTCGGTTGGAAAATCTGCAGCTTCAGACCCAAGGTTTTTCAGAGTGCTCTGAAGTGTTTGAACCTACAGTAAAGGTTATGATAAAGTTTATTTGTTCTCACTGCTCAGTGCCACTTAGTGTCTCCATCATGTGAACTTTTATCAATGCAGTTTTAAGCCACCCAGTTCTGCAGTAAGTCAGCTCTTTAACAAACCAGACAGCCAGTCCAACGGTGGCAAACAAGTGTGAGAAGGTTTATGAATTCACCGTCCCCCGGCTGCTGGCTGGCAGCTGAGGACGTGAGTCACTCACACCAGAGTGGCAGTGGCAGAGAGGCAGGCAGGCAGAGATGCATGGAAGAAGGGGAACTTCCCATTAAAGGATGGCCAAGGAGCCGGGCTGTGCCAAACACGCCGGCAGAATGTGCACTTCATTAGTGGGAAAGTGCCGGAGAGAACTGGTCCAGGCCAAGTTCCGTGAAGCTCGGGAAAAGCTCATAAAATAACATGCCAAGGAACCATTCTAATACATTTGAACCAAGAAATGGAGCAAGGCAGCAGGACGGCAGAGGCCTCATCAAAACGAACAGAGTAGCTTTAAACCGAGCTGCAGCATCTTCCATGAAGAACAGAGATATAGCTGGGGTGCATCAGGAGATCCTCACTTTTCTTGTTCTTGCAGAAAACTGCAGATCTGAGTCCTGCTCCAGAGTATCTGGGTTTCGTAGCACATCAGGAACCACGGAGCTACAGCAGCCACCCAGCTGTCTGACCCAGGGAAGCTCACATAAAACACAACCTTTTCTCCATATGGCTACACTTACAACACTCTCCTCCAGCTTTATGTTAACAGAGTTTCTGATGCAACACCACCAAGACCTTTTGTGCAAGTGAGAATCATAAAGAAAAAAGTACAACACGAAGTGGGAACTGAATATTTATGGAAATCCTAAAGGCCTCAAATGAAAAAGGTGCAAAAGGTGATATCTAAAGGCTAGATGCAGCACTGGTTTCTTCTATTCCCAGAAAAACGACACACTGTGATTCAAACTCAGACCCACAGGGATCAGTAAGAGTTGCCTTTTTGTCCCCATTTAAGTCTTGTTCACAAAAAGACAGGATGCCTCAATATTTATGGGCAGGATCTCCTTCCTCACCAGAGAGCTTGGGTCTGAGCTTGCAGCACCTGGACTGTTACAGATCCCTACAGCCCCTTCAACTTCTTGGACTCACCACAGGAGCCCGCTTCCCTCTTTCTCTGCAGCCAGAGTCCTCCACTTCCACCTTGTAACCGTGCTCTTAGCTGGTGTTTATTCTCTTAAATAGTAACAAAAGGACGGGGCCGCCGAGAACTGTATCTTTTTACAATGTGGTGACATCACTTGAAAAAGGAGGCAAACACATCGAACTCAGGCTCCTGGTCTTCTAAGTTTACAGTTCCCTGCCTGTCCATGCAGAGGGGCCTGATCTGACCGCCAGTGACCCCCACACTGCTCACATTGGTTTCATAGCCCAATGAAATCAATCCAATGGACACGCTTGTACTGTGCTGTTCATTTGGTCAGAGAGGAGAATTCAGATTTGTGCCCTGTGGTGACCAGGAAGCAGAAAAACCCAACAGGTGTTGTGGAAATAAAGAATGTTTCAGTTTAACACAAAGAAATCAAAGGTCAGCTGGAATTATGATGAGAAAGCACACACTTCGCCTTCAAAGGGACAGTTTTGGGTTTGGAGGAGATGCTCTGAGCAGTGAGGATCTCACCTGCAGTGGATGGAAGTCTGAATCCCATCGGTTTGGAGGAACAGGAAGAATTTCTCACAACGGAGGTCAAACTAAGATCTAGTGAGAGTGGGACCAGTGTCAAAATTCATTTCTTCAACTTCAATGTGTTCAAAAATAAAACTTTTCATTGAAATCATTTTTCACAATGAAAGTTTTTAGATTTAAGTTGGTTCAAAACAACATCAATCCCTGATCCCTGAGCATCTGTCCTGGTCTGACAGCTCTAGGCTTGACTCCAGTGAGAACGTCTTGTTTGGACTCACAGGTTTTCAGTTTGGTTTTGGTTCCTTGCTGCCATATCAGCCTTTTGTTCATATTATTACAGCTATTTTTAGTCAACATCTACTTCTTTGCTTCCTTTGTCCTTTTGATCATCCTAACATCCCAACTCCAACACACGGTCACAAAAGTTGGATCATAAAGAGCGAGACCCTTCAGCTGAGGATGAGTTTTCTCTGTACCGTTAAAGATCAGGTCAGGAGCTCATTCTGACGAGGCTAGGAGAACGTACGTATCAAAAGAGTCAGCTGAGGTGGTTTGGACATCTTACAAGGGTGCCAAATGGCCTCCTTCATTTGGAGGTTTTCCTGTATTTCTCCTGAGTGATACTTGCAGAAGACTGTCAGTGGAAACCAATCTGCTGGTTTCAACTCAACCCATTGCTGCTGCAATAAACCTTAAGTCAAGCTAGTAAACTGACTAAACCGTGACATTTATTTTCTATTAGTTGAGTCCAATACGTCTATTTGACTATAAAGCTCTAATCAGAAGGTCTCTGGTTACTCTTAGTCTGCCTGGCAGGGGCGTTAATCTGAGATCTGGTGTTGCTCGTTGTACCAGGAGTGAAAGTTAGTCTAGTTTTCATCTCAGGCTTAAAGTTCCTATTTTAAACGGCAGTCAGATCTAGTTTTAGCTGTAACAAAGCATCATTTAGCTGCTGAAACGAGCTGTTGACTATTGTGACTCTAGTGAGGATCAGCTGATCTCCAGCTGGGTAGGTTAGAACAAGGACCTTCTGCTAGTTGTTGAGCCTCTGGTCTGCAGTCAGCTCTGTAATGAGGAGCATCGCCTCTGCTTCTGGGTCGACAGGAGCGGACTGGGCCAAGAATCAGCCCTGGAACATCTCCATCTACCCGGCCGGGGGTGGGGGATGCTGGTGGAAATCTCTCGTGAACTTAGTTGACGGCGGATTTCTGAATAGGGGCGGGAGGCACCTCTGCCCTTCTGGGATTCTACAGAACTCACAGGTGGGGGGGTGATGGTGGCTCAGGGGCTAGGAGTTTGCTCTGTAACTGGAAGGTTGCCAGTTTAAGCCTAGGCTCCACTTGTGTCAGTCACTGTGTCCTTGGGCAAGACACTTCACCCTCCCGTCTCTTGGTGGTGTCTGGAGAGACTGGTGGCACCAGTGTACAGCAGCCTCACCTCAGTCAGTGTGACCAGTGTGTGAATGAATGAATGAATGAATGAATGAATGAATGAATGAATGAATGAAACACTTTGAAGTCCTCTGACTCTATGCAAGTGCAGGTCATTTACCATTTGCTTCCTCCGTGCGGTCACTTTGACAGCATCTGTTGACTACTGAATACCCCCATCCATCCACACACACACACACACACGCACGCACACACACACACACACACTCCAATCCAAAGAGTCAAAGTCAAAAGCCAGATACACTGAGCAGCTAAACAAAAACACAGGGACTATGGTAAACATTTCCAGCTTTAACATCCAGGCCAGCTGGAGTCTGACACAGTTTCATGTTCTGTTCAACTAAAAACTACTCCTGGACCTCTGCTTTGGCCTGAGCAGCGTTCTCTTTCCTCTCAAAAGCTCACAACATATGAAAAATAAACACAAAATATGGACGTCATTCTACAGGAAACCCCAAGGATGACATCATATTTGCTCCAACACGTTTCAAACAGCCAATAACTGACCTCACATCCTCTGGATTCTGAGAAAAAATCTGCATAAATGAGATTGGAATTTCTGACCTCTCTGTCCAATATTCACCTTCATTTATTTCTCACCAAACCCTAAAAACTCCATGATGTTCACCAGCTCTGAGTGTCTCCAGCTGCATATCTGAATTCAGGATCATAAATGCGTGAGTGTGTTATTTGCTGTTATTATGTATAGGTATATTTAAAATTTTTAAAAATCTGTTGCCACTGATGAATCTTTCAATATTATAAAGTAAGCTGGGAGAGCAACCACTTTCCATGTTTAAACCAGTAATAAATCCACCATGAGCGCTAACAAAGATGTATAAATCTAAAAAGTTTAAATAATAGTTAATATGGAACATTTTATGATATTTTGAATGCTTCCCAGAGCTGTGGATCTATGTTCTGGGCCTGGAGCCTGGAGCGAGGCCTCCATGCGTTTCCCTTCCTGAGACAAGGTAGAGCAGCTCCCCGTGTGAAATCAGAACCATTTCATTTATAGTCCGTTCTCACGTGAGCCATCAAATCTGAAACCTATAGCCAAAAGTCTTACCTTTATATTTAATATAAATCTCCTTTGAAAGATAAAAAAACTCACGAGAAAAGAACTAGATCAGGTACGATTGCTCAAGGAGATTTAGAGATGGCCTGTTCAGATGAACCAGAGACTATTAAAGCACTTCCCATTTCATGCTGGGTAGTAAATGAATTCTTGAGAAACATTTTAATTTCATGCCCAAATGGCAAGGACGTGTGATGAGAGCAGTCAGAGTGTTAAGTTGGATATTCGGGGTCCTGCACCAGCCCTCGGCCCTCTCCTAGGTGTTTCATAATGAAGTCTTGGTTCATCCAGTCCAGCTCTTGGGCTGAGATTATGTGCTTCACAGACCAACCCCAGGGCCCTTTAACTTCCATAAAACATAATCCTGGAACACACTCACACCATCCATCACTCCGACACACGCTGCACAGCTAAGTCACTCCGCTCCTTCACAGTGACAGATACAATTCAGGACTTTTAGCAAATGTTGCATCTACAGAAATACAATCACCGTTTTCTCCACCTCTGTGATTCAGGACAGCGTGGTGTGAATCTCAAACGCAGCCGCCACAGGAATGCTACACGCAGCCAAAGTGTGAACTCCTGCAGACGTTAGAAATATGTGATTTGTGAGCAGATTTAACACTCCATCACACCTCCCTCTGCAAGCCCCTTAACGTCCAATTAAAGCATTCAAACACGAGTGGCAAAAACCTATTTCCATCCAAAGGTGTAAGGAGAGAATGTGGTTCTCTGTGGGTATTATTGGTCCTTTTACCAGAACCTGGGCACCAATCTGAAGTCCATGAGAAGACATGTTTCTCTACACATTTACACTCCCAGCAGACGCAGCAGCACAGAGCGCTCACACGGTCCAGCCACAGAAGGACGATTTTCCTCCAGCTTCAAACAAATACTCAAGTTGTGACTCGGCTTCCCTTGATTTTACAACAAGGCATCAGTGTAGGTGTAAAACAGGTCACTGGGACCTCCCCGGGACCAGTGCAGAGTTGTGTGACCTGCCAACATCCACAGTTACACACACACACACACCCCCGTCTAAACACCCATTTAACCAATAACTCCACCCTCACCCGTATGTCGTAAACAGCTTAAAACCCTATTAAAGAGCACAAATATGTTTCAGAAACTAAGTCGACATTTATAAAACAATACTTCCTGTCTGTGAGTTGACTCAGTGAATGTGGAGGCAGAAGCTTATGACGTACTGGTGGTGGTCAGATTTTTCCCTGGCTACGAGTTGTGAACATGCATCCTCTAAATGTATCAGTAAAAGAGGTGATTTACTGGACTGGAAGGGAAGTGATTACGAGTGACTGATGAGAGAGCAGCAGCAACCTCCCCAAAGACTGCACCTGTGTGTGTGTGTGTGTGTGTGCATGCGTGTGTGCGTGCGTGCGTGCGTGCCTGCGTGTGTGTGTGCGTGCCTGCGTGCGTGTGTGTGTGTGTGTGTGTGTGTGTGTGTGTGTGTGTGTGTGTGTGTGTGTGTGTGTGTGTGTGTGTGTGTGTGTGTGTGTGAGACCGACGTAATAATGCCTGAAAGTGTTTTTTGTGCGATCGCGTGTATCCATGTGTGTCCACTCACTAAATGCAACCATACAGGCATCTGAGCTATTAATGCAAACCACAGCGGAGCAGAAAATCCATCAATAACACCAGAGTCCATTATGCAAAAAAAAAAAAGATGTTATTCTAGTTCAAAGAGTAGGAGCAGAAATGAGAGGAAGAGAAGCAACAAAGCTGGACTCAAGCCAGAAATGATTCTTGTCTGTAGAAATAAGGCTCCTTGTGGGTAAAATAATTTAAAAGGTCTTGGTTCGGATGAGAATCTGCAAGTTTCTCGACGGTCCCTAGGAGCCAAAGGACCTATTTGTAAAAGTGTCAAGATCTGCTCCCATTTTTTCAAGTGGAAAACCATTTCCTGACTCTGTAATGCACACACGTCTGGCACATCACAAAGGGAGGAAAGAGGCCAGGGGAATAAAGAAATGACATGAAATCACACGGTGAATGTTATTGTTGTTGCTGCTGATGTGGGAAAATGACTGCTGCATTATTCATCCTCCTTCCAACAACATCACAAAGCTGTTTTTAGTGAGGCCTGATTTCACCAAAGCCCTGACCTGCAGTCTGCATGAACAGCTTTTTACAAACATTCCTCCTTTTCTCCGTTCCACCCTTTTTCACCGACCCATCTCTCCCTCCATCTGCTTCTTCAAACATCCACCTCCTCCACTCTTTTTCCTCCATGCCTTCATCTTTCTAGCCATTAGTCGCTTTTCTAAATGTGTCTGCTAAATCTCTCCAAAGCTTTAATCACTCGGTCCGCGCTCTGTTTCCGACTTTCCACCTCAGCTCAGGACCGGGGTGATGGAGTATTCACTAGACTCCTTTAAAAACGTCACTCCTGACAGGCTGAATGAGACACTGTTGATTTACCCTTCCAGTGTGCTGAAGTAACTTTGTTAACGTGTCTCACCAGCCGATTAACGAGACTCGAGTGTTGCCAGGAAACAGGTGCTGGGAGAGTTTTACTGTCCATCAGCTCACCAGCAGCAGCTGATCAGCAGAAGCTGGACCAGACACAATCACATCCAGAGATTCAGACGTGAGGATCCACCGAGGCAGACCCCGAGATACTTGAACTCCACCACTTGAGGCAGGACCTCATCCCTGACCTGGAGAAGAAATTCTACCCTTTTCTGACTCAAGACCATGGTCTCAGATTTAGAGGAGCTGATTCTCATCCCAGCTGCTTCACACTCGGCTGTGAACCGCTCCAGCGAAAGCTGGAGATCACGGTCTGATGAAGCCTACAAGACCACATCATCTGCAAAAAGCAGAGACCTGATCCTTAGGCCACCAAAACGGATCCCCTCAACATCCTGGCACACACGAGTGTAGTGGTGTTTGCAGGAGGACATAGGTGTGTAAGAGGAGGTCAGAATGTCTTGTCCGTACCACATATCCTCCCTGCTGTAAGGTCATGAAGGAGGTTTTTACTCAGAGCAGGTTCTGAGTTCTCCATGGCCCAGTGGTGACGGGAATGACGTATTTGTTACTGGGTGGGACGTTCTGGTGTGGGCTGCTCTGATGGTGTGAGCACTGTGGGGATTTTTAAAAGGCGCCTCACGCCTTGTTGCCCTCCGCCCATTGCATCATGGTCGTTTGGCCTGTTTTCCTTCTGATGGGTACCTGGACCTTCAAGCTCATGTCCAATAAAAATACCAGTAATCCAGCTTCTGTACAGGATGAGTCATTTGGGTGAAGACCACAAAGATGGAATAATCAATGATCTTCTGTTTCTGTCATGATTTTTGATTCACTTTTGCTCCCAGATTTGGACAAACCAGGAAAAGTATTACATCATAACATGTCGATCTGGAATGGTGTGCTCTGGTTTATGGTAGTAGTACATTGTACAGCAAAACAGGGTGGTGGTACCCCTATTTAAAACGGGGGTGTGTTCCAACTACAGCGGGATCACACTCCTGATCCTCCATGGCCTATTCAAGGGGTTCTGGAGAGGAGGGTCTGTTGAATAGTTGAACCTTGGATTCAGAAGGAGCAACGTGTTTTTTTAGTCGTCGTGGAACACTGGACCAGCTCTGCAAAAACAAACCTGTAAGATTTACTTAATTCAATTATGTCATGTGGTTGCACACAGCTGCTTTGCTTGGGTGGAAAATGAAAATGTTGAGTTGAATTAACACAATTCTTTCATGTTCAACAAACATGTTTATTTTGTGTTGATGCGACGTGATTGAAACACGTTTCTATGAAGTCATTTGAGCTCTTCAATCATTTTACTCCAACACAATTTTCTCACTTTATTCCAACAATATTCAATAACGTACTCCAATATTACTCAGTCACTTAAAAACGACATGTTTTCTTCGTGGTAAATCGTCATATTATATTCTAGTGTCAAATACAAAAATGATGGTGGCCAGGAACCACTGGTAACCTTTCAAAATAAAATGTCAAATTTCACGGCAGTGACAGTAAAGTACTGAGCTGACATTACTGCTAAACTGAAATCAAAAATCTAATCTTTGTTAGTTTTTCAGTGTTTTGTCAACTCAGTCACAGCAGAGAAATCAGAAGTTTTCTTTTGAAAAAGGTTACAGGAAGAAAACAATGTAAACGTTCTGCTGAAGTCTTCTGGTGTCAAGACTGTCAACACAACAGGCAGATGTGCTGAGGTGGAATGTGGATTTTACCAATCCTCACATCTGTCTTGTAGTTTTTTGCTTTACATGCACAAACTATTCCTCTAAGGTTTGTCTTCCATCCAGATCCTAACATTGATCCTGCAGAGCTCCAACTCTTCTCCTTCAGTCTTTTAGGCCTCCTCCACTCTTTCTGTTATTTATTTGATGCATGCAGTGATGCAGCTGTCGTTCTTTTCTCATGAAAAACAAAAAAACATTTTATAGTTTTATACAATCAAATCCAAACTGCCTATAAAATCCTGCATGAGCTGTCCTGACAGAAGGTTACATCACTCAAAGGAGAGGAGCTTTACAAACACAGACGCAGAGCCCTTCGGTTCCATCAGATATAATCTGACAAAGATCAGATATCAGATCAGGCATTTAAAAATAACTTTGTTATGATTCTGAACAGATGCCTTCCTTTAATTTCTCTTCACTCTTCTGATCAGCTTTCCATCAGCCCAGACGACTAATAACTACAGATGTCGTTTCCACGGCAGGAAGCTCCACAGGAGCGCCCGGCCCGCTCAGACCGTCAGAGGAAGCTGTTTGCTGACAAATGGGATTTGGTGTTGGGCTTGAGCAGCGTTTACTGGTGGGTTTTATTAGCTAAAAGAGCACAATATCATGGCGGTTTTCTGCTCCATGCCTCTCCAGTGGAGTGGAGAACGTTGCAGGGAGCACCAGGAACTTGGTGCTGTTAAACAGAGGCAGGGGACCAGTGAAGAGAGTGGCACTGGACAGCAGATGGAGAAAAGATCCTGCAGGAGATGAACGTCTGTTTGTCTTCACACCAACAATCTAATCAGTCTGGTTTTTTCTTTTCAGTCTCCTTCTCTAAAGGAAAAGTTAAATAGTTTTATTCATGCCTCCTCTGAACATTCAGCTATAGCCTCTACACTGGTGCTGATGTTCTCATGACTGAATGACAGGGTTTGTGTTGCTGCCTGGATATTTAAAGGTGGTCCAGTAGGGGGCAGTCTTGTTCAACAAAGCAGGCAGCATGCCTCACAGTGTGTGTGTGTGTGTGTGTGTGTGTGTGTGTGTGTGTGTGTGTGTGTGTGTGTGTGTGTGTGTGTGTGTGTGTGTGTGTGTGCGTGCGTGCGTGTGTGTGACCTTATTGAATTTAAAAATTTAGATTTTAATTTAATAAAAATATTTTTAAATCAGGTAAATTTTACCTGGTGTGGTCGATTTTAAAACAAGAGTTTAAAGGATGTTTTGTAAATTTTAAAAACTTTTGATCAGACGTCAGAAACTCACAGACCTTAAAAACGGGTCAAACCACATCTCAATGAAAAAACACATTTTTGTTCTAATTAGTACAAATAAATACACATCTGTGCTTCTGACACGTCAAAGCAAGTTTGTTTTCATTTAAAAATGTCACATAAATGGTAATAATTCATTTTCTGATAGCACTTTTAAAGTTAGAACAAAGCTTACAGTCACGTTGAGATGTTTAAGACCAGCTGTTAACTTGTTTCTAAGTTTAAGCTTCAGATTATTTACAGAACACACGTCTTTAATTCATTTGTTTGCTAAATGACACGATACAGAGCAGGTTTAAAGCGTGATATAAAATGTTGGGTTAGGGTAACTAAAACGCCATCTAACACAAAGACATTAAACAAAATAACATCTAATGTCTGCAGCTCCTAACTTTGTGTTCACTTACAAAAATAAAAGACAACCCTGTGACGTGTTTCACTCAGACAAGACAGTTTGAGAGGCATAACCCCATTTACTAGAAATGAACTATTTCATGTGAAGCTGTGATGTGGAGGAAAATATGACTCTGGGGTCTGAATATTTAGAAAAAAGCAGCCATCCTGAGAGCTGCTGCTGCTGCTGCTGAGGGAGAAGATGAGTGAGAGTGTAGGTGAGGAAGTGGGGGCTTCGAAACCACAGCAGGTAGAGGCAGGTTTACCTCCCCCTGCTCCTATGGACCTGACATCCTGTCTGTGTGCACGCTCAGAAAACACTGACTGTAGATCCAAACACTCCAGAGGAGGACACACGGCTGCTCCGGCTTCTCGGACCACCACTCAGGTAGGAATGAGACACGGTGTGACAGGAAGTGTGAAGGTCAGGCGGGTTCGGGGTGAACATCGGAATAATGTGGCTTTTAAAGGTGGGACACTGAACAGCTAAAGCAGCTGATTTCTAGAAGGTGACCTTCAAATGTGAACTCATTTGTAGAAAAAAACTAAATTAAATTCCTGAATCCTTTTAAAACAACAAAATGAATTATAGGCATCAAAAAAATTAAAAAATAACAGAATATTTTTCTAGATTTAGACAAAAATCCAGTTCCACATCTGCTCCTGTTGGGCCTTAACTTTGTCTGAGCGGTTCTCCTCTCTCACTCTGTTATTGGAAGAGGAGTGTCGGCCATTACGGCCTGGCAGCTGCAGCTCTCAGACTCCGTAGGAGTCATATTATCATACAGAACGATGGCGGTGGGGCCAAAGGGCACGGCGTGATCTCTGTGTCACTGAAGTTAAACTCACAGGACAGGTTAGAGTAACAGTCAAATAAAACCAGAGGCCTGCATGTGAGCTAATCATCCTCTAAAATAATATCTGACTCATCGTTTAATTATCATGAGAAATTAAACACCACATGTGACACCAGTCTGGTTTTCATCTGGAAAAGCTCATCAAGTAAAATAAAGAGAAGGCATAAAAACAGCCAGCGACACTGGTTCTGGTGGGTTACACCTGATGAACAAAACAAAAATTTAAATAAAATGGTCTGATTATTCAGATTTGGTTGTTTTCTGAGCCGGCTGACCCTAAAGACGTGTCTTTTTAAACTCTGAAACTATTTACTGCTTGTTTCCAAATAAGAGACTAAAGGTCATTTAAACTCTGGAGCCTAGAGGAGTTGTTGATTTTATCTGTTTTATTTTCATTCTGATCCGTCTTTAGCTGTTCAGTGTTTTGACAGTGAAGACGGAGGCCGGGGTGATACGAAACCCAACCAAAACCACAAGCATGTTGTGTGCAGACGATGTTCTGCAGCTGTAAGAAACCCAGAATTAGGCTGCAGCAGCTCACAGATATACTCATCAGACAATCATCTGATTTATATTACGTCACAATAACCACTCAGTCTGTCCTTCCTTGTGAAATAGGTTTAAACATCTTTTATTAAGTCTGAATGCAGTTCATTTAAAATAGCTTTAAAACCTACATGTTAGTAATAATCACTGCTTCTGGCTCTTGGATGAAAATGATTGTTTTATGATCATGTAGAGTTCAGAGGGCCGGTGGAGCCGAGAGGGATCAGAGGTTCCTCTGTGGCTCGATAGGGGGCGCTGCAGACCTGATCTCTGCAGCAGCTCTGCTCCCACCGGCTGGAACGTTTTAATCATTTTAAATTATTCATCACATTTAATAAAAACACTGAACGGAAATGGGTGCTACTCCAGTTTTATGACAATTTACCTGAAGAATTCCGGTTTAAATTATTTGTTTGATGCATTTTTTAAAGCTTCTCTAAATTCTGTGTTTAATTATAGTATTGTTTTTGTTTCGTTTAAATAATAATTTTAGTATTTGAACTATGATTTTTTATGCATGTGTAGTGGATATGACGTCATCAAACTGCGGCAAAAATATTCTAATCAAAACCAAAAACGAGCCAAACAAAAAAACGGTCCAAATTCTGCATTAATTTAAAATGAACACAAACTAAAAAATCAGAATAAATCAAATGATGTAAAAAAATATATTTTTAGAATTATTGTTATTTTTATTTTATTTCTTTCTTCTATTTTTTTTTGCACATTTAGTTTTCTATTTCTTATAGATTACTGTGATTTAAACAGACGCCTATTTATCAGGGGTTTTTTTGCCTACTTTAGATAATGTGGGCTATTAAAATGTATTTATATTTTAGATAAATGTGAGTTTCTCCTTTGAGTTTAATAGAATTTAGCAAAGTTATTTATCTTCACAAACGGGAGAAGCACACCCGCCCAGAGGACGGGATAGAGTGGTACTGGGTTATATTTAAAGCTCCAATCTCAGATTCTAACTCTGTATTTATTCTGATTATTTATTTATTCTTACCAGTGGCATAAAACAGCTTAATGAGGCGGATCACTGATGCCATTTAGAAAAAAGAATATATATATATATATATATATAGTTTGAAGGGAAAAAGTATGTGTGCTGTTCAAGAATCCAAACAGGTTTAAAAGAGCGTGGACCCCCCACCCCCCAGGTCTCTGTGCGGGGTGAGAGGTGTCAGAGGAAGGCAGGTTGGACTGCGCTGCTCCACTATGGTCTGGAGCCTTAGTTGCTATCCAAACACAAATAAACAGAGGGGAACATTGGAGTTAATGATAGAGGAGGGGGGGTGGAGGCGTGTCGGGGGCGGGCTGTGCGCTCCGGACTCCGGGAGCCCTAAAAAGTGAAGAACCGCACACTTCCAGCCCCAGCTCCGGACGGGACTCCCACGCTGCTGCTGCTGCTGCTGTCTCTCCTCCAAACCTCTTCCCACAACTTTTCACAACTTGTCACGTGCGCGAGGCTCCGCGGGTCCGCGCCCGGCTGATGGACTTGGATCCATGGAGCGCGTTTAGCGGCGCTTTATTGGAGCTCGTCGCCCCTGTAGTTTGTGTGGATTACTGAGTCACCGCAGGACCCTTGGCAACTGTTTACTGGGTAAGATTGTGTTTGGCAGGGTTCATGTCAGGAACCACTTTTGATCTGATGAGAAAACTTAGGGTTCGGCTGATCTGAGTCAGCTTCTCACTACAATACTAGAAAAGGGGCAAATCTACATTGTTGCCCCAGTCTGCACGACTGGGACATCCCTGCTCTGTGTTCTAGAGCAAGGCATGACTGAACCAGAGCGGTAGACGTTTGCAGAAACAGAAAGAGTTGGAAGAACAGAATGAAGTCCAAAGGTGAGAGGAGAACCAGCTGAAGGAAGCTGCGCTAATGGGCAACAAGTGCCCTCCCGCTGATTTATGCTGCACCTGTGCGACATTATATTTAACTCCATCGCATGTGACTGCAGGGAAAGCAAAGTCCAGCGATTTCAGGGATTCGTGCAACAAAACTAATGATCTGACTGGAACAAGTGGCCGGCAGCCCCTCTGCTACCGTGCACGCGCGACCTGAACACTTTCTGCAGAAAGTGCGCAAAACTTTTAATCTGGTCTGCGCTTTTTCCTCTTGCACACTCTTAGTTGACATTATTTGATTAAAACATGCGACCTTAATATTTAATCAGACACAGATAATTGGATTCTGATTATTTTATCCTCTGCTCGCAGTCGCTCCGCTGGATTAGCGCCACTTTCACCGTCTGGAGCTTTCCGCAGTCCCGGTCTCAGACTGGGAGCCATAACTTCTAATGTCCACAAAAACGGATCCAGGCCAGTTCCCGTCCGCTGTCCTCGTTTATCCCAGAGACAGACAGCTCGCTTCAGGTTTTATTACAGGCAAACATCGTTCAGTGAAATATAGCCTGTAAATGCGCACAGCCCTTATAATGAAAATATTTGCTAAAACTGTCCACAGAGGAAATTATTGGTTCAGATAAAATCAGTTATATTACAAATAATATGTTTCTATTGAATTGATGTTTTTCTCTATTTTTCTGATTGCAGTTTTTTAATATTTGGTTTGTGGTGATGAATAAATCCCACTTCCTTTAAACGCTGTGACCCGTCAGGGATCTGCTGCGTCTTTCGCATGATCTGAAGTTGCAGAATGTGTTAATCGGAGCCACATGGCCACTTCCAACACCCTCCTGTCATTATAATATCGATGACTAATTTGTTTAATGACATTACAGGCAAGCGCAGCGTTTAACGAGTCAGATTTTTGTTATTAGAATGTTTGTTTGGGTTTATTTGTCAGCTCTCTGGTCTCATTAAAACAGATCCCATATTTTTATTAGATTGATATTAAAGTTTATGTGTGGTTTTCTACCTGAAACCAGAATTATTCATCTTAATCTGTCGCATCTCATCGCCTGATTCTCCCTGTCTTCCTCAGGGTTTCCAGCGCCTTTTCTGCAGAGGTCTGAGCCGAAATGGGGAGCAAAGCCCTGCACGCTCCGATCCCCCTGCACCCAGCCCTGCAACTCACCAACTACTCCTTCCTGCAGGCCGTCAACACGTTCCCCGCCGACCAGCTGCAGGGGCTGTACGGCCTCAGCGCGGTGCAGACCATGCACATGAACCACTGGACTCTTGGCTATCCGCACATGCAAGGACTGAGGTCAACGATCACGGCGGCCGCCCAGGGTCTGGTGGACCCCAGAATCCACTTCCCGGCGTTGCCTTTCACAGCCGCCGCGCAGCTCTTCCACCCGAAACAAGCCTCCGTGACGCACGGCGTGCCCTCGCTGCACAAGGACAGACCCAGGTTTGACTTTGCCAACCTGGCGCTCGCCGCCACTCAGGAGGACCCGCCGAAGGCTGCGGATCTGGCAAAGCTGGCCTCGGGACTCGGGGGGACCATCTCCGAGCTGAGCAAGCTGTCCCCGGACAGAAAACCCACCCGGGGCAGGCTCCCGTCCAAAACCAAAAAGGAATTTATTTGCAAGTTTTGCGGGAGGCATTTCACCAAGTCCTACAACCTCCTGATTCACGAACGGACCCACACGGACGAGCGGCCCTACACCTGCGACATCTGCCACAAGGCCTTCCGAAGACAGGACCACCTCAGAGACCACAGGTACGAACCGCCTCTGCGTCTGAGAGGAACCACCTTTAGTCCTGACTAACCCATGAGTCTGAATGTTACTGTAAACACATCTGATTCTGTGATTCTCTACACGAGGGCGCTCAAGGTCTAAACACGGACACATGTTCATGCTTTAGACTCGTGCACCTGTGTGACGTCCACGCACGAGCAGACGTTGATGACGTGTCATTTCTGTTCCACAGATACATCCACTCCAAGGAAAAACCCTTCAAATGTCAAGAATGTGGGAAAGGGTTCTGTCAGTCTCGAACTCTAGCCGTCCATAAAACCTTACACATGCAGGTAAGCCCAGAGAACCCACGTCACCGTGACCTCACACACCTGCTGATCGTGTATCTGCTGCATGCATGGGGACAATTGGCCTGTTCTGTAGCTGCACGTGTGCGTTATCTGATGTTGTGATGGAGATTCTGTAACTGAAGGAATAATCCTTTGCTTGCTTTAAATCTAAACAGGAGTCTCCCCACAAATGCCCCACATGCGGAAGAACCTTTAATCAAAGAAGTAACCTGAAAACTCACCTTCTCACCCATACAGACATCAAGCCCTACAGCTGTGGCCGCTGCGGAAAGGTGTTTCGGCGCAACTGTGACCTGCGACGGCACAGTTTGACGCACAGCCCGCATCAGGACTACTAGCCCGGACACTTACTAAATAAATCAGAGACACGGACAAAGCCCAGTGGGACAAATGAGTCTCCAAAAAGACTTTCCTCAGGAGGACACGTTTACGTCAGGACATTTTACCGAGGGATTAGTTTGCGCCTCAAAGAGGAGGAGGAGGAGGTCCATCCTCATCCTCACCACCTGTAAATAGAAAGATCATGTACAAAATGTTTTATTATTATTGTTTGTGATTTGGAAAATGATGACATTTTGGGGAGGGGGGAGGGGTAAATGCCATAAGTTTAAAGTATGTTAAATTGTATTTTAGAAATAAATATTTCCACGAACCCTTTGCAGTCGTCCTGTTTTTTGTTTTTTTTAGTTTTTATCTAATTGTGCGTTTTTATTCCAGCTCACCCACATCTGGATCAGCCAGAGAAAGATAACAATCTGAGCAGGAATTTAAGGAATAAAGTCCCTGAGCTGCTGGCTTTTCGTGTGGATGAGAGGAAAAGACAGCTTCATGAAACGGAAGAAGGCTGATGGGCTGTCTCACATCTTTATCTGATTATATTAATGACTCACAGCACGGAAGAAGCATTTTTACACAAATAATATCAACGTCATACCTCTATCACATGATTTTACACCTGGTTATTTTTATTATGAGACGCGCCTGCTGCCGCTCGACTTTTAACAAAATGAATCCAAGTTTTATCTCCTGTGTCAGCTGTTCTGTTGTTTTTGATCAAATTATTTAAAATCATTAAAACAAAGAGCGGTTCCAGAGGAGCTGGATTCTGCTGTATTCCTGTAGATAATCTGGATTTAATCCATCTAAACTTTGACCGGCCACTCATTATCCACTGTTATTATTATTATTATTTATTTATTTATTTTAAACACAGCTCATCTCTGCGCGTAACGGCCTGCAGGCCCGCTCTGTTCTCTTGGATTTAGCGGAAATTGTAACACATTTTTGATAAGACTCACTGGTTTTTACCTGACACTGGTGGTTATTTAAAAAAATAGTTTATCCGCTATAAACCAGTCCCGAGGCCAGTAACGTCGTCAGCAACACAAAAGACTTTAAAATGCGCTCATCGGTGCTGAAAAACCGGCTTTTGCGCACCAGCAAGTTCCAATGTTATCTAAGAATGATGTCCCAGGGAATATATATATATATATATATATATATATATATATATATATATATATATATATATATATATATATATATATATATATATATAATGAATTTAGATGATCAGATAAAACGAAAAGATATTTTAAAATGATCATAAATTAGTATATTTAATCATATGTGTAAGATCTAACCAATTTTTTAAACGATGTAATACATCAATAATAATAATAATGATAATAATAATAATAATAATAATAATAATGATAATAATAATAATAATAATAATAATAATAATAATAATAATAATAATAATAATAATAATAATGTGTATTTAAAATATATTATTCCAACTTCACTGTTACATCCAAGCCAAGATTTCTTAAAAACAAGTTCTGATTTCATGACTGTAAACCTGGTATAAAAATAACAAAAATTAAACACATAAATACGTATTTATCCTTCTAATTAGTGATTTATTTGCAGCTACATGCCGAAAGTTAATGCAGATTTTCAGTTTTTTGGGATGGTTAAGAGACGCATGTTTTCTTCTCTAACGGAAATTTCACTTATTCATAAAGATCTTAACAAAACAACAGGAAAATGTTTTATTTTCTTATCTATTTCTGCTGACGTTCGGATTAATTGAAAGGTAGGTTTTATTGTTTTATAATAATAATAATAATAATAATAATAATAATAATAATAATAATAATAATGACCTTGATGCTGTCTCTCCTGCATACCACGCTGTCCCACTGCTTTCAGAATAGTAACAGAAGCCACAGCTACATAGACTCACGCAGGCCCAGATGGTTTAGGCTAGTGAATATGAGCCGTGGCCGGTATGTTGACTGGTTCCTTATCTAACTGACAAGTGAGACGCTTCATTTCTTTATAGGACCCGGCCTGTTGACTCCTTTCATTTAAGAGATAAAGATGGAAAAGAGTGAAGAGGCTGGGGTTATGGCATCCCCATTTTTCATTTCATTTTTGAATATTTTATTACTTACCAAATTGTACAATAATTCCAGTAAGTTTTTTGAATCCAGTCCATTATTGTCTAACTATCAAAAACATGTCACATCCAAACGACTGGAACTAAAGTCTTCCAGGAAAGTGATCTGACACAGCCTTTCAGAGTGGATGTGAGATAATGCACCAGGCTACTTAATAATAAGAATAATAACAAGGCTTTCATTGATCCTGAAAGAAAAAAAAGACCCATGACGGATATGTTTTCCTTCTTTTGTCTTTCCCTTCAGCGTTCATTGTTCATGTCATATAATTAATTCCCAATAGGCCTTTTTGTTTTATAACAATATCCCTTTGAAGTTATTTGGAAAACTCCAGTAAGCCCTCTTACAAAAGACTATTTACACAGCATGAACGGATAGACTGTTTTAAAATATGTATTATTATTATTATTATTATTATTATTATTATTATCATTCGTAGTTTTAACATCCGGGTGTTATAAAATTAACATGAACGGATTAGTCTTTTGAGTAACATGAATAGGCTACACATTTTAACACTTTTGTTCATGCAAGTATTACGTTAAGGATCAGAAAATCTTCCAGACAGCAGGAAGGTCTTACATAGACTGACTTTTTGAAGAATTTTTTTTTATTATTAATAATAATAATAATAATAATAATAATAATAATAATAATAATAATAATAATAATAATAATAATAATAATAATAATAATAATGCTATATATATATATAAATATATAATTTTTTTTCTGCTGTTGCAGTTACAGAGAACCCAATCATGAATGCAGCGATAGTCTTTTTGGCTCAGTCCCGTGTCAGCTCAGCGAACTGACTTGTGAAGGGCATTTTTCCTACGGTCCCAAACGCAACAGTAGTCATACGGAAGCCGTGGTGGTGTTTTTGATGACGTTGTGAGATGCGGCTAACAAGATAACAGCGTTTTTAAACGCCAAGTTCAAGAAACAGTCAGTGGATAGAAACGGGAATCGAGTAAGGAATGTTTTTTTCCCTTTTACTACCAGGAGTTCGACTTTACAAC
The DNA here is from genome assembly GCA_006937985.1 of Aphyosemion australe. Lineage (NCBI taxonomy): Eukaryota > Metazoa > Chordata > Actinopteri > Cyprinodontiformes > Nothobranchiidae > Aphyosemion > Aphyosemion australe. Next base: position 61,128 of record SSNS01000419.1, read on the forward strand.
TGGTTTTTCGAGTCGTAGCTTAGCTTCTTATGTTAGCTGGTGTTTGTAGCTTCACTGACAGTTAGCTAAAGCCAGCTTCTCTTTCTCTCTCTATTTAGCTGTTTTCAGGAAAGTAAGTTTGTTATTACGCATCGATATAGCTCGAATGACATTCCTGTTGATCTGCAAATTAAGTCGCTAATAAGTATTAGCATATTTTCGTAGTCAATGGCATTCTTTAGGCCAGTAGTGAGCAAGCTAGCAACTAGGCATTCACTAATGTACAACCGCTAGCTGTGACGTTTATTCCATTCAAAGTGACTTGAAACATATGGTAACATAACCATTGTCTTTTTAATAGCCTAAACTGTTCTATTTTCTCAAACGGACTACACGATCTGGTTACATTTAAGGCACTTTCAGCTTCATTTAGCTTTAGTTTGACTCCACATTTTAATGTGTGATAGTTTAAGTGTGATGCCAACGTTTTAAAAGTTGATTTGTCATAGCAGAAAGACACACAGGTGTGTCCCCAATAGCTGTAATTATAACTGACTCTCTGTAGCATTCCCTGTGAGCTAATCTTGACAGTTAGCTGCTGTAGAAGTGACACACCTGAAATGAGTTCAGCTGTAATATTTATAATTATCCGTGACTTTCGTGCTTCGAAAATTCTAATTATGTTTCTGATTGTGTCAAATAACTGTCCTCATAATAATGTTATCAGATTAAATAGCCTTTCTTTCCTTTTCAGTGTTTGACTTGTGTTACTAACGTGAAAAGATGCTGGAGTCTTACGTCACACCGCTCCTGATGAGCTATGTGAACAAGTACATCAAGAACTTGAAGCCATCTGACCTGCAGCTCTCTCTGTGGGGAGGGGATGTGGTGCTCAGCAAGCTGGACCTGAAACTGGATGTACTGGAACAGGTACTCTATGTTGGATATAACACATAGATAAAGATGCTGATATGGTCTTTTAGATCAGACTAAGGGTTATTATGATCATTTAATCATTATTCATGTACAGTCTGGAGGATGTGATTGGGTTACGAGTAGTAATAATTCCGGGAAATGACATTTTATGTTTCCTAAGATCAGCTAGCATTTGTGGTGACTCCAAAATTAATCAGTTTTAGATGAGCATATAATGATAACTTTCTGGAAGTTTCATTAAAATCCATCCAGTGGTTCATTAGCTGTTTAGCTAAAGGACATGGTTGCCTTCAGTTGTTCATGGCAAAGTTTAAACGAAGACTTTTCTCAGTCAGTTAGCACTCAGATTATGTGTTGAGGGTAACTTTCAGCTATTGTTGCCCCAACTTTGGCTCAATATCTACAAAACTGACAGAGTAATAGTTATTTTAGTGTTTGGAAAGGTCTATTAGCTGTGGCAGTCATCTTGACTAGAGTTGTCTCTAAAGGTAAATCACTTATAAGTAGGGGTAGACCGATATATCAGTTAGCTGATATATCTGGCCGATATTTACCGTTTTTTATACATGAGCCAATATTTGTCCCTAGTAAAGCCAATTTAAAGTCAGGCACATCCTTGGGCAGCCCGGTGCTGTTGCAGAATTGAATTTAAATGTATTTTTGTTACAGCCCTTGGCTATGTTCACTAATAACATCTGCATAATAAATACTCTAACTTTATTTAGGTGTCTGACTTTAACACCGAGAAGTGCACAAAGTTAAGATTTAACAGTTAGTTAAATTCAGAGTTCAAGCACTAATTCAGCTTCAGACGTTTTGTGCATCAACTGATGTTTTTAGTGACATTTTAGCATGAAAATAAGGTGGAAAACGTCTAGATATCAGCCATCGGCTGATCATGTCTCCTGCATATTGTCATCTGTATCAGCAATAGAAAAACCAATATCTGTCGACCTCTACTTATAAATGTACAAATAAGGATTTGTTACTGAGAGCTTTGTTAAAACTGGTCCAGCTATTCATGACATCATTTGCCTACAGTTACAGACAAATCAGACACTGGCAAAAACATTATAGCTTGCCTTTTGATGGCAGCTAATGATAAGTAGCATATTTACAATTAAAACTGCATCTTGTTCTTAATGTATTTAATAAAAATACATTTAAGTAAGTTTTTAAAGCTACCTTTTATATGAGGTAACTGAGGTCGATGTGCTCCAGAAATAACACTTTGTTGTTGATATAATGCTGTGATTGGGAGCATTGACTCGCTGCCCGGGTGCTTTTGGCCCAACTTTATTTGTCATATGTGTTTAATACAGTGAACATGAAATGATATGAAATGTGTTTTGGCCTATCTCTCGCACACACACACAGCACACACACGCAGCACACACACACGCACACACACACACACACACACACACACCACAGAGCCAAAATAAACTTTGAATAGAAGATAACCTAAAAGTCATAGCCTGTGGTAAAATTGGAGCAAGTCTAAAAACAAACATGACCTAGCTTAAAGATGATAACAACAGGGGACAGTATTCAGGAAATGACTTTAAATAATTCATTTTTACACAACTGAATAACAGTGTAACCAACAAAAACATCAGGCTGTCTGGGGGAATGAGATGGTGCTCCCAGGTAGAAGTGGATTCTATAAGCTTCATTAATGACGCCGACCAGCTGCCTATAGTTTCCAGTTAGCGTCACAAAACTGGGAAGACAAACCTGCACAAACACACAGAAGAACTTAGGATCAAGGTCTGAGGCTTTAACAAACAAAATCTTTCCAACGTTTTTTAATTCCGTCTGACAGATGACCTCACTTCTTTGCATGCTGAGTGTTCAGAGTTTAATCAGTGTTTAAAATGTGGCTGCAAACCCAGCCCAGACGAGGTGCTGTACCTGTGCTGCAGTGCATTAGGGTCACACATCTCACCCAATCTCGTAGCAACAACAATGTGAGTCCCGGTAGCTGCTGTGGTTTTGCTCCATAGCGCTGCAGACAGCTACGAATAAACAGGATGGTGGGACTTTTCTTCCGCTTGTAGAGTTTAGTCATTCTTAGTTACAAGATCATCGTGTTTTTTTAGAACCCACAGCGTGAGTCTGCTATCCGCTAGCTTAGTTAGCATTAGCCAATCTGCCCGTAGCTGCGCGTTTGATCCCAAACTTTGGACCGTTTCTGCTGGTTCCTCTATTTTCCTCCACAGCACCTAGATTACCACATTGTGTGCCAGTAAAAAGCGTCTTCCTTACACAAAAACAAATAACTTACATTTGTTAAGACTCCGGTTACGTGTATTTTTTTTTAGTACCGGCTTTGCAACAAAGCTTCACATTATTTTTTTTTTTAAGTATCGCCGTTCATTAATCGATTCTGAATCCTCACGTGAAGCTTTGCGATGTATTGCCACATCGATGAAATGCACCCACCCCTAATGTTATTACAATACAAGAATACGAAAACTCATTTTAGTGACACAAACGTTAAAGAGTGACAAATACCATCTGTGTGACGACATAGAAAATGAAATAAATAAATATAACAGTAGTTTTCACCTCCACCCAGCATCTGCACATCAGATAAAACCCTCTGAGGCAGGAATTCTGTTTGGGGTAAATAGACTTTCCTAACCTCAGGGTTCACTTACTCCAGTCTGATTCTCAGACACAACTTTTGTAACAATCCTAAGCACTGAGCATTTTTTGTTGATGACATCTTTATGTCTCAGGAGTTGAAGCTGCCCTTCACATTCATGAGCGGTCACATCCACGAGTTACGGATCCACGTACCCTGGACCAAGCTGGGCTCGGAGCCGGTTGTAATCACCATCAACACCATGGAGTGCATCCTGAAGCTCAGAGATGGATCCCAGGTTAGTCTGCTGTTGGGCCAGGAGAAGGCTGGCTGCTGCTTTTGTTTTTTTGTCTGTGTCTTTTTTTATGCCAAAGTAAAATGTTCCCATCAACTTTTCTCTGTTCCCAGGACACTTTTTTTTTTGACCTTTTCAAATCCGTTTCTAAACATTTTGAATCCAGCAAGGTTCACAGTATTCCTGTAGCAAAGACTTCAAGTTATTTTCCCAAGACAAATGATGTCTTATGTTTTCTTTGTTAGCTTGTGCTGGACCATAACTATTATAACTAATTATTAAAGCCAAAGCTGTCAATGACTGAGGCCAGATATAATACTCCTGTTAGGATTTATGTTAAAGGCAGCTTATATGAAGAACTTAATGGGATATTATGACACAGTTGAGCAGCAGTTGTTCTGATTTTACTCTAAAGTTATGTTTCACAAAAACAGCAATCAGTAATAACTAATGTTTACTCATTTCAAAATGGTCTTTGACCCGTTTGGAAATACAACTTTTTGTAAACCTGAATAGCTATAATGTGAAAACCCAAAGAGTTTCTCTGTAACTTTAACTTTAAATGAAAACCTTTGATTTATTTTTGATATAAATAAACAAAAACAAGCAGATAATCAATGTTAAGATGAAAATTTCCACTTGTATTTAAGATTCTCATTAAAAACAGGATGTGTCTGTGACTTGATGCTGGCGATTTGACAATAATGCATCACTGGAACAATAAAAGCCCCACAATGTGTTGACTGAGTCTTATGGGAGGTCAGTCTGAGCTGTAGCGGCTTATTTTCAGATTTATTTTTAGGATTGTTCTTTTGTAAACATTCTCTAACTAACCTTTAATGGAAAATGCTGACAATTTCCTAGAAATATTCTAGAAATTCTAAAGTTAAAGTGACAGTGTGTAGTTTTTACCTTTAATCTCTGGAAATATCCATCGAAATATTGTTGAAAATGAGTTAAATGATGTCCAGTTGTTGAAAAATATTGGCGGCTTCGTAACATATAACCATAAAAATTGGGTCTAAAATACATCGGAGCAGGTCTCAGTCTCTGGGCGATGCCATATTAGACTCGATGTTTCCTTCTACAGGAGCCCGTGAGGAAAAACACATTTACAGATTTACAACAAACGGTTACAAAACTTTTGCATTGTTGTTTTAAACATTTACCTCTTCACTTGCTGCCAGTGATGAAAGGGAGTCTGATGTGTTTGTCATTTTGCTGGAGGTTGAACAATCTGACAAAGTGTTTGTTCTAAAATTGCGCTCCAGGGATTTTTGACCCTAATGACCATCCGTTGGTAAGGTTTTACTCAAACACAAAAATACCGCTTTCTTGCAATGATTTATGTATATACTGCCCCCTATCGCCAGGAAATAACCACAGTCACTTTAAAGGTTGCTGAAAGTCATGTAGTGCTATTTGAATACGTTAGTTTTAGGCTACATAATATATTGTTCCAGTTTGTATAGTGCACATATGGAGAAGTCACATTGTGATATATAAAATGTTTATTGGGGAAAATGATGTTAAATATTTTCTTATTTTTTTTACAGTCAAACCACTCAAACTTTTCTTCATGTCAGCTGTTTAGCTTTGAGGGGTGTGGAATCCTTTTGAATGATCATTTTTAATGCATGAACATGAGTAAAATGCAGATATTTTAGAAAGCGGAATGTACAAAGAGGGGATTACCTATTTTAAATAAATAAACCCAACGGACTGTAGATATGAGACAATATGTGACAGAACAGCATTTTGCTTTCTTGGGCTAATTACTTGTTTACTGGAGAACATAAAGGATCCTCACAGGGCCACTGCTAGAACACCCTGTGCATTATTCCTCACAGGGAATGGGACTGGGTTAAATTTCTGTTCAGATAACACAGGGCTGGGCGATATGGACTAAACCTTTTTAGGAGGTTAACATTATAGTCATTTGTTTAAAGCTCAGCAACAAATATTTTTGCCAGAGTTTTAGAATAGAAATTACCTTTTAAAGCTTAATTTTGCATAGAAACTTACTTCTATGTTTGCCACCCATGCAGTTTGCAGAATTTGAAAGTGTAATTGAGTTCTGGTCCTTATATGGGGAGGCTGAAGTTTCAAGGCCAGATGTCCCAGAAGAAACACATTTCAAGGGAAGTCAATTACAGCTAATTATATCGACTGCAGCAAAAGATTTGTAACACATGAGCTTGTGCTGCCCAGAACTAATAGTAAATATCATAGCATGCAGGTGGCTACTGCTCATGAGATCAGGTTTCTACTTGAGTGGAAATTTAAACTTGTTTTTTATGCTTCATACACAGCTTAAGGCCATGTACCCACACTGGTGTAGTCTCTAAACAACTATTTGTTACAGATGTTTTCAAAAAAAAGCTTCCAGTGAAGAGAGATTTTTGGGAATTGCAAATGACATTTGGACAAATTATTCAGTGGTATGTACACCCAAGAGACATAATTTGGAGTAAAGCCAGGCTTACAGGAGAAGTCTTTCTAACATGTGGTATTTAAATGAAGCACCACACTTCTCTCCAGTATGGGAGGCAGAAGGCTGACTACTGTGTCTGCAGCCAAGAGCATAAGGACTGGTTCCTTTATTCTCATAGGTGTAAATTACAACAACAAAAACTGTTTATGAACTTTTAGTCCCACAGAGCGCATAAACCTCTCCTGAGGTTGGACTTAATGTTGATATACATTGAATCTAAATCATAATTTGACTGGATGGAGGGAGTTTGGCATCGGCTCATACAGCAGATGGACCATGACATTTCACCCTGAAGCTCTCATGCAATGTGTGTGACAGCCCAAAAGACGTTTAAAAAGAACTCCCAAATCCGATCTGCTTATGGAAAATCTTACATTCTGTTTAGCAGATCTCTGGTGTTTCCTTTGTCCTGCATAGACAGGAACCTTGTGGTATGCCTCACACGGCCAAAGTGTGGAAATGATAAATGATATCATTAATATGGTTTGTTTTCATAATTACAGTTAAAGCCCAGGTTCTGGCCTGTAAAAACATCCGCACATCTTTTGAAGTTCATTAGGGGCTGCGTAATTTGACCGGAATTATTTGGACCTTTTTAATGTTCTCGTTTCCCCCTGAGAGGAACTGGGTAATATTAGGGATATTCAGATTGCCCAACAGGCCCATCTGCAAAGCACCAAGAGCAGCTCACAATTAAGAGTTTCCAGTGGAAATGTGGAAATGTAGGCGTTTAGCAGCAGTTGGAGATTACAGCTCCTGCTGACAGTGTAATTGCCTAAAATAAGCTGTAATAAGTATTGTAGTGCAGAGAGCATGATAATGAAAAGATGTAGTCCACTTGTTAAACTTTCATTTAGCAAACTGGAGCCCATTTACAAACAAAACATTTCTTTTATTTTAGTGTTATTGTGGCCTCATTATAATTGGTGCGGATCCTAAAAACGCCCCAGACTTGATGAAGTACACATCTTTGTTTTAAAGTCTTGGTTCTCTGATTTATTGTGAATGGGAAAGATGTTTATGTTTTTTCCTATTCAGTTGAAATAAGTCAAACACAAGTTAAAATGACTTTGTAGATGTCTTCTTACGATTATTGAATCAGTCCTGAGTTAAGCTCGATACATTCTGAATAATCACTTTAAACCTCCTCACTTCTCCCAGGATGCAAGTTTTTGTTTGCTTTTATAGGAATGTTATGTAACAGAATCAGACAGCATTGTGAGCAGCTCTTGTCACTATGTGAGATCCGTTTGTGGTTCAGAGTTCTGGTTTGTGGTAAGATGCTGAGCATATAGTGTAAAATACACTAAATGGCCACTTTATTGGGAATAACTGTCCAACTGCTTGTTGACACACATTACTAATCAGCCAATCACATGGTGGCAACTCAATGCATTTAGGCATGTTGACATGGTCAAGATGATCTGCTGCAGTTCAAACTGAGCTTCAGAATAGGGAAGAAAGGTGATTTAAGTGACTTTGAACGTGGCATGGTTGTTGGTGCCAGACGGGCTGGTCTGAGTATTTCAGAAACTGCTGATCTTCTGGGATTGTTCTGCCTTGTATCAGTGGTTCAGGCTGCTGGTGGTGTAATGGTGTGGGGGACATTTTCTTGGCACACTTTGGGCCCCTTAGTACACAGCCTACCTGAGTATTGTTGCTGACCATGTCCATCCCTTTATGACCACAATGGACCCATCTTCTGATGCTACTTCCGGCAGGATAATGCTGGAATCATCTCTGACTGGTTTCTTGAACATGACAATGAGTTCACTGTACTCAAATGGCCTCCACAGTCACCAGATCTCAATCCAATAGAGCACCTTTGGGATGTGGTGGAACGGGAGAGTCGCATCATGGATTTGCAGCCGACAAATCTGCAGCAACTGCGTGATGTTATCATGTCAATATGGACCAAAATCTCTGAGGAATGTTTCCAGTACCTTGTTAAATCTATGCCACGAAGGATTAAGGCAGATTGAAGGCAAAAGGGGGTCCAACCCGGCACTAGCAAGGTGTACCCAATAAAGTGGTTAGTGAGTGTAATTCTTCCTTAGAAAAGGTCTATAAGACCTTTGGCTTAATTGTGTAGAGTTGATTCTGTTTTTGTAGGTTGTTGCAGCAGTTACAGAAATGAGAAACATCCCATATTAATGTGAAAATGGCTGATGTTTATGTTTGTTGCCCCAGATGTTGAAGGTACAACGAGCACGGGCCAAAAGGAACCTGCAGAACAGAGGTTAAAGTGGAACACAGCATTCTTAGAGCCTCTTTATTTTTTATGAGACAATGATGGGCTCGGTATACTAAGGAGAGCCTTTCTGGTTTTGGCTCGGCTTGCTGCTTGATCTGGGGAGTTTTATGGCTGCTGAGTGTATTTGCCACTGATGTGGAAGTTCTGATTGATGCATTGCCTCAAGATGATTTGGGGAGGTGCCTTTGAGACTTGCTGGTTTGGCACGTGGCCCTCTTTTCTGTTAGATTCCTTCTAAACTATTTTAGGGGTTTACACCACCAAACCTCATTGCCCCTAAATAATGGGTAGTACATGTGAAGAAGGAAACCCCTTGGTGACGTCTTCCTTGAGCTCTGTTATGGTTCCATTGCTGAATCTACCACCTAACAGACAAATGCATGATACTTCTACCTTAAACAGGTGAACAGAAGTCTGCAGACATGATAACTGCACATATAAAAAACATTTTAAAGGTGTTTTATTTTTCTTTCTGTGGTTTTACTACCCAATGTATGAATCCCAAACCCACTAATGGAGCATGTTGTCTGTATTAGTTTCTCTGTAGTATTTCTATATTTACATTTATGGTTTCATTTTGAGATTTTTCACATCGAGTGTTGAGGTCTGCACCGGTTTTTAAGGGTAACGATGCCCAACCCGTAACCAGACAGTTGCAGGTTTGAGTCCCGTCTGTCGCAGTTGTTGTGTCCTTGGGCAAGACACTTGACCCACCTTGCCTGCTGGTGATGGTCAGAGGGATTGGTGACATCTGTGCTCGGCAACCTGGCTTCTGTCAGTGGGTGAATGACTGTTGTTTTGTAAAGCGCCTTGGGGGGCTCCTGTATATAAATACAGGACATTTACCATCAATGGCTGATAATTGGAAATCAGTGATTTATTTCTATCTTCTGGTTATATTTTGTTATTTTTAATCTGACTAAATATAACAGAACTGGGCTGTAACGAGCTGGCTATTTTCTGCTTGGTTATCAGCTCAGCATGTGGAGGCTCGGACTGATGAATGGGTCCACCTCTAAATATTTTATGAGCCGAAACATTATGACCACTCACGTGCACGTATTCCTGTTTATTCAGATTGTTGATAAATGTGTTTATTATAATCAACAGGTTAAATATGGATGGAATGGGTGTCAGGTGTACAGGCCAGAGCCAAACAGACTTGCAACTTATCTGAAACATCATTTCATGAGTCTTCTGAGGATTATTTAACCACAAACTCCCAACAAGAATCCTGCTTACACGCTGCAACAATTGGAGCTTCACATAACATACCTTAGGTAAAAATGTTGTCATTGATTGTGAAAATTAACCTTAAAAGGTAAATATTGGTACTTGAGAAATAAAATGTGTAGTACAGAGTGCAAAGGGAGGAACTCTCCCTATGGAGACAACAGGAACAAAAGTGGAGCAACTTGTTACCTTTTAAAATACCTCAAACAACAAACTGAAAACACTAATTAATCACAAGTACTTCATACAAATACACAAAAACTCTTTAACCAGCTAAAGTATACTTCACAGTACAGTATTTTACCTCCAGTAAGATAAACTGCTGCTCAGCAGTCAGTTTGGCTCCCTCAAGTCAGAAATCAAGATTTAAAGAGTGAAATAAACTGTCAGTGGAAGTTTGCAGTCAGATAGCACAAACTGGATAATCTCTTCCAGTGTCATCTGGATAGCTTACCTTTGATCCTCCAGCTTGCAGGAGCAAAAGGTTTAGATTGCAGTATAAATCCATCTTATCAGCTCAGCAGGGTCCCATTACTAGCACTAAGGAGACAAAGGACGACAACACAGAGATTCAGATTTTCCTTCAAAACGTTTTTTTATGGGAGATCAGCATCACTGACTGTAAATACAGATTAAATAGGAAGGTTGGAATTTAGAATTATCACCTGTTTTACAATCAAAGTTTGTCTACAGTTTGATAAATGAGAAAATGTTACAGGAGATATTTGGTTTGATAAAGTGTAGACCAGCAGAAATGATGGCTCATACTGATGTTGGTGAGGTCACACCAGCGCACAGTACATGATTAAAAAGATGAGTCTACACAGTTCTGTGCAGAAGTTGTAGGCAGGTGTGAAAAATGCTGTAAACAAAGAATGTTTTCATGCTTCCCCACATCTTCCGTCTCTTCATGTAATCCCAGAAACACTCCATGATGTTGAGATCAGGGCTCTGTGGGGGCCACACCATCACTTCCAGGACTTCTTGTTCTTGAAGATAGTTCTGAATGACTTTGGCAGCATGTTTGGGGTCACTCAGTTTGAGATTTTGAACATTGATAAAAATAAACTGTTACTGATATTTCTGAATGCATTCTTTGTTTACAGCATTTTTACCCCTGCTTAAAACTTTTGCACAGTACTGTAGGTTTACACTCATTCTCTGATTTGTGTGTTTGTCCATTTCATGTAACATAGTGAAGATGGTGTCTCAGATAAATTTAAAGTATCTGCAGAAAGAACTGAACAAACCATTTATCCGTGATTTATCAAAGGTAAGATAATATATCACTTTGTTGTGAATAATTAATATTTGACTTCCTGGTGGGAAGAGATGTCTTGACCTCTCTAGATGGGGTTCAGACACAGGAAAGAAGCTGGTGGAAAAACTGATCCCAGTGGCTTCCTGCATTCAGTGAGTCAAGTGATGATCAGTACTCTGAGCAGGATGCTGCTGTTCCACAGTTTAATCCTGACTCGCAGGCCATCCGGACTACAGCGGATCATCGCTGGACCTTATTAGTGCTATTAGTGGCTCCATGCGCCCTTGTATTTTACCTTGGGAAACAATTACCTTGCAATTAGGGCTAATGTTTGCTCGATTAGTGCTTTGTTCTGTCAGAAGGTCTTGAACGGTGTTATGATGCAATTTGGAAGGCCATGAGCCTTAAAGCTAAACAGAAGAGAATCACTTGATGCTACTCTTAAAGGGACATTGGTGCTTTTTTAGAGTTGTACTGATGAGGGATGTGTTGCAAGAGTTAGCAAGAAAACTATTCTATTGACCAACATGCACGCACGCAAACGCACACAAAGATGCCAAATCATCAGCTCCACATCCTGTACAAGAAGACAAAAACATACAATTGTGAGTCGAGCTGAATATGCTGCAGTTAGTTATTAAATATTAAACCTAAATGTGCTGAACAGGATTGATCCTCATTGTTTAAACACACAGGTTTTAATCTCCCAGATCAGCTGATGAATGTTGATACTACTCTGGTTGCTTTGGAAACCAGTGTTTTCAGATTTAAACTCAAACATCCTGCAAGATGTCTGTGGTATTTCTCAGCTCCGATGGAAAGTCCTCTCCCATTTCATTTGTTTGATTTATTCTATCTTTCTGGTTTCAGAACACTGATACTTTCCAAGCTCACTAAGGCTTGTGCCTTCCAGCTGCACCTCACATGTGCAATTAAGTTGTCAGAGTAGCTTCAGCCACTGCTTTCGCTGTAGTTTGAGGCTGGTGCTTACAATGTTCAAGGGGTTCTTACGTCTTGCATGCAGCATTGTGCATGACATAATGGGAAAAGCTTGAGAATAGTTCTGTCTAGCTGATAAATATCAATTTAGGGACATGTTGACAAGATGAAGTGAAAATTACACCTTCAGTAACTAACTTTTATTCAGAAACCTTAACAGATAGTGTAGTGGTCTTGGAGATTTTTTACTATTTGAACAAACATTTACAGGTTATATTGAATTTCCTGTTGAGATAAATTCTATTAAAGTGTTTCTCTTCTTTCTGCTTTTTTGATTTTGCTTCACACACTTGTGTGTGTCAGAGCCTGTGTGAAGTGCTTAATTGTAGCCAACACATTGCAGTTATTAGCGTTACAGGGTAGCTGTGCTGGTGAAAGCCACATGCCTCACATGCTCGGCCTTGGCTTGTGGTGAGCTGATGGAGACATCTGAAGGACCATGGCCTCTCAGATCTAAATCAGAAAAAATCAACCCTTTTTTATTTTCCTTGTCTCCTCTTGTGAGTTTTGTTTGGCCTTCTTTTTCCTGTTGTCTCTTCTTTTTGACAGATCTGAATTCATTCTGGTTTTGCCACTTTATTTGTAAATGATTTTTTCTCCTATTTCTTTTACGATTATTTGTTTACAAATTTTTTATCAACTATTTTGGGGTTAAGAGTATAAAATGTAAATGTTGCTCAAGGACACTGCGACTGCAACAGACTGAGCGGGGTGCAAACCTGCAGCCCTCTGGTTACGGGGCGAGGGCTTAACTCTTCTGCCACCGACGCCCCTAAACCTTAGCATACCTATAAGTAAGTAAAGTTTATTTATAGAAAGAGGAGGAAGACAGACATTCATAATAGCTTCAAGGCTACAGCGAACATATACTGTCAGATCCGAAAGATTTTTAGTCCAACTAAAAAAAGAAGCATCCCAAAAATCATAAGAATCATAAAAGGTCCACTGAAATCCACAGAATCCAGCAATCAGTGGCAGGAAAGAACCAGGTTTTTAAAGGAATTAAATCACAAAAGGCTCTGGAGTGCTGAATTACCTGCTTTAGTGTTCATGTGTTGGGTTTGTTGTAATGACAAATCAGAGTTGAAAGTCGAGTGAGACGTTATTTTCAGTTGAATATTTATCTGAGGGAACTTTCCAGGATGCTCACTAGTACTGGAACTGTGTGAATTATTCACTCCAACTTATCAAAGCCACCTCTGATGGATATTCAGCAACAACCGTTTCTCTAAAATCATTGCTGATATATCGTTTCACTGTGGGATTTTGTTAACACACGCCTGTATGCTCCAGATACATAAACGCTCAAACTTCTGTTTTATGGAGAGGATAGTTTTAGATCTTTTTAAATTTGTTTTATTCCAATTTTTATATATTTTTTCTTTTTAGCATGCTGTTAGGATTTCTTTAAAAAATGAAAACATTAAAACATACCAAACTAAATGAGTTGAATTGTTTCCTGTCCCTTCCTTAAAGAAACTGCAGCTTCTCATCTTCAGATAAAGATAGACAAACATCTGTAGAGCCAGCCTAATGGAAAGTTGAAGGTTCTGCTGGAGCTCCCTGTGGATCTGCTCTGTAACTGGGATTCCTGTTGTCTTGGCTATTCTGGGCAGATATTAAACATAGCTAGTTTGACTTGGGAGCGTGGAGGTATTCTTGGCTCAGACGTGTAACATGACGACATCAGTGTTGTTGTGATGGATCCAAAGACTTGTGTAATTATACCTGCTTCTTTCCCCCGGCTGCTCTTGTCTTCTTCCTCTGACTAGAACATGAACGTCCGGTATTTGTAGCTCATGAGAATAATCAAGAGCCTTCAATGAACGTTTTTGTCAAAATTATTAATGTTTATTTTAGGCCTTCTGGGATTGCAGTCCATGTTACTGTTTTGCACCTAATTTCACCATGGCAACCTGAAGGACATTTAACAATCAGCAGCAACTTCTTGTCTCTGTTCTGTGTAAAGAGTTAGTTCAGATCGTTTGAAGTGTGTTTTGTGAATAGATACTAAGCTGTTGTTAACACACCTGTTGTAGCTTGGAGAAACAGAGTGTAGTTCTTATAGGATTGATGGGCTAATGACTAGTCTGAGTGGGTCCACTTATAGTGTTTCCTGTCTTAAAGTGACAATGTGTAGTCTCTAGAAATATCCATCGAAATGCTGTTGAAAATGAATAAAATTATGTCCAGTCATTGAAAAATATTGGTGGTTTCATAACATATAACCATAAAAATTGGGTCTAAACTACATAGGGCGCAGGTCTAAAGCCTGGGACACACAGGAGACAAACGCGCTGTGCCACGGAAGCGCTGCGGTTTTGGGAAGTCAAATGGTCACACAGGAAGCGCCGCGCCGCTGAACGCTTCTTGGAAAGTCATGCGATAGTCACAACATCACGCGGGACTTGAGAACAGGAAGTGGAAAGTGACTCTTTTGTTTATACGTGATCAGACTTGCCGCTGTGTTTTGTGAGACTCTAATTCATTAAACGTGGGTAAGTACGCTAACTATTAGGATCGTAGAATATCTTATGCTTCTCGACTTCAACAATAAAAAGCTCCTCGTCCATGTTTTGGCAGTTGGGTTTATGCCGGCCTTTGAGTTTGTGCCGTAAAGCCGTTCCGCGTCGTAACGTCTGTTGCAAAGTACTTCACATTGTTGTAAACAGCCGCTCCACGGTGCGCCGCGGCGTATGAAATAGAATTGGCGCCTATCTTCACCGCCTCTGCGCGGACCGGCGCTTCTGGGACGCGACGCTGCGCTCCCCGTGTAGCCACTCTCATGGCTTCTAATGGCTTCTTTTTAAAATGACGGCGCGGGCGTGACGCAGCGCATCTGTCTCCTGTGTGTCCCAGGCTTTAGTCTCTGGGGGATGCCATATTAGACGCCATGTTTCCTTCTACGTGAGCTGGCTCGGGGTCCTGCGCCTGTCGATGATGTCACACTAGATGACTGGCTGGACATACGACTTACGGAAGTTACGTTACCACATTCAAAAACATTTAGACGGTAAGAAACATGAATTTAATAACAAAACTGGTAAACTCTTTCCAAAACCTATGTGAACGAACAGAATAAAAAAAAAAAGCACTTTATTTTGGCCGAGTGGTATTGCCGTAGTTTGACATCATTGGCAGGCGCAGGACCCCGAGCAGATCTGGAACCTACACCGCCAGAAAACTAGCATCAGCATTGCATTCTCTCAATGGAATTAACTGAAGGACTATCAAAGTCTGAGGAGTCACGTCGAGGTTGCATGCTTTCTGCTCGACAGGTAACATTTACTGTAATGTTTCTTTAAACTAGTGACAGTCACGGAGACATGGTGTAAAACTACCCTGAAATGTGTGTACTGCCACCTATCACCAGGAAACTACACAGTCTCTTTAAAATAACTATAGCTAAAAAAAAAAAAATCCATGTTTATGATGGTGTGTAAACTTAGATGTACCAAAGGAAAAAGATCACATAACGTCGTTATTTACCCAGAATTGTGTGGTGTTGGCTGCAGAAATGACCTGCAGGTTTAGTTCTGGCTGAAATTTATAATAATTATAATGAATGTGAAAGTTTTAGAACAGCTTTTTGGTAAACTGCAATGCCATTTTTAAAATGTTAAGATGTTTTGTTCCTGGTGTCTTGGTGACTAGCTGTTAGCTTATCTATCCCATCTAATCTGTTTCTCCAAACTGAAGCCATTCACAGTTCTGTTTAGATCATGTAAGATATGACTTGATCTTTAAATCACACAAACCGTTGCTTTAGTTGTTTCTGACATTTCCTCGTTATAGCTTTGCAATAACTGACTTGATTTGAAAGCAGCGCTTTGATTTAGCAGATCTGAACTTTACAAAATACTTCCAAATATGCTGTTATTAAAAAAAACAATTTGATGTGATGAACGACTTAAAAATAAATATTGTTTGTAGTACTCTAATGAATGTACTTTCAGTTTATATCCTGGAGCACACTGTGTACATTTCAGGACTGTTGTATTTAATTTCTGTGTTTTTTTTCATTGTCAGCGGGAAATTTTGTGTTTCGATTGTGGATTTAGTTACTGGAAAGGAGATAAACCATGAGACAAAAAGATTGTAATGATTTGTTTTCATTGAGATAATTATTCAGAATGTCACACAGTGTTATGTTCATGGCGGATGATTTCAGCCTCTAATCCCTGCGATCTGCATGGATTCCAGCTGCTCCTCGTGAGTTTTAGACTATGGCTCTTTATATTTAGAACGCCTGTGAGAATGTGCACATGCTTTTGTGTGGGGTGTTATAAACAAGTGTTCAACTACGGGCTACATCTGTGCTTTTGTGTATCTGTGTCTGAGTATAGCTTTTAGAGCATATTAGTCATTTTAGGGACTGTTGATCCCATCCGAGTGAATTGAAAGTGAAGCAGACTGTGAAATCCTGTCTCTATCGCTCTGGCTAGTAGCGCTCTGTAGTCGGCTTCTGTTTATAAAAATAACAACCTGCTCCAACCCCATCTTTAATCATTGTAAAATAGCTTTCTAAATTTGCTTCACTTTCATTAAAAAGCCATTAGCAGCTAATTTTTAGCAGCACTGATGAATGTGTTTGAATCCAGGGGACGTTGGAGAGAAGGTAATCCGAGTGGTCTTGGATGGGCTCGGTTCTTTTCCGCTAAAGTTCCATCGGAGTTGTCAGCAACGGTTCGAGGCAGTTTAGGTGTAAAAGAGTGGCTTTTTGACATTAGTGAGAGAAAATGTTTGATACACCGAGACACTGTTTTTCCTTCAATCCCAGCTGTCAACCAGATAAAAAGTCATCAGTTTTTCACAAACACGGATAGTCCTAGAATGGGTCAGCTGATGTAGAAGCGTGAGGACAGGGCTTGTGTCCGTGTGTCTCTGTTTATGTATGCGTATATCAGTGATTTAGAGGAGGAGGGGTTCTGTCGGAGATAAGGAGCTATTGGATTACCTTCGTTTATTTTCTCACTCTGTAGGTGTTCGCCTTTCCCTCCCTGGCCTCCAGTCTGCAGGCCTGCTGCTTTGATGTCAGCGTGAGTTCACCAGCAACCTGCAGAGGAAAAACAACAATAACAGAGCGTGTTTATCTAGCAATGGTCTACACGCTCCCATTAATCTGCTGAAACTTTGTGAAATTGACCAGTTTTACAAATGTTTTGATTTTAGAGATCAGGCAGTTGCAGACAAGAATCACAGCGGGCTTCTAACCACGGCCAGCATTTTCTTTTCATGTTTTAAGCTGAAACTGAGAGGAAAACGTTTATGTAGAGGAAGAAAACGAAAGCGGTTTATATTGTTCATCCCAAATGTGGTGCAAAGAAAACATCGAGTTTATTTTGCAATAAAACCAAATTCCATCTGTGTGAAGATCGGTGTATGTCAGAGAAAGCTTCAAATGAACAGAAAAGCTGTCTGCTTCCTCTGAACAGTCCTAATATCAAGTGATTACAGTAAAAGGATTTATTGTAGTCTACAACAGGTGTTTTAAAGATTTCAGTGCAATAGTTTTAACAAGGACTTGTTAAACACACCATACATGCCTCGATTTTAAATGAGCCACTTATGAATAAGATTTTTTAGTAATTTTCTGATTTTCCTAACAGGCAGGTAATTAGGTAAATAACAGATCAAACATCTGCGTGTTTATTCAGAGATAACTGTTGCATATCTGCAGCGGTGGTGTTCCTAGTCGCTGGAGGCAGTGGAGGGGTGCAGCTCAGGGTGGGTTGTCCCTTCAGACAGGCTGGTTTCTGACTGAGTCAGACATCTGCAGGGGGACAGAGGTCATGTATGGTCTTCCTGTACCAGACAAGCCTCCGTTGGTGTCCACTTACCCTCTGAGCAGGGGGTCTCTCTTACCTGTCACTCGCACTTCCAGAGCCTGTAACATTTTCTTTAGATATGAAAATGTGAGAAATAAAGTTCTCCAACTGTTAGGACCCCCCCCCCCCCATTTTCCCACTTATCTCATAGTTTCTTATAGCTCCTTTCCTTTTTCACTACCATCATCTTTGCTCAACAGCTAAGCTGACATGCCTGTAGGGCAAGTACCCCCCTTTTCCTTGTTTTTATGCCCCTCTACCCTTCCATGCCTTAAACCCTGTCCTGTGCACTGCTGTGGCGTTGGAGGGATCAGTTTACCCGGCAGCAGCTGAGGCAGGCTTCGTTTGTCCCAGGGCTTCCTTCTGAAAAGGCATTTTTCACCTCTGGAGAATTGCTCACTGCCCATAGTGACACTGAGCACTTAATTGCACTACTTCCAAATTTGGAAGCCTTGTTTTTTAGTGGCAGTTCAAGCTCTTGAACTCGGTGTACTCGGTTGTGCATTCCTTTAGGTACAGATTATAGATAAGAGATTCTGCAAGAAACAGACCTACAATTATAATCAGTTATTAAAGCTAAACACAGCATTTAAATACTTATTTATACACATTATAAGTGTTAAATGTGAATCTAACATTAATCCCTGAGGAAACATTTTTTATCCCAGTTTGTTCATTAACTCTCACAGCAGTCGGTAATTTGGAAAAAAAGGATCTGCTTGTCTATTGCTGCTTAAGTTTGTCTAAATAACTAAAAGCTTTTTGTTCTCACCTAAAGAGAGGAAGCTGTTATTTGTTAAGTAGCACTAGCTCCAGCTAATGTGTTGTAATTGTGAGGTGTCTGCTTTTATAATGTTGTCATTTGGATTTTAGTAAATGAAGCGATTCTCTACAGAGCTCTCAAATATACTGAGTTTAGACACCTTCAGAGTTATTTTAGTCAGGTTATGGCTGACTCCTGGGACACTTAAATGCCAAACACATGTGATTCTCTTTCGTTCTCCTAACTGTTTGACTAACTTACCACCCAGTCGGACTGTGAAAAGGTTACGGTGCTGCAGTAACCCCCTAATCAAAGCCATGCTGAGCTTTCAGCCGAAGCTGAGCACCTTTCCTAACAACTTCTCAGTTTAGAGGTTTACTTTGTTGGCCTTTTATGTGTTTTGATGCATTGCAGGCTGAGTGGGACTATAAACTTGAGTTGTTATAGTAGGAGTGTGTTGTTTGTGTGCACACCTTGAGTTTGATTCAGTCAGCTGTCACTGAATTGCATCTTTTTTGGTTTAAGCTGAAAAGAACATCTACGGACAACAGATAGATAAAATCATCTTGGATACTCATAGGTCCTCGAGCATGAAAGCTGTCCAATACACACTCACACACACATAGGTGGTGATACAGCATAGCCACAGCTGCCCTGAGGCTCACTGATGGAGGCGAGGCTACCGTACACAGGCACCACCGATTCCTCCGACCACCTCCAGCAGGCAAGGAGGGTGAAATGTCGCCTTCAGTTACGAGGCAGGCACTTAACTCCTCTGCCACCGTTCTATAAAACTAAAGGAAAAGCAGGTTAAATATTTGGAGGAAAACCAAAACCTTGTTTCACCTTATAGATCTCAACATCTTTGGGTGTGATTTGACAAGAACCTACCCTTTCTGATCATGATTTTTTTTTAAGGTTCTTTTAGAGCATGACAAAAATGAGCAGCATTTGCATTTTCTATATTCTTTTTTTCATCTGCATAAATATTTGACCTAATTTATCAATAGTTTTTATTTCACAGTACAAAGAAAGTTAGAAAAGCCACTAGTTTCCTCTGTGGTGATCATAAATAGTTTTTAGTTTAGCAAGTAGTTTTTGAAGCTAACAATCTTGTTCTAGTCTATTATTACTGTCTACTAGGGCTGTCAAAGTTAACACATTATCATGTTAATGCATTCATTCATTAAAGTTTGAATATGGAACAATTTAATAAAAAGCTATATTTAAAAAAAAAAACCTCCATGGGGCATTTAGAGGTGTGCAGAATGAAGGTACAGTATTTCATTTGAAGCTAGATTTTAATTAAAAAATAATCAAATATTTATTTTGACGGGCACGACACTGGGTTTATGTTTACATCAACCAACCAACAGAGGGCAACGTTGCAGGTTTCCAAATATGATAAACAGTCGTTTCGGCACAGCGAGGCTGGCACTGTGGAACATGGTGGACTCTTCAAGTCAAGCAGCTGCTTCTGAGCCCAGAAGATGTCGTTATCCTTCTCAGAAGAGGAGCGACCATAAAAGATCTAAAACCAGAGTGAGTTTAGGTCGTCACTGGACATGGTGCTGGCTGGTCACTTCACGTATCGGCAGCAAACCTGGCATCCCGACAGCTGGAAACCTTGTTCTGTTGTTGCAGCTACAACCTCCACACACTAGACGTTGCTTTGGTGTTCGTGTTCCATATTCAACCTTTAAGCTATTGGAGCAGACAAATATACCTCCTTTATGCAAATGTATGTTTGTTGTTGCAACAATCCAAAACAATGACAACCAGAGTGTTCTATAGAAACATTTCTCTGTAGTTTTCATCATCATTTCCCCTTCCCCAAGAGCTCTGCTGCGGTAATTTGGGTCAAAAATGTGAGAGAAAACGTTCCATATTCAACCTTTAAAACAGCATTAGAAACATAAAACTATGTGGTACTTATAATCTGTAATTTGCTATTAACCGTGAGTTAACTATGAAGCTCATGCGATTAAATACTTTTGTCGACTTTCTAGACGTATATAAAAGTGTTCTTAAATGTCAACATAAGTGTAATAGAAAAGTGACCAATTCAGTGTATTTAGATTGCTGCATGTTTAGTCTAAAATCCATCAAATATTTGTACAAACTCTTAAAAACTTCTGCACAAATTTAGTCTGGTTAATGTGTACTTGGTTACTGATGGTGTGGGTAAAAGCACCAGAGTTCTGTGTGTTAGTTTTGATTTATCTTACCCATTTATCTTCATGACCACTAGGTTTGTTTTTATTCGTTCAGGATGATCATGACAGTGGCTCTAGCTCCACCAGTCGAAGTGTCTCAGATGGCTCCAAGGCTGCAGCCAAGCCCCGCCGCCTTCAGCAGGCAGCCCCTAGTGACCCAGACCTACCCCCAGGTGAGTGATGGTTCTGGGCCCAGTGAGGAGGCCCCCTGCTTTGAAAATAATCACCAGAGCAAACCCAGGTGTAAACCTTTTATTGTATAAATCTTAAAATAAACAGGCTTAGTAGTAGCCAGGGCCCAAAGGTGAAGTGCCAGGTAACATCTGTCAGAATGAGCGGCCATTGTGCTGAGTTTTTACCAGTCACAGAGGGTACGGTGGTGACAAGTAAAGGCTCTTTTGACAATGTAACTCCTATTGGGTCATGGTTTTTATACTTCCCTACTGCAACACTCAGCTACACCCTACTAACAGTCTTATCTTTAAATGTGTAGGTTTGTTTAGAATCATCATTTTTTAGGATCACTAGTAAATGTCCTCATTTTGTCTTCGTGCTGATTAAACCAATCTGATTCAGACATGTCTACATACATTTAGATATAGTTGCAAAGCCCTGATAAATGTGTCCCAATACTGAACTTCTACTTGGCAGCGGGGAAGCCAGTATACGTTTTAGGACAAAAGCTGTAAAAGAGATTAGAACACAAAGATATAGCAGAGCAATTAGGGAAATAAAGAGGAGAAATTAAAAAGTCATCAAAATATATTAATCTTAAAGCTATTGGCGCTAGGTCAGCATTTCATCTAAAGGTTAACTCCCAGAGCTTTAGCATGTCTACGTCTATGAACCTACTCTTCTGGCAGCTTCTGTCAGGGGAGGATCCATTTCCTGACCTGATGTTATGAGATAATATCTCTCCCCAGCTGTTTAAGCAGGGTGCCCCACACCCCTGCATCTCCCATGGTGCCTGCTTTCAAGACATTTCTGTGGTTTGTGGGTGTGAAAATGTGCCTTTGTTTATCTTTTTAGTGTATCTGTGTTCACTTGTGCGCACACATGACACTCTTCCAGCAGCGGTCCCTATTGGAACAGTGCCGTGTGTGTGTGTGTGCCATTACAGGCTATAGAGACAACTCGGGTCAGAGGTTGAAGCAGCTCAATAATGGCAAGGAGGCAGATGAATGCTGTAATCCCAGCCGTTCTAATTAAAAGGTAGAGGTTAAAAGGTAGATGAGGTAAAGCTAACCTGCTATGACTCAGACAGGATATTTGTGTAAGAATAAGATACACACCAAATGTGTTAGGAGTCTTTTAATGTGCTTAATGGATCACTCCTGTAAAGACGTTTCTGTGGACGTTTACTTTTACTTGGTGTGAATACAGATTAGACGAATTTAAGAAGTTTATTTTTATTGAATGTTATTTGCTGGGTACTTGCTCCTTTTAGGTGCTGATTTTGGAGTTCTGAACTGTTTTACTGCAAGGCATTTTCCCGTCCTGAATTATGTTATTATGTTATTAAAAACTCAGCTCAAGCTTCATGTCACACCAACCCTCAGATATTCAGTCTCAGCTCACCGTATGAAAACCCCCAAAACCCTTTATTCATTCATTGTAGTCTGTGCCAGAGACAAATGAGCAAATAACCATGCACTGATATCATTAGGGTATTATTATGTTCATATTTAGCAGTTTGACAGTACCAAAATATTTCCAGGTTTTACATAAACATGTTTTTCCACCTAACTAAATGTAGAATTAACATACTATTGAAATAGTTTTAATAAAACTAAATGATAGGGATGTCCAGATCCGATCAGAAATTGGTCACGACTCGATCGAAATCGGACGTTGCCTACCGATCCAGACTCAGACCTATATATATGTAGTCTTGTTACTTTTTAACACATCTATAGTTATGTGGTGGCACAGAGTTAGACCTCTCGACTCCACACAGAAAAAGCAACGCGTGCAGCATGACATCACTGTGTTGCAGAGATGCTATTGGTTAAACGCTGGCAAAGTAGAACAGGGAAGCAGCTTGAAGCGGAAAGCGCAAGTATATCTGCGGTCTGGAGGTATAAAGTTGATGACAGCATTAAACTTAAAGGGACACTTTGCAACTTTTTAATATTTTTAAATCGTTTTCTTGAGCCAGTATGTGCTAAAATTACCCTTTACAGGGTCAATGAAAGGCCACCCAGAGCTTGTCGCCCCCTGTGGTCAGAATATTCCACTTGCAACTTCATAGCTGCCGGTCCGGTCTGTTGGGACTGGCTCTGCAGTCTGCTTCCAGCATGTTTCCTACATGTTTTAGATCATGAACACAGCTGATTTGTTTGATTTAGTGACGAATAATTGCCGTAGACACTAATGAAGACTTTGGAGACATTTCAGCTGTTAGATTAAGGTGTTAATAAGACGAACGCACAGCGAGGAGAGATAAGTTTTACTTTCGGTTACACCAACGAACACTAGGGGGTGCTAAAAACAAGCCAAAACTGACTAGTGTCCCTTTAAGTCCAAAAATTAAGAATTTATTATTTATTACTTGATTGTTCAGGTTTCTCACAGAAGTACTCTGTTTGTTAACAGAGTTGTTAAATGTTAAAATAAGGTGAATTAAATAAAAAATAAGGAACATCCTGGATCTGTTTCTTTGCTCTTCTTTATGTATTGTAGAAGTATCGAATTGGGACTCGGTATCGGTAGATGCTCAAAATCAAATAACTTGCACTTGAGGGCAATAAAACCTGATCGGGACCTCCCTACTAATGACAAAAGAGAAATGAAACCTTAAATCTGAGTCGGGGACCCACCCCTACAAAATGTTTAAATAAAATAAAATAAAAGTTGAATATGTGTTTTTTATTTTGAAATTTCAAACTAAATTTACAAAAATTTTTCATCCTTGAACAAACCAATTGTAGCAACCAAGTTCCTTTTTTCATTTCAGAGTTTTTTCTTGGGCAGTATAATTATCTAACTACTGATGTTGTCTTGTGGGGGACATCGGATATACACAGGCTCCGACTCACTTGATGATTTGGCATCATGTTGGCTTCATTCATATTCTTTTGGAATTGGTTTCCCCCTCATCGTTTTTGTTTCTAAAGACAGTGATTACCAGAGTGGCATCGTGTTTAGATATGACATGTTAAGGGAAGCTTACGCTAGCCATGAGGCCATCATGGGCAGCGTTTCTGTCAACAAACCACGGTTGCTTCTTCTCTTGTTTTGAGAACAACTAAAACAAAACAAAGAAACACCAAAAAGCAGTCATTTGACCCTAAGCTCTCCCATGCTGACTACATTTATTCTCCTTGTTCACTCTGTGATGGAAAATAGTGATTGTAATTTATATGTCATGTAGCCACACAAAGACTAAAGACCAAGTGCTTTCACCTTGGGCGAGTCTGTGAGTAATTATGTTTACTGCTGCTTGTTGGGGGACCGTTGGCCGTCGTATGTGAGAGCTGTATTTGTTCCAGGGGATTCTTGTAATGATCCTACAAACTGTTAAAATATGTTTTGTTTTATGTGACTTCAAAGAGAATTCATATTGGCATGTTTCCCATTAAGCCAGGGTTTAACGTGGTACCTGTCATTTGGCTAGGCCAGAAGCTATTTCCCAATTTTTCAAAGTTAAACTTTCTTTAAAGGTCTAAAAATATAATTTTTTTGTAGTGTTGTAGTACACAAGGACATATAACGTGAAATGTATCCAAAATATTACATTATTTTCAAGGTAAAGGAGACATAAGGATATGTTCTCATTGAAAGGGAACCTCATAAAGTTAATGCTACACTTATAATATCTCATACATGTGAGGGCTGGTGCTCTCTAAAGCTGGAGATTTCTACAACTTTATCATAAGACTCAAAAGAAATGGGCAAAATGAGTTTTATTACAGAAGATAGGAACCTTGTATTATATTTGCTGTCAAGGTTTTCACTCTTCTGGATGATTATTGTATCTCTGTCTTTTTTCATATATATAATTTAAAGAAAGGGAGCCTAATAATTGGACTGTGAACTGTATTTGGTGTTTTAAAGGTGTGGGACACTCTTTAATCAATACATTCGCAGTGGTCTCTAGTAGGAAAACATGCCTTGTAAGTCGTAATCTGGGGAAAATAGTTCTGGTGCGACTGTTTCAGCACGGAGAATTAAGGTGGAGGAGAAAGGATTTAGAGTCTTATTTCCTGATATTTGAACATCTCTCCTCTGATTGGCTAACAACAACACGACTCTACCACTGACTCCATTTGCTTTGCAATGTTGATGTTTTATCTCCACAAATAACACAAGCCTAGAGGAGTTCTGCTGTGTGGTGGAGTTGCTAATGCTAACGGTTAGCTTCTACTAGCTGAGACGTTCTCTGCTGTTTCTTGGACCCTAAACCAACAACAACCTTCCCCGTCCTGAGTCAAGATGGGTGAGTCCATGAATGTTAAGTGACAGTGTGATGTAGATCTGTCAGGATTTTCAAATCCTAGAGTTTCACCAACTATTTCCTTTCAGAAGCTAATGCTGGAAATAGGTGTAGGAGACTATTTTCATGTTCAGCCTGCATGAAAAACTGACCGATTATAATCAGAAAAAATCATTAGAAAATGATTTTTTCTGTGTTCCACACTTT
Organism: Aphyosemion australe; assembly: GCA_006937985.1. Taxonomy (NCBI): domain Eukaryota; kingdom Metazoa; phylum Chordata; class Actinopteri; order Cyprinodontiformes; family Nothobranchiidae; genus Aphyosemion; species Aphyosemion australe. The sequence goes on from SSNS01000419.1 coordinate 86,618, forward strand.
TAAAAAACAGCAACACAGAAACATTTTCCTTTAATAAACGTCTAATTCCTTTGGAAATCTTTTTATTCACGCCCAAGTGGATCAATAGTGGCTTATTTTTTTTTTTTTACCAAAAGCATATTAAATATGTCATAATATAATTTTCTTTGCTGAAATGCACTGAAGTGCTTGTCTTGTTCTTAGATCACATAAAAGTGACGTTTTTTCCCAGGTATTTTATTCCTGAACAGTTTTAAGTGGTCTTTTTTTCCTGAGGGCTGCAACACAGGTGCTGGCTTTGTGAATTATTTACAGAAGTTTGGAGCAAGGAGAAGGACTGGGGTCTTGGAATTGTTGCAAGGCAATTGGAGCTATAACAAGTGGAATGAGAGCGCAAAAAGAAAAAGAAGACACTGCAAGGGGTAAATTAGATCCAGAGAGAGAACTAACAGGGAGTAAAGTGCTGGTTTTACTACCCAGGCTGCAGGTGCAGAAGCTGTTTTCTGACCCCAGAACCACAGGCACACTCACTCACTCACCTCAACCACCCATGCAAGAAAGCAGCAAGGCACACACAAACCACGCTAACTCATACAGGAACATGCAAGAGCATGAACAAATGTGACAAACATAAACTGCATTTCTAAGTTGTTTGCACTTGGTCTTCCTGCCACTGTGTTTGGCCAGGCAGAAAACTCGTGAGGAATTGCTCTAATTGGATTATACCAATATGTAGTTGGGCCTGTGCACAACTGGCAAAACAGAAAACCTATTCATGTAAATATTTCTATCAACAGCTCTTTTTAGTTTAGCCTAATTATTGTTTCTGTTATTCCCTAAGCTGGGCATGCACATGCAGGAAGATAAAAATTTGGGTTGGAAATAAAGCAAAAGCAGTATAGGCTTGTATGTTTTAACTTGCAGCAGCTGAATTAAACGTTATATGAGAGGAATGAAAAATGCAATTGACCCTGTGGTTGTGAGAATTTATTGGTGCATATTTTCATATTTTGTGGTTGAAACTCCCAGATCTGTAGAATATTTTTTTTTCCTTGTTGAGCAAAGATGTATGTTTTTCCTGTTAAGGGTCTTTGGGTGCCACTGTTTCTGTTGGAAGGTGCTGGTAACATTACAGGATAAATGATAAATGACTTGCAGTTGTATAGCGCCTTTCAGAGTCGGAGGACTCCAGATCGCTTTACACCTTAGTGTATCATTCATCCATGCACACACATTCACACACTGGTGATGATGAGCTACATTGTAGCTACAGCTGCCCTGGGGCGCACTGACAGAGGTGAGGCTGCTGAGGACTGGTGCCACCAGTCCCTCCGACCACCACCAGCAGGCAAGGCAGGTTAAGTGTCTTGCCCAAGGACACATGTTTTCCCCCTTCCTGTCAGCTCATGGTTGAATGTAAACAAGTCATTTTCTTTTTAATTTCTTTAGTTTAAAAATAAACTACCTCTCATTTCACACCACAACACTTACAAGTCTGACCACTTCTCTGACCTGTTGAATGTTTTATTTTTTGGATACTTACATTTATAAAATCAATTATCTGATGTTGTTTTTGTTATTATATTATTATTATTATTGTTATTTTAATTCCTAATTTTTTCCCAGAAGGACTCCCAGTCTACATCTGCCTTCACGTTTTTGACAGCATGCTTGTTTAATGATATATTCTTGTGTGACTAATGCTGGAGTTTTGCTATGCCCTTAGTAATTCTTAAATATGGCCTAAAATTCTACATTTTTATGTGTGTACTTATGAAATGATGCTTGAATCTATGTAATTGAGCTTGCATGGTTTTTTGGTTTAATGGGCTAAGTGGGATTTTATTTGAGCCAACATACATGGTTGTAGGAAACACATCTATGCTTTTAGTATTCATAAAGTCATAAAGTGGTGGATTTTTGTCCCAGTTTCTTAGAATATCTCTATATGTTTTATTCCCAGAAGATAAATGGGCAGATGATCTGTGGTTGTATGCTTAAGCACTTTTCATCAAATCATGAGGAATCATTACTTGTTTTCACTGAAACACCTTGTAATGTCTAGTAGATGGAATTGAGGTGTTTAACGGGGGTCGTATAACAACTTGTTTTTACAATAGGAAACCGTTCTTTCAGCCTCTATATGACATGAAACTGGCCCAGGAGCCCTGATAAATGGCCAAACACAACCCCATAATAAAGCCCTACAATGGAGACTGGTCCCCGTCCCCCCAGGACATGAATATTAAATAAGCTGCCTGCTGATTGGCCCGATTTACCCCAATGACTCTGACTGCCTGAAGCTAGACTCTCTGTGTACAACCGTGTACAGCACAGGTCCAGTCCTCGAGGGCCGGCATCCTGCACCTCTTTGTTGTTTCCCTGTTCCAACAAAATTGATTCACCTGTGCAGCAGCTCATCAAGCTCTCCAGAAGCCTGTTAATCACCTGCTGATTGAAATCAGGTGTGTTGAAACAGGGAAAACACTAAAATATGTGGGATAGGGGCCCTTGAGGACCGGAGTTTGACACCCCTGGTGTACAGTATCCAGATAACTCAACAGGCAAGCTGTGTATCTACCTGGCATTCATAGTCTGGATATTCCCAGTACATCCTGGAATGTTACACGTGTGCCCCGACATTCTTTGTTGGTTTCCTCTCATTCAACAAGGGCCTTAGCAGCTCAGGCTAGTGTTAGCAGTAGCTCAGGCTAGCATCAGTTCTGTGATTAGCATCACTGCTGCAAACATACCTATCTATATATATGAATGATGTTAAAGTGGGTTGGGGCATGCAGATTTAAGGGTGTGTGTCTATATGGGCTACAGCTTCGATGATGTGTCAACTTTTCCCAAAACAAGCAGTTTCTCTGTGGCCATTACAACATTACTAATTTGCACAAGAAAGCAGGTTGGAGACAGCACAGACTTTTAGATATGCTACATTAGACATCCCAGGCTGTCTATATTAAACAAAGTAAATCTGGTTCTCATAGGATCCATTTAATAAGCACCACTAATGTATGAAAGGCACACTAGCGCTCATGTTTGAGTGTTTACATTTAGTTTTATACCTTCAGTTTGGGGAAAAGGTGCAATGATGGTTTTTGTTCCCGCTTCTGTGAGGGTTATTAGAATTATTTGGAAATAAGTAAGAAAGAAAAAACCTGACAAGTGGCATTTGTTTGTTTCTGTTGAATCAAACTTGAACCAAATCATGACCCCATAACTGAAGTACATATCAAACTGTGACCTTTGTGTATCATAACAACCCTAGTAACTATTTATTAGTGTTTAAATGCAGACTAGCTTAGCTGCTTTCATATTTAGTATACGTTTGTTTCTGTTTCACTAGTATTTAATGATGTTCTCTGTTTTACCAGGTTATGTGCAGAGCCTGATCAGACGTGTGGTGAACAACGTGAACATTGTGGTGAACAACCTGATCCTTAAGTATGTTGAAGATGACATTGTGCTTTCAGTCAACATTACCTCAGCAGAATGCTACACAGTGGACGATATGTGGGAGAGGGCTTTCATGGACATCAGTGGTGAGCATTAGTTGGTTACACTCCTTTGGTGTTAGAACCATTATTTAAATACGGTGTCAATTATTTGCTCATAACATCTTGTTTGTTCAAAATAATATGAAGCAGACTCATCTGTTAATGTAAGTATTTGAATTGGTCAAACAAACACATTTAAGCCTAATGCGTAAATGAAAAATTTAAAAGCAAAAACGAGGGATGATTAGGCTTTAATAGAATCCTAATAAGGGTAATCTGCTAATGGGCCGCTGCCTTTCATGTTTGCAGGGTTGGTTTAATATAGACATGTACTTAGGCCTGGGACGATAACAAATTTTGCTGGACGATATATTGTCCAACAAATTATTGACGATAAACGATATTATTGTCGACATTATCGAGACCAAAATAACCACTTATGTAATGTTAATATATCATAATAATGCAAGTACATCCTTTAAAATGACCCTGTCTCTCCAAAACAATAAATACAATGACCTATCCAGTGTCAACAACCTAACTGCACTTGAACGCTCTTGTCATCCAGCGTCTTTGGAGGCCAGAGACAAGGAAAACATATACACACAGGCACATGGCGATATATTGAGGCTGGAAAAATTATTGAGTTCATTTCCATCTATGTACGATATATTGACTTATTGATTATCGTCCCAGCCCTACTCTGATCAGTTCTGATCCAGTAATGTTTGAAAATGTTGAGGGCCACTCGTGTGTGTTTTCTGTGTTTCCCTGCTTTAGCACATCTCATTTAAATGAATGGGCCATTGATGAACTATTACGGAACCTGAGGAAGTGTTTGACCCATTTGAATGTTAGTTTTGGTTTTGGAGCAGGGAACCAACTTGAACTTGCCGGACTGAGGAACCTAAGCACGGAAGTTTAACAACACGTTAAAGAGCAAATAGATTTTTTTAAATGGGTCACAAAAGTCTGTAAGAACAGACAAATTATATAAGTCTATTCATATTGGCAAGTTATACTGTACGGTAGTTTCTGTTGCTGTTCACTGTTGCTGTTCACTGTCTGAAATATAATGGATAGGGTTCCTTATTCGTGAGTTCTTAAAGCCAAATCACACAGAGGTTGATTTGAGGCCAAACTTACATTTATTCATGATTTAGGATTAACACATGTTGTCGTGCGTATGTCATTGTTGGCAGGTCCAGATGTTTATGTCACACTCTGACACACTATTACAGTGGTGGTGCTTACAAGCCCGCTAAAATGCAATATTGACTGGATTCTATAAAAGACTACTTTAAGAGCTTGCCTGTGTGTGTACATTTCATTCATATCAGTGTTTTAATGTTAAAATGATTAATAACCATTGCTTACAGTGTTTCTTACTGTATTTGACATTAATTTGATTTATTATTTCTCATTCTTTTCTTGCAGCTCCAGAACTGGTTCTAAGAAAAGTTATAAACTTCTCAGACTGCACCATGTGTTTGGACAAGAGGAACGCTAGTGGCAAGATTGAGTTTTACCAGGATCCCCTGTTATACAAATGCTCCTTCCGAACACGCCTGCATTTTACCTATGACAGCATCAGCTCAAAGATCCCCTCTGTTATCAAAGTGAGCAGCTCCAACTTTTAGTTTTATGATGGAAATTAAAATCAGTATCTTTGCCTAATCAGTTTTTGGTCCTATTCTACTGGCTGTGGTCAGTATTGGGCTTCATTAAACTGCAGTCTAGACTTTATGTAATATTTAGTATAAATCATCTTCTAGATGTTTTTGTTTTTCTTTTAGAAAAAAATTTTTTGGGTGTATTTTCAGTAGATTTGGATGAATGTAAAATCCTTGTATTCCTAATTTTTATCATAATTTTGTTTCACTAGAAGTAGAGAAAGGCCAAAAAGAGACGTTGTGTGTATTTCTAAGCACTTTACATTGACACTGTTTAAAAGAGTCACATGTTACATATATAAGTTGTGATTATTTAACCTTTTTCAGGGATCAAGGTTCATCACACCAAATAAAACAAAAGCGAGAAATTATGATTAATCAATCTAATAAAATAAAATTATAAATGATTCAGAGATAAAATCCAAATTCAGGGGTTATTAAACGGTTCAAGACCAAAGTTGATGAAAGCAAATTTTAAATTAGATGAAATTTCACAGATAAAGACAAAAGAAAACTATGAAACCTTTCTTAAATAAACTAGAATATGGGTCTATATTAGCCTACAGCTATTTATATATAAATGAATTCAATATACACTTTAATTATGTTGTTTATGGAGGCTATAACATATTAGTCATATCAGTAAAACAATCGAGAAAAGGGTTTGTCCATTCATTCATACTAGAAACCACAGAAAAACACGAGTGTATGAGACCTTTAACCACTATCTACCATCAGTACTTCAATATTCTTACATTCAGGTTGACTTTAATTCCTGCAGTTTTCATTCATTATCAAGATTGTAACCCATGAAAGTTCGTTAAGTAGAATTGTGCCATAAAATGCTGGCACTGTACATTTGATGCCATTTCAGCAAATTAAAGTTCAAATATTAACTATTTTTTTGTACTTTAAAGATCCATACCATGGTGGAGAGCCTGAAGCTGTCCATTACTGATCAGCAGCTACCCATGTTCATTCGAATCCTAGAGCTGATTATTGCCCTCTACTATGGAGAAATAGGAGGACACAAACAAAGTGAGGGTGAAGAAGGCATGGTGCATGTCAGAGACAGTGGAGCGAGTTCACCTGGTGAGTAAAGGAACGGAACATAGTTCTGGTTCTCTTACTCCATTTTGTTTTTTAAATGTAAACGTCACTTACAGCTATCAAGGTCTGATGTATGTAATCAGATTAAGAATGAGTTGGTCCCAGGTGATCACCACTCAGAAATGCATTATATTAAACTGTTTTTACTACCAGCCACAACAGAATAGGATTAAAGGAACATACGATCTAAAGCACTCTACACCTAAGCAAAGCATCAATGTCTACTGCAGAGAACATGAAGACACTTGGGGACACTTTGCAACTTTTTTATATTTTTAAATCGTTTTCTTGAGCCAGTATGTGCTAAAATGACCCTTTACATGGTTAATGAAAGGCCACCCAGCCCCTGTCGCCCCCTGTGGCCAGAATATTCCACTTGCAACTTCACAGTTGCCGGTCCGGTCTGTTGGAAAAATTCAGCTGAACCTACCTGGCTCTGCAGTCTGGTTCCAGCAAGTTTCCTGCACGTTTTAGATCATTAACACAGCTGATTTGTTTAATTTAGTGACGAATCACTCCCGTAGAAACTAATGAAGGCTGGGGAGACATTTCAGCAGTTAGATTAAGGTGTTAAAAAGACAAATGCACAGCGAGGAGAGATACGTTTTACTTTCGCTTTCGCCAACGAACACTAGGGGGTGCTAAAAACGAGCCAAAACTGACTTGTGTCCCTTTAAAGTCAGAAGTGCGAATAAGTTTAATCACAGATCGCAGTAATGGAGAGGTAGATTATGTGTGTATGGAAAGCCAAAAAGGTTATAATTTGTGTGCTTTAAAATACCCTTTGGCATCTAAAATAAACTATTTGCCATCAGATGTTTGAGACGTGCCACACAGCACACTAGCACTCATTTAGCTGAGAAGATAGTTGTGAATGTTTAACATGTCAGTAATTTTCCATTAAGAGTTGGTATGTATTACCTTTTTTAATTGAATTTGGGCCAAATATCATGCTGAAGCTAAATAATGTAGTTTCTTTGGTGTTTACACACCCATCTAACAGAAGAATTTCCTCTGTGGTGTTTTTAAGACGGTGGAAATTCTTTGTTTTTATCTACAGTCAGTCATAATTTTCTGTTAACTGTGCAAGTAATATGAAATGATGTTGACAAAAAATAACTAAAGTTAGTTTATTATGACTTTGTGTAGGCTGCATCTCGTCACTGCAGTGAGGCACAATCATTGTTGTCCACATTGAGGCAAGGATTTCCATGGCTTAGCTAACTCTAACATAACACATAAATCTAAAACCTTCCGCTAATGTAAGCACCCATCATGCTTTTTGATAAAGTGCTCATCCTAATGTGGTCAAATATAGCAAGATCAAATCACAGGTCTTTCTGGGCTAAGTCAATCTTTGTAGCACAAGGAGTAAATTATGGTGGAGCTAAAGTGGTAGGCAGAGAGGAAAGCAGGGAGCTTAAGACAATACAGCCTTGCTTTCTCTAACGTGCTCCTTGCCTCTTGGCCTGGAACTTTTACTGCAAGTTGGCACAGCTTCCAGTTTGGTGTCCAATGCCAGATGTAAGAGTCGGTGTCATGCTACTGCTATGCAGAACCTCTGAGAATGAATTAGTATCCCATCACAAAAATATACATGAGGGAACCAGCTCTTGGAACCTGAGCGCCCCCAGACTTCATTGTGCTAGAAGTAATTGACAGAGGGAAGAAGCTAAAGCGGGGCTGAAAGCGGTTGAAGATGTATGGAAAAGCTTGTTGGGTGTGTATGTTAGATTATACTTGCTTACATATGATTTTCTGTGTATACATTTAGTTCTGTTGTTATACCTCAAATTATATTTTGATGCAATAGACCACACAATATAAACTAATAAACTTCAAAGATATGGTTTCAGGGGTGTTGCTTTAAATTGGATTAAAAGTTATTTAAAAAACAGAAATCCAGATAAACGACTACAGGTCAGCATGGTTGGACATCTCTAGTGGAATACCACAGGGGTCTGTTTTGGGTCCAAATATATTTCTATTGTACATCAATGATTCATGTAAGGTTTCCAAAGCATTAAAATTTGTGTTTGCAGATAACAAACGTTTTTGCCTCTGGAGAAGATTTGCAGGAACTTTTGGACTTGGTTTCAGCAGAAATGAGTAAACTTCAGTCATGGTTTGACTTGAGTAAATTATCAATGAATTTAAATAAAACAAACATCATGTTGTTTGGAAATCGTAAAATAAATACGCAAGTGACCGCATTAGATTAACGACACCAGTATACAAAGAGTGTATGAAAATAAATTTCTTGGTGTAATCATTGACCTCAAACTTTGCTGGAAACCGCATAAAACAAGTTTTAAAGTATCAGAGTTTTCAGGAAGATAAGACTCCTTTTGGCCCAGAAATCATTGCATATAATGTACTGTTCAACCATATTTCCATATCTAACATACTGTGTTGAAGCGTGGTGTAACACCTAAAACAACCATATATGCATTATGTACACTACAAAAGTGAGCCATAAGGATCGTCAGTCATGTTGGATACCATGATCATACCAACAGATTGTTCCTGGAGTTACAAACATTAAAGTTTAAAGAACTAATAGAATTTAGGACAACATTATTGATGTATAGAGTCAATAAGAAAACACTGCCTGACAATATTTAAAAACTGTTCCCAGAAAGGCAGGGAGTAAATCTGAGAAATGAATTAAACATCAAACATCATTATGCTTGAACCAAACTTAAGAGTATCTTTATTTATGAAGTAATTTTACGGAATAATACTGAGGAAAGAAATAAACATAGTATGAATATATCACAATTTAAAAGAATGTGACAAATAACTTATTTTTACCAAGTATCAACCATTGTGCCTGTTACACTGCTCTGATGTTTAGTTTAGTTTTATGTTGGTTTTGCAGATACTGTAGGTGTGTTAATTTAATTTAAGGGTGGGAAACATAAGCTACACTTCATCCTACTCCTTTTTGAGCAGATTATCACTAATGTGCATTCATTTTGCAGTCATTTAAATTACTATTTTATTTTATTACAATAGTTTTGGGAACTCTTATTTTTGTTGTGTAAATTATGCTTTTCTCCCTTATGCCCTGTTTTTTCTGCTTTGTTGTAATTCAATCTTTAATTTTTTTGTAATAAATAAATAAATAAATAAATAAATAAATAAATATTTTAAATGAAAATATAAATTATTTTGATAGGCTATGGAGATCTGTGTACATGAATTACATTGTTTTGGCATATCTTTGTTGCACACATTTTTCATGGATGTCATTATTTTATATTTTACATAAAGTACAATTGATGCAGCAAATAGAATCCAGTCAACACACCAAAGTGTTTCTGTATCACCTGTGGGGTGAAGAACGAACACAAATCAAACAGTCCAAGTCCACTTCTCTTTCTTCAGGGACATCTGCTGGCCTGTGAGGGCACTGCTCTTCCATGCCTCCTTACAGTGTCCATGAGCCCTTCACCTATTCATACATGCATGTTTCACTTCAGACATGCTCTGTTGCTGAAAGACGATCTCACTGAGACCATCTATGATCCCAACACAATGAGGTCTGCCCGTGGACGTCAACTAAAAGCTCAAAGCTGAACAGTTGTGCCTAGTGTGTGTCAGTGTGTCCTTAAACAGCTCTGTTGTGGTTATTTTGTTAATAATAATTGTGCTTTTACTTTAAGGACCTTCTATTATCAGGGTCAGATGTGAACTTTAAGAGCTTAACCAGTTAAACTGACACCTCAAACCTTCATTGAGAAAAAAAATGAAGGGAAAACATGCAGAAATGAGATGGAATTAGTTAAATTGAGCAAAACAGGAGAATAAAACCATAGCATGGAGGTTTCAGCTGCCAGTTCACAAAGTGAAAGATTTAATTAAAATGTGTCATAATTTTCACTGCCTTGGCCTCTGGGATTCCTGAACTATGACTTCACAGACAATATTGTTTCTCACAAAGGACGTGAGGCAGTAAGGAATGGGATTACACATTCTTGTGTATTGACATCAATTTCCTCTATCCCTACATGTATGGAAACAGCCGTGATGGGAGCAGGTTAAAGGTCGGGGTCTGAACTAGCAACACGATTTGGGATCCTGAAAACCTTTAGAAATAAAATAAAAATAAATGATGGAGGACAGGGAGTTTCTTTTATTCTCTAACAGATACAATCTTAAATCTTAATGTGAAAATTCAGTTTTTCTAGTTTGTTTTTTGCCACCATTTAGACTCATGCTTATTGGTGCTGGTTAGTTCCCAATTCCATTTCTTTGAGTCCTTTTCTGGTCTTAACCCACAACTCAGGTTTACATTGTTCTGATGGTATCAAAGTTAATTGCCTAAGTTTTTGTCTGTTGATGGTTTGTCGGCCCTTCTGCACATGCTTGTGCTGTTGGTCCAGGGCATACAGCCTTGATTGCTGGGCCCACTCAAGGTCCTCCTCTGTCAGGATGTTGGCTGACAGGCTGGGGCCCTCTGGCATCTGTTGGAAAGGGCTTCCCCTGTCTCTGCTGTGCTCATGCAAGAGTGACTTCATGCTGCTTCCAGATAGTTATACACCTGTGGGCTGGAGCACCTCACTCTGCCTTGTGTTTGTGTGTTTGACAGCTGAAACTATTTGCATGCATTAAACTTCTGAAGGGCAAATCGGATGTAATACAGTATTTTTGCTTTTTTTGCATACATCAAAATCTTGGTTGAAGATCCATATTTTGGGTCCAGATTTTATTTATAAATATGCATTGTAAAACCTCTTTATTAAGCCCTGATACTGTATGCCCATATTTAGATTATTTTTTAACCTTTATCAAATAACTTGCTCATGTTTGCATTAGCACTAAATTAAATTATATTTTCCCTGTTAGGGACGGATGTTGAAATGGAAAGTTTGGGATCTAGCCAGTACTCCAGCCAAGAACTCTTCATGGAATCAGGGAGTCCGGAGGAGGGAGACCAGGGTTGGGTGTCCTGGGCTTGGTCCTTTGTCCCAGCTATTGTCAGCGCTGAAGAAGAAGGGGAGGAAGGCCTCTACCTGCAGACAGAAGCCGGAGGCCTTTCTAACAACCCTCAGCAGCACACTTCCAAAGACCCCATCGTTTCCATAGGCTTCTACTGCACTAAAGCCTCTGTCATCTTCAAGGTAAATCTGCTGTTTGAAGACAAACAAAAACAATTTCATCGTGATACATTTGTGTAGAAGATAAAGTAATGCTCCCATTATATCTAAATAAAAGTTTATTTGACACATGAACAGTTAGGAGACACAATTCTTACTACAATGAAATTATTTCTTTGTTGCCCATGATGAAAGCCAAACGATAAAATGCAACAGAACCAAACAACCTCAAATCAGAAATCAACAAAAATGAAAGACCTGTGAGGAAAAATCTTCATTAAATGATGCAAAAGCAACCATACTGAGATGAATAAAAATATATGAAGTATGAGAACTCACAGGGATTTATAACTGCAAAGCTACACAGTCTAAATGTGTTAAAATGAGCTAATAGAAGCATGCAAAGATAAAAAAAAAACTGCAGGGCTTTGATGGTAGAAACAATGTGGTGAGAGCCATGATCTGTTTAGGAATCTGATGGCAGGTGGAAGGAACAAGGTCTGGAGGTTCCTCATTTCACACTTCTATACCTCCGGCCCCAAGGTAGAACAGAGGGTGGGGAGAATTCTTGTCGGCAGGCAATGACTAGTTTTCTTTATAACATGGTTTCATAAAGTTTGTGCTTCACAAAAGATTAAAGGTGCAATTCGTAAAAATGACATCCTCTGGTCAAATTTGGGTACTGCAGTCCATTTTTTAAGCAAGAATATTACTCTCTCACTGCCGATTCGTGACTTTCATGGCTGTTGCCAGTTATGGATCAGCGCCAGAAGATTCTAGATGATGAGTGATGGCGAGTCATACACAGTATGTTGATAAGGGAACGCTTCATTTATTATGGTAACATTTCTCTGGGATTGGATGAAGTTTAGTTGTTTACCGTCTTGCTGATAGCTTGCTGTTATAGTTCTGAACGACTCATTAAAGGGAGTAAAACGCCATGATTGACTCATTATTCACTTCACACAAACATTTCACTGTAATATCGGGTTGTTGGTAACTGAAACAATAGTTTGATATATTTTTATAGTGGACTATTTTTAGCTCAATGTTAGCCTCTAGCCTGCTTCACCTGCTTTTAGAGTAAAACAAAAAGATGCTGTGGATCCCTAGGTGTAGCTCCTGTTTACTGACTTTACATCTTTAAGCAACTCCGGAGCTTTTTGCCTTCAGGTGTCAAATTACAAATGCCGGCACTGCAGCGCTAGCTCACTTCAGACTCAAACTCACTGATTGTAAACAGTAGCTATGTCCCTCTTTAGTTTTTTTGAAAGGCGAAAACCTGACAGCCTCCCAGCCGGCTGAGAATTAGATCTGTTTCAGTGTAACCTTCCTTCCAACATGATTGACACATCAGACTGTTTTATGATTATTTTACTGTTGAACTCTTACATATTGCTCCTTTAAATTTCTTGATGTTCCTCACTGTTCTACTTAGACATTCTTGTGTCTTTGTTGAAGAAAAATTGATGAGCACATCAGTGGCATTTTAGTGTCTTTAAGCTTCGTCTTCAGGAGGTTTCAGGATTTGTGTGTCGTATCAGAGTCTAGTGTAACCACTAACTGCTGTCTGGGGTCACATTAATGTTTTAAACATTACACACTGTACTCAGAAACAGAACCCAAAGATTTAATCCTATCTGCTCACTCAGAACAGTTGGACTTCATCTCTGTTTCCCCTCAGATTCAGGCACCGCATATCACTTTACTCCGTGTGTGTGTGCGCGCGCGCGTGCGCATGCACGCCTGTGAGTGTGTGTGTATGTCTGCTCAAGTGTGTGTGTGCTGAAGTGTGTGGGCGTGTGTGTGTGCGTGCTGAAGTGTGTGTGTGTGTGTTGAAGTGCGTCTGTGTGTCTGTGTATGTGCTGAAGTGTATGTGTGTGTTGAAGTGTGTCTGTGTGTGTGTGTGTATGTGCTAAAGTGTGTGTGTGCGCATGCATGCCTGTGAGTGTGTGTGTATGTCTGCTCAAGTGTGTGTGTGTGCTGATTGCTGAAGTGTCTGTGTGTGTGTATGTGCTAAAGTGTGTGTGTGTACTCGCGCCCCAGGTAGTGCTGTTGTGTGTGTGTGTGTGTGTGTGTGTGTGTGTGTGTGTGTGTGTGTGCACGTGCTGAAGTGTGTGTATGTATGTATGTGTGTGTTGAAGTAAGTGTGTGTGTGTATGCGTGCGTGCACGCTCACACCCCAGGTAGTGCTGTTGTGTGTGTGTGTGTGTGTGTGTGTGTGTGCACTGAAGTGTGTGTGTGTGCGCGTGCGCTGAAGTGTGTGGATGTGCTGAAGTGTGTGTATATGTGTGTGTTGAAGTAAGTGTGTGTGTATGCGTGCGTGCACGCTCACACCCCAGGTAGTGCTGTTGTGTGTGTGTTGAAGTGTGTGTGTGTGTGTGCTGAAGGTTGTGTGTGTGCGTGAGCTGAAGTGTGTGTTGAAGTGTGTGGATGTGCTGAAGTGTGTGTGCATGTGCTGAAGTGTGTGTGTGTGTGTGTATCTGCGTACGTGTGTGTGCTGAAGTGTGTGTGCTGAAGTGCGTGCGTGCGTGTGTGTGTGTGTGTGTGTGCGTGTGTGCATGTGTGTGCTGAAGTGTGTGTGTGTGATTACTGGATAGGAGGCATTTCTGTGTTTTTCTAATGTTTAAACCGTTCCTGTATTGTTTGAGTTCTTTTAATCAATTAATTGCCTCTCTTCTGAGGTAATTGCAGGCAGCTGAAAGTTTTTTCCTAAAACATTCTTGTCTTATTCCTAAAAGGAAGTATTTAGTTTGAAAGAATTTCATGTCTTTGAACAGCCACTGCCTGAACCTGAGTTTGACTTGAATGTGAAATCAGAGACATGTATTTAGATGACTTAAACTCCTCACATCCCTTTGATCCCAGAAAGACTAATGTATTGACTTTTACACACATTATGCATAGCTTTGCACTGACCAGTTGTTTCTGTTTTTTTAAACCCACACCTGCCAAAACGTCACTACGTGCTGATGCCTTTTTTTTATTTAAAAGTATATTTAATTCAATTTGGATTTGCTTTAGTTAAAGTCCAATAACATAATTAAAGTTCTGTTTTTGGTGTAACTTGTCACATTTTTGTAAAAGAAACTTTTGAGCTATTGCTTAAACATTCATGCTCACTGATGTAGTTTCCAGTTTAACTGACTGTAAGACTCCAAAGGCTTTAACTGGTCTGAAATATAAAAAATTTGCAGCAGCAGTTCTGTGTTTTACTTTCTACGTTAGTGTTTGTTTTGATTTGCCAGAATTTTCTCTCTAATGTTAGGATTAGGTTTACTCACAAATGACCCACAGCTCTAGAAAAGGCATTTTTAAAGGATAAACACGCTCCACACGTAGTATTGGAACTGCTTATTTGGTGGCATTGCCACTGTGCTCATAAAGGAACAGTCTAACCAGAACACTGCCCATCTATATTCACCATCGTGTGTTGGAGGGGGGGCTGCATGTGATTAAACTATCAGAAACCAAAGAGGGAAGGGAGCGAGGGTGAGAGTCTGCTCCATCACAATAATAAGCCACAGCTGCTTCTTGATTTGCACCTGCTTCCTGTGTTAAAGTTGAATGGGTTGCATTCTGGTCTACACCCACCGTTATTTTTTTGAGTCCAACCTCAGAAACATCACAGCTCTACTGTCCTCACTCCAGCCAGCTAGATTTTGTCCAGGTGTTGTGTGTTTCTCTTTTTGCCTCCTCTCCATCTCCACTTCCTATATTCATCCTGCTTTTGCCCTTTGGTACGGTGGGGCTGTAGGTCCAATTCTGATTTTCCAGTAAAATGAGCGAACACGGCTCTGTGTTTATTATTAAATGATTTTGTTCAAAGTTGACATGAGCAGAAATGCAGACCCTGTTTTGTTTTCATTTATAGCATATTTAACTATTGGCTTGTAGTTTTTAAGTCATGCTTCTCTCGTTATTTTATTTGTATGTAATTCAGACACAGGTCATGGATGCTTGACTCATATGCCTAAACTGGGTACATTTATCATTTCTTAAAGTTTAAAAGATGCTTGATGTAACACAAATGATTCATAACTAAATGTTCTTAGGCCAATCAAACCAAATTATTTCCAAACACATTTGAAGCTGGTCAGTGGAGACAACCTAAATAACATAAATCAAACCTAAACAATCAGCATTTGCAGGTTTTATTTGAACTTTCCAAGTTTTTTTGACCTAGTTTTTACTGCAGTTTGACCAAACCTCATCTGTCCCAGAGCTAATGCTAGTTTAACTCTCATGGTCTGTTGTTTTAAAGCTTTTTGGTTCTTTATTCATGTATTAGTCCTGTAAAGCTGTGAATAAAATACTTCACTGGAGATGGTGTCTTTAAGAGACATGAAATGTAATTATTTACACCCAGATTATAAGCATATGTTTTCCCTTTGTTTGTTTTTCCTTAGCTGACAGATACACAGTCAGAAAGCAGCTACTACAGCCCTCAGAAAGTCAAGTCCAAAGAGGTTCTGTGTCTGGAGCAAGAAGGAATCACTATAGAGGTATGCCCGTTACACTTATTTACTTCCTGTTGTGTTGAACATGTACTCAAACAAGGATCTGACATGATTATAATGAAGCCAGAATCTAAAAGAACACCTTGTCACACGACTCTGAACCAACAATGTGAGAAAATTAAAGTGCAGCAGCCTTTTATGCATTCAGTGGAGTCTGAATGGTGCTAAAATCTGATTATTTACACCAGAGCTGAAAAGAAGATTCTGCTTCATGGTTTGTTTCAGCCTTTTCTATAATTTATGAATTTGCTGAAAGAGGTGGAACACCATATCTGAACCTGGACTGAGTGTAAGAATGAGGAAGTAAATCACGTATCGTATGTTTTAATAAACTAGAACGAAGCCAGAAGAGAGGATATAAAACTTTTGAGATGTGTTCTGGATGTCAGTAAACCAGAAACATTTGTAATGTTTGCATAAAGTTATTAAAAGTTTTTTCATGTACATTAACGAATATTTCAGTTTCCACGTTGTCAGGCCTGCACCTGTAGCTGTATGGTGAGTGAAATGACCTCCTGTGGTGTGTATTCTAGGTGCTCATGATGGGAGAGCCCTTCTTTAATTGTCAAATTGGCTTTGTGGGCTGCCGGGCACTCTGCCTGAAAGGCATCATGGGAGTTCGGGATTTTGAAGAAAATGTAAACCGGCGTGAAGAGGTACAAAGAAAAATCTGTAATAAACCCCTCCAGAGTAACTAAATGATCCTCCTGCAGCATGTTTGCTTAAGAAGAGTAAAGAAGTTTTATTTTTTTATTGTTTTTCTGACAGAATAAAATCTGTTGTTCTTATAAAGTTGCTATCTGTGCAGTGTGTTTGGGCTACTGCCTTAAATATATGCAGTCATCTGTTTCGTTTGTCACAAATGTGTTAAAGTTGACTTTGAAACTCACCTCAGATGTTTAAAAAAGAACTGAAACAGTTGGTGTCGCAGCTCTCTTTAATGATCAGAAAGAGTCGTGGATACTTGCCTCCCACCCCAGTTAAGACGTCTTGCTCCTCCTTGTGTTTCTTCAGGATGCCGTGTTCTTCAGCTGTGGGGAAAGCCTAAAAAGTAAAGGAATGACGTACCTCACCAACTCTCTGTTTGACTACCGCAGCCCAGAGAACAATGGAGTCAAAGCTGAATTCATCCTGGACTCCACCAATCACAAGGTCTCTGATTGGTTGTGAGCTTCCTGAACACGCAGCCTATTACGTTTTTGTTGTTTGATCTACTTTCACTTATACATTTAGTCAGCTATCGGAGTAGTCCCATTAAAACCAGCATGCCGAACGGTCCCCTCATGGCACACATCCCAACTCTACTCAGAAATGCTCATGACCCTCTATAGAAGCATTGTTTGGACATCCATCCATTCATCCAGGCATCCTCCTATTTGCTCTCACAAATCTGACACTCAAAGGTTTTGGTGTCAATTTATCATCTGAGATTTAGCAACCAGGCCAGCTTTGATCCACTACAAGCCAAAGCCATTAGTGCCCCCCCTAATAAATATTACTCATTAACCTGTCCCTCTGATAAGACCTTTGTTTAAGTTTGGTTTGACATGTGAAATGTGTTCAGGCCTCCGTGTTTGGTGTCAGTGACTCTACACCTTCATACTAATAATCAGCATTAGATCAAACTCAAACAGCGTTTGTATTTTCTTTGTTTCATTCGTAACTTTCAGGAATAACACTGGTTCCAAGGTGAATAGTGTGATTTCTGGCTGTTTGCGTATAAATGACACAAAACACCTTTCACACTTAGAAGTTCTGTTGTATTAGTGACGAGATGCAGCTTTATGTTGTACATTAAATGTGAAGTGACTCTAGTAAACACTTTAATTCCACATAGAATAGTTCTGTTTTTTCCTCTGGGGTTGAATTTACTGTTCAAACCTAAAGATTTTCAGTATTCGTGATGGTTAATTAGAAACGAAACAAAACTCAAACCAAGTAGTTGAGCCACTCGATAGCTTTTCTACCTGATCTGACCCTCTCCACCATATCTGCCTTGACCCCAGTCATTGCCACTCTTAAAGGCTATCAGGCTGTTTGCAGCCTTCCTGCCATGTTTACCAAACTCTACTTTTGTTTGACAGGAGACCTACACAGAGATAGTGGGCATGCAGCGCTTCGGGGCTTTCTACATGGATTATCTCTACACAATGGAGAACAGCAGCTCCAAAGGTATTGTTTAATTGATTCCTCTGCCCTGCCACCTCGTCTCTCTCCTTAGATCAGTCATGTTCTCTTTTGGGCTGCCTCTGTTATTTCTTTCCTCCTTTCCCCCTCTCTCTCATTCGTTCTCTTTTCTTCTCCTTGTCAGACGAGCCCACTCCAGACTTGAAGAAAGAGCTTGTCTTGTTTCATTCACAGCCACCTGGTCCTTGACCCTCTCTGTCCTCACTCTCACCCCAAACTTACCTGCGGGGAAACTGTCAGAAGTGTTTAGTCTGCTCTGACACATATTTGAGTTTCTCTCTCTCTCTCTCTATTGCTTGTTGAAACACTGTTTCCTCTCTGTTTCTTTACCTGTAAGCTCTTGAGAAAGTGAATAGGCCCCTCTTGCCTAATTAGATGTCACTCTTTCAGGCAGAAGCCCTGAGACGGGTAGAGTTCCTCATTCCTCAGCAGCAACACTCCAGAATGTTTATTCAAATCTGAAAGATCTGAAGTTCCCATTAAGAGATAAAGCCTGCCTGCTTCAATTTGAAATGTTATCTTTGGCCCACAAAAGTGTCTTTGCTCGAGTGTGAGACTGAGCAGGCTTTTTCCCTCAGTGCTGGTGGGAACTCCTCTCTTGATAATGAGAGAAATATCGATTTAGGAAATTAAAAAACAAGCAGTATTTAGCACTATGTTAATATATCCCAATATTTCTGCACAATTGTTACATTAAATCAGTGATGTAGTAAAGTAGCCTTAAAGGAGCCTAATAGCTCTTCCACACTAGCATCAGCTCCGCTCCACTCCGTGCAGCCCGACCCAGCCTGGCCGGGTTGATTACACACATCCTTCCATACATCCTTAGGAATGCGGACATGACTGAGCCCATGGGCGGTCTCCAAAATTATCGCGAAAAATTGGCGCAAGGATATCATTGATGTCATGAGCGCATCTCTGAGCACGTGGGCGGAGCAAAAGAGTGCGGAGAAATCCATGGCGTCTCCCTTAAATTAAACAAAGGTGGCCGTGAGCAGTGTTGCTTTTGGAGACTGACTCTGATATTGCATCCTGATTTGTTGTGTGTCCTGGCAGCGCTGTGTGTGTGTGTGTGTGTGTGCGTGCATGTGCGCGTGCGCGCTCCAGAGAAACAGAGGACAAAAATGGCTTCAGTCAGAGGCTTGCTCCACAGAATGATAATAAATGAATCTCTCATGTGGGAAGCCCCCGCTGGCAGATTCTATCCACCAATCGAAGGCTGCCCCTAATGGTAGGCGTGAATTTGAGCTGGCCAATTAGTCGGCAGTGGGTGTGTTGGACCAGTTCAGCCTGAAGCAGACCACCTTGGGAAGAGGGCTGAAAAAATGACCGGTTGCGCATGGATAAAATCCAGACCATGCTGATGTGAACACTTACAACCCTATCTAGGCGGGGTAGAGCCGATGCTAGTGTGGAAGCCCTATAAGTCACGCCCACCACGGGTCCCCAGAAATAGAAAAAATGAATGGGAGTCAATGGGGCTGTAAAATATATTTTCTAATCCCGTTCGATGTGTGCCATAGATTTCACATATGATGTCCGCAAATGTTTAAGACACATTTTGAGAAGAGGAGAAGCTTAGTTTAGCGAGCTTCGAATCCTTCTTCCAGGATGACAGAAGGAGCATTAAACATGGAGAAAACCAGTATAAATCTGACCATGTGGTAAGTAGCAGCTACGCTGGGGGAGAAGAGATCCTGCGGTGACATCATATATGTGACGTCTGATTTGTAGTCATTTTATTTGTGAATTTTTACAAGCTAACAAATCTCAAAGTACGTGATGTCATTACTTTTCATTGAAGTACAACATATATCTGATTCAGGGTGTAAGGCAAAGTGGATTAGAAAATAGCTTTTATAGCTCCAATCAGGTACCCATGAGCCGACCGGAAGGGGCGGAGCCTTAGGCTCCATATTGCTTTCTTTGGGAGAATATAACTATCTTTATTTAAATCCAGTCAGTTTAAAGTGAGTTATTATTACAATAGTAAATAATAATGAAATGATAAACTACAGTATTCTGGATTTTTCTTTGTTACTTTTCTAGAGGATTGTTTCCTCCTGCTGCAGCTGGCAGCCCCAGATAATTATCTAAATTAAAAAACAACATTGGTACAGTCATCTGGAGCTGTCAGACTCATTTCTGACAGCAGGTTTCCCTGTGGGACGGCTGTGGTTGTCCACGCCAACACGAAGGCTTCTTCCTTATTCTGGGACTCTCATCTGATCCACTATCAACCAAACAAACCAGTCTGATCCCAACAGGACTAACTAACTCTGAGTCAGCTGAAATACCTACCCACCCGGTCACTCATTAGGGTCATGCTGTGGAGTTAAAACCCTTTTTAATCTATGGAAATGGAGACCGATTGAAATAGTCTAAATCCCAGCTAATTTCAGCCTTCTCATCATTCCACTGACCACTCTAACTACAGCCATATGGTGGATATTAGGTGTAATCCACTGTGGCCCGATCTTTTTGGGGGAAGGGGAAATGGCATTGCCTGTTGTGCTTTATAAAGTTCCCAAATTCAGCGAGAGTTCCAGTGCCGTACTCCAGCTTTTTCAGGGCAAAACCGATAAATATCAGATTCATTGTGTTGACTCTGAGCTCTCAGAATGTTCAGTTCAGGGCTGGAATGTAATAGGAATACAGCAAGTTGTGACCCTTTGTCCTCTTCCTCCCTCATTGCCATTCATCCGCCCCCTCCTTTTATTTTTAATTTCTCCCTTTTTTATTGCCGGGGAGCCGAGTCTTTTAAGTGGACCTCTGGAACAGAGGCCTGAGATGAATGAAGGGACAGCTGTGTGAGAGAACAGGACATTTGGAATATTCATCACTTAAGCTGTTCATGGCTGTGTGTGCTGCTCCCTGCTGCTGCATTACCCCACAGTTATCCTTGCTGCGTTTTTGTGGAGTGTGGAGGAAAAGTTGGATACCTCAAATATTAATGAGAAAAACAAGTCTGATGATTTTTCTACAGTTTTATTTTTAGATTTGAGTTAGCCTTGAATTTTCATTAAGAGTGTTGTGTTTTTTTTCTAGACTCTCAGGACTTCTCTGTGTTGAATACGGAGGAGTTAATACCCATGGTTCAAGAAACGTCCATCAAGAGGCTGGTGGTGGGACCTCTAGACATCAGGCTGCACAGCAGCGCGGTCCACCGCATCCTCAAGATGATCACCTGTGCCATGGACCATGAATATGAACCCTACTGCAATCCAACTCAAGGTCCGTGTCTTAGTGCTAACTAGTGCTCTTTTTACCCGTAATTCTTGCATTCTCCAACAGCATGAAGCTAAACAGGTTATACTTTGTGGTGTTCTCATCTCATTTACGTTTTTTACACATCCTGCCCATCAACAGCAGTTGGGGACAGGGAATGTGTTCCCTGACATCAAACCAAATGTCTTGACTTGGTATTTGAAAGCTGCCCTGTTGTTAAAATAATAGAGGATGTAATTTTTAGGATAGGGTGTGCAGTTTTAAGATAATACAGCATTAGCTTGGTACTCTTAACTGTAGATGAATCTTCTCTGTTTTAGTATCATTTATTCCAGTTTTCTACTTATTTTGTAAGATTTTGTCCAGGTCAGTCTGAGTTTTCTTCTTTATACGGTGTTTCCCAACAACAGAGTATTTTTCTTTCCAAACTACGTGTAACTGTCAGACAGATTTGTTGGTATTTGTGTATTTTGCACCACCGAGAGCTGGATGTTCCACTGCTGTGAATTCTCCATCTTTAAATAAAAGGAACAAAGTAATACGGCTGTTTGGGGTTGGATGCGAAACACCGGAAAGAACATTTTACACCAAAATACACGTGTGAATGTGTGTGACTTGGCATGGACCATTATGCTTTTAAAACGTATTTATTGTGTCGTTTTTCCTGTGTGGTTTAAAAAGTGGTGAGTTCTTGTAGTCAGTTTCATTGTTGTGAGTCATGTAAGCTAATTGGTTGTAATTTAAATGTCTGTCTTTTGTGGATATTGATTGAGACCTGGCACTTCCTTCCATTCAGGTATAAAAGTGCAAGTTAAAAGTGAAGCATGCCGTGGCGGTAGGCCAGAGACCAAAACAACTATGAGATCAGGTTCTGAGACCACCTGGGAGCCGGGAATTAAGGCCAAGCGAACCTTTACAGAACTAAAAGAAGCCAACATGCTGGGACCAAGGCCCAGACCATAACAAAGGGTTTGGCTTCCAGGCACTGGATATAGTTGTGTGTACTGGTTATTCTGTACAGCGGTTAGCTCTGACCATGTTTACATGCTTAGCTTAATTTTGCTGCCTTTTCACATGTTTTTGGCCATTTTGCTTAATGAGTGGTTTCTAAAATGGTTCTAAGCAGCTACTGGGAAACGGTCACTGTAATTAAAAATGCTCGCCAGTGCCTATGTTTTATAGAGCAGATCTGATTTCTTTATTTGGTGGTTTTCTTTGTTGTTGCAATGACCTTTTTATTGTTTTGTAGTAACACATAGGTATGGCTCTCAGTAACATTAGTGAAGTTTAACCTCTGATACCAAAACAAGCAATAATTCCAAATCTGTTTGATCTTATTCTGATGAAAATACCCAGCTAGATTCACCATAATGGGAATTTTGCCTCTTATCTTTCACCATTCCTGTAACACTTACTCCATTCTCTGCAACATTTCACAGTGCTATTTTTTTTTTTTAATCACAGAAACGGTTGAGGTGTGCAGCAGTGCAGCTACTCCAGAGGAGATCTCCAGCTTAGAGGAGTTCATCCCAACCAGACTCACCTGTCTCACTTTGCTCCAAGTGTCAGTCACTGTCTCCATGGCAGAGTTCAACCTCCTTCATGCTCTAATTCCAGTCATCATGGGACGCAAGGTAGCACTACCTCCTCACCTGTACCATTTTTAAAGATGTTGGATGTCATGGAGCTGTTATATGTATATGTTCACATCAGGCAAGAAAATTCTGTTTAGACACGACTGTTTACCTAAACATGATGTAAGTGCTTTGTAGTTGGGATTTTAGTCTCCATATGGTATAAACCTATTTTTGTTCCAAATTAAAATGTAGGATTTGGATTTCTTCAGAGGGACTCGTACTACACAAAACAGCAAAAAATGCAAACGGTGAAAACCTCTCATATTGTTGTACTCTGCAAATTTAAAAATAATAATTAAAGATCACAATTTTCAGATCTTGACGAAGTCAGGAAACTATTTTAAGTGGAGATGAAAATCACTGTAAGGTTAGAGCTACTCCTTGGAGGCTAAAGCCTAGTTTACACTTCTTCATCAGCTTGGAGGCGGAGAGACGCAACGCCATGATGCGATGATGCTAGCGCTGTGTGGCAAACCTGTAGAGGGTGACAGAGCAATCTGATGAAAGCGACACAGACCGCAAGCCTATGATTGGTCAGGATGCCACTTCCTTTACAAACACCCCACCACCTCCACCACCACACACACACACACACACACACACACACACACACACACACACACACACACACACACACCTTTAAAAAAAATAAAACTAGTGCCGAGATGTGGAGCAGATTGAAGAACGTCTTGCAGAGAGAGTTGATGTGAACGTTAATCCACCCGTGACTGAAGGAGGACAAAGATATGAAGCCAACGTTTTATTGATGGGCAGAAATTATGAAAAACTTAGGTTTGCAGGTGGTGACTGCATGAAGAGGTGGATAATGAGGGACAAATGTGTCTGTGTTAAAAAGTCTGTGAAATACATAAACACAATATAAATACACAATTGTAAATATACAACTGTTGAATAGAGACGTGACTGCAGTGGTAGCAGGATACCCCAGAAAAGTTCTATGTTTTCTGTTGTCCTGGTGGGGAATTACTTTGCATCACTCCCCAGGCAGCAGAGAAGTCTGAAAGGAAAGACTCTCCATCAATGCATGTGCACGACTCTGCACCTGAGCTGACGGAAGCGTATAAATCAGTCTTACAGACCAGGTTCACTGAGAAACTTTTCTTTACTTGTTTAACATGCAGGCTAAACATGAACGTAGTCTTCTAACCCCTATTTCCTGCATTAGCCGGAGATAAAAAATAGACGGTGAATCAATCGGATTAGAAAACCAGTGACATTAGCACGTCATAATGTCCAAATGGCATTCATGGACTCACCCATCTTGGCTCACAACGAGGAAGGCTGTTGTTGGTTTAGCGTCCAGGAAACGGCAGATAACGTCTCGACTAGAAGCTAACCGTTAGTATTAGCAACTTCACCACAGCAGAAGTCCTCCAGGCTTGTGTTATTTGTGGAGATAAAACATCAACGTTGCAGAGCAAACAGTCAGTGGTAGAGTCGTGTTGCTGTTAGCCAATCAGAGGAGAGATGTCCAAATATCAGGAAATAAGACTCCAGCCGTGTTCATCTCCTCTCTCATCAGGCTCTGGCTCACTTCTAGTTCCTGAAACTAGAGCACCAGAGCTTTTCCCAACAGAGATTGACTCACAAAGCGTTATTTATACCAGAGACCACTGCAGATGTGTTGAAAAAAGAGTGAACTTGGTCTTTAATATGTAAACTAGTGGCCTACTAGTAGCACTAGACTTCTTTATTGATGACATTAAAAAACTAATGTATTAGGTTTGGTTGTTACTTTAAGCAAAGTGTAACTGTGTAGTTACAAAATATTTGTATACAAAGGAATCAGGGGAAGAAAAGTCAGCTTTATCATGTTTGGAAACACCTTTAGTAAAGAATGCTGAAGTTCAGTGTGAATAAGTTATATAATAATATGACTCAGAGAATGGGTGGCATCTGAAAGCCTTGGGAAGGAAAACATGGTAAGATGAAGAGTTCTTTATTTTTGCGATCCAAAATGGAGATTTTAGCAGCAACACAAGGGTGACTGTACGGAGGCGAGCAGCAGAAAGAATGATTCTGCTGTGAATCAAACCATGTGCATAAAATGTAATGTGAAAACTGGGAGTGTCCTGCCTCCAGTGGAATCTTTAGAGACATACTATGCACTCATTTTTCCTTTTTGTGGGGGTGGATTTGGATTCTAGTATAAGAATGAGAGAAAACAGCCTAAAACATGACCAAGACCAACAGAGACCAAACGGTCCTGATTCTTTTGGACTCTTACGTAACTTGACTTCATTACCACTGAAGGTTCGTGGAACATTTAATAAACCGCGAAAGCTAATTGTCTCAGAGTTCATGTAAACATTGTCATATCATCCTGAGAAAACATTGGTTACCAGGTTTTGCTCAGACTTGAGTCCATACAAACCTTCCACCATGCTTTTTACAAATCCATCTAAAAGTAAAAGTATGTTTTTCAGAAATAAACTTTTAGTCTGACGTGAATAGCAAAACCATAAACCAAATGCCAAACTGATATACCTTCACTTCTGCTCCACCTTTTAATCACTTTCCTTTCTTACCTCCAGGCGTCACCAGGGCCCGTCTCTGTGCCAGCTTTCCAGCTGCTGCACCCGCTACCTTCAGCGCAGTTCCAGGTTGAGAGAGTCAATGTGGAACACTCCGTGCCAATGTATGCTCCAGAGCTGGTTGCCACTGTCAGCAGCCTCAGCAGCCCCCCCGACAACCTGCTACATCACTGCTATTCACATCTCTACCTCAAGGTGAGCATGGAGCTATTCCACGTGGCTGTTCCCAGATTTAAACAGTGGTCCCTCCGTTAGGGCCAAGTTGGACAAATTGACAAAAATTGTGGACAGGATGGACCTCTTGTGTTGCAGCAGATATGGAAAAGCCTCTGAATGAAGACACTTTGTTGTTGAGTTACTGCCTTTTGAAGAGGATGATCAGGGTTGTCCTTCATGTTTTTCCATTTTATGAAGCTTCCTTCTTTCTCCACTCAGCATTTGAGACTCCAGATCAGTCCCCAGAACAGACCCAGCCTTCTTTATCAGCTTGTTACATTCGCTGGCCTTGATGCTGCTAACTCTGCAGATGACTGCGGATCAGATCTTACAACAGATATTTTATAGAAGATATGGAACATCTTGCTGTAAACATGGAAGGATCTCAGCTTCCTCAAGAAGTCCAGTCTGCTCTGTTCCGTCTTGTAAACAGCTTTACTTTTCTGTTTCCGTCATTGTTCATGAGATGAGAAGATTGTGTCCACACAGTTCCACAAAGTGGTCCACCAGGTCTGAAGGCTGCAGAGTTAAAGTTTCTGAGGATGACAGGACTCTGACTTGTATTGAAAGTCTGAGGTGTGCAGAGTACAAACATATCAGCTCCTGTGATGCTCCTTAGCTGCTGACCACCTGGTCAAACTGCTTAGATAGGCATTAATCCAGGAGATTCTGAAGGTATCCACCATATTAAATCAGGTTGGATTGTATCAAAACCTCTGGAGGGATCAGAGAACATGATCCACTCAGAGCTGCCATCTTTTCCCAGATGACTGTGAGTTTGATGAAGCTGGTGTGTGATGGTGTCTTGCTCAACTTAACCTCATACTGTTTGGCAAAACACAGAGGGTCCTGAAAGGTGCTAGTTTGCTCATTCATTTGGGCCATTAGCTGTCTCTTAAAGTTGCTATAGCGAATCTACAGAACAAGCTAGGTTTTGAACACAAACACGGTCATGGAACACTCACCCCTCCCCTCGGGTATGTTCCCTGAGACGCTTCTGTCGGAACCGGAAGCCCACATGGTGTTTTTCTTTTTGGGACTCTGGTAGTTTGTTCTAAAGTTGAAGTGGTAGCAGCCAGCTGTTTCTCCTTCTCTGATATAATTGAGCAGAGAACCTCTCACATCAGTGGTGGTCTGTTGCTAGATATGCAAATGCATAATGGATGGAAGACCCAGGGAAGTGCGGCGGTTTGGTGGAACAGACAACCAGATGGTCAAATTGTTGCTTTCGGTCCAAAACGTGTTATTGGCGGAGGTTTTTAGACAAATGTCAGAGAACCACTTGGTTAATTTTTTTCAATTTTTGTTTTTAATCTCCACAATGTATTTATGAGGACTCTTTAGGCAGGGAGTCTTCCACTGCTCTGGAACCTTGTCTTGGGTCAAGCTTAGGTTGAAGATGGGCTGCAGAATAACAGCAGGTTCACACAAGCCTCTGGGACTTACATCAGGTCCTGTGTTTCAAAATTGTAGATTGGATCTATTGTTTGAAAACGATCTGCTCACCTGCAGTGCAAAGTTCATAACAAGCTACATGAAAAGTAAAATGCAACTATCTCTCCTTCAACTTTTCAATTTTCCAGGTTAAAATTTTGTCTTGGAGAAGCCAGTTGCATAGCAGCCCCCCCCCCCCCCCCCCCCCCCCCCCCCCCATCACTTTGAAATGACCTCTGTGACCCTTTTAATGACCCTGGTGACCCCTTCTTCACTGGTCATAAAACAGAAAAAGCCCTGATGAGCAACAGTCCATCTCTGGTTTTCTACCTAAAGGTGCAGCTGACTGGTTTATAGTCACGTTCTCATTGATGATTTTAATATCACAGTAAATTTTCAAAGTAATTAAAGTTGCCAGTGAGATAAGTTTTTTGTTCCAGTTTTCAGTTTGGTTAATTAGTTCAAGTCATTTGTAAACTTCAGGTTCCTCAATCCGTACTTGCCACTTTTTATAGATGTTTCAATATTTGAATCCATTCTCACATTCAACATCGCTGCCTGGTTTGCTCACCGCCACATGATCAATAAAATCATCAAAATAACCAGATCAAATTAAAGGTCAGAAGCAGCAGCCACTCACCATCATCTATAGCACTAGAGCCCTTAGGAAAGACTCCCAGATTTCCACAGATTCCTCTCATGCTCGTCACTCCTACTATACCATGTTACCATCAGGTCGTTGGTTCAGGGCTTCCTCCAGCTTCCTCCCCTCCTCAGTTCACCTGGTAAATGCTACACCACGGTCCAAGTGACTGTGGATCAGACTAAATCCAAAGTGTTTTATTATTCCTTTTTATCGATTGTATTTGTGTGTTTTGATTTTGCTTTTATGGGTTAGTGCTGGCGCTTTCTTCTGCTAATGAAGTTCATAACAGACAAATAAAGTGATTGATTGATTGCATTAAATAGCTGAATTTCATTTATTTTTTTTATTAGACGGCCTGAAGACTAAATAAAGAACAAATCCAGGTAATTAGTTGTGGATGAAGTCTAGTTGATCTGAACTACGTTATGTTGATCCAGTCTTTCCGCCTCGGCTCTAAAGTGTTTTTAAAAGCAGGATGTTTACTGGGTACCACGCTGGTTGTCCTTATCACAGGGTCACTACGGGGTTAACGGTCAACTGGTGCGTGGCTGAAGATCTTTTTAACCAATCAGAATCTGTATCTGTCCAGGTTCTAAGGTTCTACCTCTGGGTTTTGGCAGTGGGATCACGACAGGGTTGAGGTCACTTTGGCTGTAATTCAACTAGTTCAGGAAGTCATTTGCTCAGAGCGTAAACAACAGCTTATCTTAATGTGTTTTATTGATGCTGTCAGTGTTGCCATGATGGTAGCGTTTCACTATTGTCTCACTTTTGATTGTAGACAAACATTCTAATTCAGCCAGTGCTTCGTAAGTTGGTGATGACAACTGACAGAATCCAGACAAGTTATCTGGATGGTCCACACATTTTCACCAGCTATGGAAGCCTTTTGTACCTGCATACTGCTCATTCATGGAGCTCCTATTAACAGAAACACTGTTTTCACACTATGGATGCACAATACCAAAAAGACATGTTCCATAATATTTTGTCACCACAATGCTGATAACACCATTAGCATTAAGCGGAATTTGGTTGCTGAAAACATAAAAGCCTCTGATTTTTTAGCACAACCTGAAGATATTCATTCTCTGCACAAAGATTGCAATGCCAATACTTTTTAATACGTTGTGCTGTTCCAATTCAAATGTGTGGTCCCTGTCATTGCAAGACTTTGCACAGATACCTTTAGTCAAAGTCTAAGTACATTTAACAGATGGATTATCATAAAGTATAAGCAGATGCTGAACTGCAACATGCAAAAAGGTTCCATGTTTAGTCACTGTTTTATGCAACAAAACACCTACAGAGAGTAAAAGGTTTAGTATATACATATACTTGTACATATTCATATATTTACTAGTATGTAAGTTCTATGTTCAACAGAAAAAGCTCATGTTTTGGATATTTCATTGGAATTAATCTACCACCACCTAAGGAAGCCCAAGGTGCTGTACAAGATGAAATCAAATTCCAAAGTAAAATCACAGTAAGAGACAGAAACCATTAATAAACTGTTAAACAAAAAAACAAAAATCAAAATATAATAAAAACAAGATAAAATGCTAAAACGAGGGCTTTCTAGCAACAGGATCTAAAATGCAGCTTCAACCTTACTTTAAAAATCTGGAGGGACATGGATTGTCTGATCTCAAGTGAGAGTTGATTCCAGAATGTAGGGGCTAAAACCGCAAAGGCACGGTCACCTCTGGACTTATGTTTGGAACAAGGAACCACTAACGGATCATTTTGAGTGGAACGCAGAGATTGTGGAGGAACATGTGTATGAGTGGCCACCGCAAAAATCAGGATTTTAGCCATTTTTACCAACATTCTAAATTTCATTCGTAGGAATGAATATAGGACAGTTTCTACGAACGATTGATAAATGAGGGCCCAGGTACTCTGATATCCTCCCACTGAACAAAAGCATTCATGCTAGGTTAATTGGTTGTTTGTCACAGCCTGGTGGATGAGCAGAAATTTGCTTTGACTTTTTCAAGTGAACAAAAAGCACATTTTGTTTTGTAAATGTATTATCAAAAGCGTCGTACCTTTCTAACAGAAGTTTTGGTGTCTGTGTAAACCAAACTTAGACTCTACTGATCTGTTCTGTGGGGTACCTCAAGGCTCGGTTTTGGGTCCACTCCTATTTTTACTAGATATACACCATCTTTGACAGATAATTTACTCATTTCAAAATGTCTTGCAGTTTAAAGTAATTAAAAACGATTAATCAAAAATACTAAAGCATAACTAAATGGACATATAAAGTGACAGTGCTGATTTTATCTCAGAAATACCAAAACACTAAATAGATTTTACCTTTAGTACAGTGGTTTTTCAAACAAATGTACAGGCAGCAGGGGTGGTACTCATTGCAGTCAGTTTAGGAGTGATGTATTCGTGGTGTAGACTCCATTTTAAATTATTTAATCCTATTTGATTTATGATAATCATCGCACCCACGCTTGTGCTATGTGTGGCTATCATGAGTGTAGATAATGAAATATGACTAAACCATAAAATTAACCAGCAGTGTTCTTAGTGTTGCTAAGTGAGCAAAGGACCATTAAACAGCTTGATCTGGACTTCTTCTGAATAGTTCTTCATCCATGTGGTAATTTATGTGAGAAATTCTTTAACTGATTGAAAATGTCAGAGAAATAAATATTACATTTATTTTAATAAGCCAACTTTTGAAAGCTTGAACACTTCTCAGAAAGACCACATGCTCTGTTTACACATCGTCTCATGTGCATCGTTTTACTGGAAACAGAAGATATCAGTGGTGTGTTTTTTAGATAGTGATGAGAAACAACAAAAAAACACACTTTTCTTACTGTTCATTTATTTCTTCGTCTTTTTGAAGGGTTTAGGCCTGCTGCACATAGGAGTAAGCATGTCTTTACTGCAGAACTAAAACTACATACATATTTTCTCTCATGTCTGTTTCTAAACAACACAACACTCAATATAATCCACTTGAGAAACATCACAGCTGTCCTGTTTACTTTGTGGTAATTTAGTATAAGATGCACATCTTATTTTTTATCTCACTGCTGTCTGTTTTATTTATTTTTTTGTTCATTTTTACAGATCTTCGGATTCCAGGCAGGATTAACCTGCCAGGACACTACAGGCTGTTTTCTGCCTCTCATCCCCATCATCCCCTCCTTCAGCACTGCAGTTTATGGAAAACAGATTCAGATACCTGCATCATGGTGAGTCTAACACCGTTGCACTACAAGTAAAATTGTTTATGTAGCGTCTGTGTGGTGGCTTCTGGGGCTCCCAAATAAACTTTCCTAAATACATTAGAGACCTCTGATATAAGCTCCATTTCATAAAAAAAATGGATTGTTTCATTATATATAGAGCGTTAATTATGATTTTTTAAAAAATTTAATGTAATTTAAATTAAAATAAAAAATTTGGGGGGGGCTGTCAGTCGTAGACCCTTAGACTCATTTGAGGTTTTGCCTGCTTTACGGCGTCCATGGTCTCTAAAATGTGCTTTAGAAAAAAAACTGGTATGGTATGGTGCAGCTTTAGCCTTCTTCAGAGCATCACTGATGAGGCGACGCTCTGAAGATGGCTACAGATGTAGCCGAAACTTGTCAGCAAGAAGGCAAAAACAAATATCCATTACTCTGTGTTTAGAAAAGAACCAAATAATTGGATAACGAACTTAAAAAAGATGGAAAACAACCTAGCGAAAGAGTGATCATCCCAATTCGGTGCATACATCCATATCAGAACAACCGAAAGTGTAAATAACTCTCCCACCTACATTACATAACGCCCAGCAGAGTCTTTATGTACACTAGAAGCATTAAATTGTACATTGATTACCAATTATGATAGTGACCCTCCTTGATTTGGAACCAAAAGTTGACTGAAACGCCTGACCAGACCATTGTTTCTTAAAATGTCTGCAGAACATATGTTTCCTGCACAATAAGCAATGAGTCATGACTTTCCTGTACTTTAAAGGATTATTAAAGAATTTAACATTCCAACTCACGCATGTTAACCGGGTATCTAGACATTTGTCTGTTAGTGATCTTTTCAGTCATAACAAATACATAAAGAACAAGCATCAAACATGAAACCTAAGCAACAAACAACAAAGAAACAAGATTCCCTTCCAACCCCACGGAACCTGGCGATAACGACCCCTCCCAACAAAAAATCCACACAGTTCAGTTGAGTTCACACCCTTGTCCATTATTGCAGCCAACCGTTCAGCAAACTATTACCATTTTTATGTCAAATAAACAAAATAAAAGCGATATAAGGCTAAAAACTAGCTTGTTTTGACTACCTTCAAGTGTGCGTAAACTGTTTCTCTGCTGTCCATCATGGTGAAGAGGGCGGTTCCATGAACAACGTGATGTCCATGCAAAAGATCAGTGCCTGTGTGATACACACACACACACAAAATACAATAATTATTTTGTAGAAATGATAACTCACAACGTTTTGGTCTAAAACACATTTCTGTTATTAATCTCAAAAGACATGAAAAAGGAAACATTTAGCTAAATCCACAATAAATATTTCTTTTAACCAGATAAGAAATCTTTACCTTAAAGAAAAAATTAAAGAGTTTAAGGTTTAAAGAAACTGACTGACTTTGTATTTTCAAAACATGGAGAATATTTATGGACCTGCACTAATAAATTATTCATAAGAGATGTGAGAAGACAAAAAAGATAAAATAAGGATAAGCTTAAAGAAAAAGACAAACTGAATGAAATTAAAGTTCTCTGGGATGAGAGATGAGGAGAGAGAAAAAGAACATGAATAACAGGAAATCTTTGATGGAGATGGATGGGAAAGTAAAGGAAATATAGAATTTAGTTCTCTCTCTTTCTGTGTGTGTGTGTGTGTGTGTCTGTGTGTTCTTTAGCTCTGTTTTTACTGTTTCAATAAATGTTGCCTTGGAAGGGAAACCTGTATTCCTTTGAACTATCTGTCTAGAATTTAAATGGACTTTAGTTAATACATTTTAATACATTTTTTTTCTTGAATTTTTGTTCCGAATGAAAACTTTGCATTGTGCTCTGATAATAGTATCAGGCTTTTCAGTTATTTAAACAAACTATCATTCATCTGATCACCTTCGCTCACCTTCAGTGCTTCACACACACACACACACACACACACACACACACACACACACACACACACACACACACACACACACACACACACACACACACACACACACACACACACACACACACACACACACACACACACACAAAAGCAAGCTCAACCTGTGCCCTCTCCCTCACACCTAGCAGTCAAAGTGCCTGTTAAAGCAGGAAACCTGTGCCAGAGCACCACCTTGGGAATCTATTTCCTCCCATTAGTTTAGATTTAAACATGTCAAGGAACAGCAGATGGTTTTAACTTTCCTGACTTCTTCTCCAGATAAATAATGCATCTGCTGTGTGGTGGTTACCTTGTCACAATGAAAACCTTAATGTCGTCACTATGAAATGTATTTGAGCATGTCCTAGACAGAACCCGATTCCCTGTGCTCTCTGCTAGAGTCGTTTGTTTGATCTCCACCCTTATCCCCACCTGACTGCTCCACTGCCTCAAATGCTGAGTTCAGATTGTCTGAAGGATGGGGGTTCTATATATCAAAACCACATTTACCTTGTTGTTAAATATAGGCAGCTTGGGGTATCTAATGTAGTATACCAAAAAGTCTGTGTGCTGTCTGTGACCTGATTTCCTAACCTGGAGACATTGTTATTGATATCTGTTGTCCTTCAGGCTTGCAGTAGTTGTAGGAGGACACGTAGGGGTTTATGGTAGTTGGAGGCAGAAGACGAAAGAAAGGAAGTAACCAATGTTTTGGGATCGGTTTTATTTAACAAACGCAGCAAACACACTTTCTTCATAATCTTTGCCTTTGTGAGCAGAGCAAAGTGTAAAAATAAAGAGACTACCTGTGTGGACACGAAAAATAACTGGGCAGCCGTGCTGATGCATGCGCTATGTGATCTGGTACGTTTGGGTCACAACGCTGCTTCAACAGTGTGATACCCTCATGAGGGATGAGCAAAATATCCCACATGTTTAATATTTGTGCGATGACACGATTGCTGGTCGTGAGGTGTTAATCGCTTCTCGTTACCCCCTGTATACAACACAACGTACGACCCGAAATACGCTCTGACCTTAAAGATTCTCACACGAGAGGAAAGTCGGCTCAAAATGGGCCAAAAATTGATCGGCTTTTGACACCCCCCTTGAAATTTGCATGTCCCAAACCCACTTCAACATTGTTAATTGGAAGATGTTGGTCACTGTAATGCCAACTGCAAAAACAACACTAGATTGTTATCCACACCTCCATCTCCTCACGCTTAGATTACTTCAATTGGCTTTTCATTTGTCTGAGCAGAACCTCCCTGAACCGTCTATGGGTGGTTCAGAATGCCTGTGCTCGACTTCTGACCAAGTCCAAACACATCCATGTCACCCCGATTCTCTTCCAGCTTCACTGGCTGTTAGTTAACTTCAGGGTTCATTTCAAGATCCTGGTTCTGGTTTTTAGGGCCTTACATGGACAAGCACCATCATACATTGGTGATCTTCTCAGTCCCTACACCCCCAGCAGGTCCCTGAGGTCCAGTGATCAAAGCCTACTGGTTGTGCAGCGCACCAGGCTAAAGACCAAAGGTGACAGATCATTTGCTGCTGTGGCCCCCAGACTCTGGAACTCTCTCCCTGAGCCTGAGATCAGTGGACTCAGTGGTCTCCTTTAAAAAGCAGCTGAAAACTCACCTGTTCAGGCTTTGGTGAGACGTCCTGCTGATTCTTCCTCACTACCTTCTCTTCATTCTGCTGTTTCTACCAATTGTCTTTCTTGGGATCCTGTGATTACCTTTTTCTTTTAATCAAAATATTTCCTTTTTCCCCATTTTTTATTACAATTTTTTAAATCATTTTTTAATTGAATTTTTTGTTCTTGTAAAGTGCCCTGTGAATTTTATCTTGAGAAGCGCTATATAAGCATTGTTTCTTCTTCTTCTTCTGATTCTGATTCTGAATCTGAGGATCTGACAGTGATTTTGAAAATGTTTAAATTAATTTTGATCATAAAATGGAACCTTCAAAACACCAAATTTAGTAAAAAATCTGACAAACTAAAGAAAAAACTAGTCTGCCAAAATATTACCCACATTATTTTGAAATATAAATTAAGATGTTTCAGAATTCAAACGTCCTTTTATTACAAAGTAGCTTTGTGTCTGTCAGGACTTTCAGTTCCATGTGATTCGCCTTGGGCTTAAAACTTCAAAGCATGGATATGCCACATCAAAACTTGATTTGTTAAATGAAGCTTGATGTTAACGACACTTTGAACTTTTCCAACACGCCTGTTTGTTTTACTGTCAATCTCTTTCATTAGGAAATGATGGGCTTAAGTTATTTTAAGTTCCTAATGCAATCACTCCAATTCTGTCATTTAAAGCCAAAGTGACTCATATTTGACCCCACCTGCCTACATGGGAGACAGCCTACCTGTCATCCCACCCCTTGTATTGTCTGTCACCCCCGGTCAGAATCTAATAAACCAGTTTGCTCCTGGAAGAACGGTGATAAGTCCTGACAGAGTTTCGGGGGTATTACGTGGTTATTAGAAAAATGGTAATCATTGTAACAAAAAAAAAATCATCATTTCGGCCCTGTGTTTATAGCGTAATTCAGTTAAAGCGTAAGTCAATTAAAATGTGTGTGTATATATATATATATATATATATATATATAATTGGGAGGTACAATAATTACTGAAGTCAGTTCAAATCACCCACACATCAGTCTGTGCCTCATAATATCTTGTTTTTCAGCCCTATTTCCAAAGGATCGTTTGGGTATTTAGTTCACATTTTCAGAGAGAGGACTGTCCTCTAGAAAAGGTTGAGTTCAGCGTGTGATATAGTGAGCTAGGGGAGCTCAAGGAGAGCCTCTGTGACGCTGAAAGCTCTGACTTTCAGCTCTAGCTGTTAACCTCACTTCATAAAACAGGTCTTTGTTAGCCATTGTTGCTTTAAATGTACTTGTAATTGTGTAGATATGTGAACTTTTCATTATTTTTCATAACTTCACTACTAGCTTTGGAGCCTTGGTTGTGTTGATATTTTAGCCACATTGTGACATTGGGTTTTAAACTATGGCTAGCATTGCTTTGACTAATGAATAACTAAAGTGAGCGTTTCTGTTTGTCAACACCACGCTTGGGGTCATTGGATCTCTGTAATTTGATCTGGGCTTGGGCTTTTGAGGCCTGCAGTGGAGTTAACACCTTTAAACGTGTTTTAGGTGGTTCAATCACAAGGACCAGATTTAAACACATTCAGGAGTGAGAAGCCACCGAGGCTGTTCTTATCACATTTAGGCACAGTGTGAATGCAAATGTGTTCCTAAGATCGCCTACTCCTGCACTAAAGACCTGCGGATGGGGGGGGGGGGGGGGGGGGGGGGGTTACTCCATTAAAATACTTATTTACTAAAAAATAATAAAACTTTAAAATCTCAGTTCAGACAAACATAAAGCATGATTGCAAATTTCACAGAAACCTCTGTTGTGGTTATTTCTATCATCACCTGTATCCTTTTATAAATGAGTTAGTTGATTTAGATTAGTTGTAGAGTTAAGTCCTGAATTGGCATTTTATTTTATATCATCTTATTAATCATGATTATTTCTTTCATTTACTTGATTTCCTTATATTTGCTGATGTCTTCTGGGTAAAGGACCTTGATCTATATGTTGGTTTTAAGAGTCATTTTAAAGAAAAACATGTTGGTTGTGCAACATGCAATTCGATTATTGTAATTGTTAATTTTAACCTGTTTACTAAAAACCAAGATTACAAATTTTTTCAACACACCTGCAGTGGTCTCTAGTATAAATGAATGCCCTGTGAGTCTATCTTTGTGGGGGGAAAAGCTCTGGCACTCCTGTTTCAGGAAGTAGAAGTAAGCCAGATGAGAGGAGAGCTCAAGACAGCAGGATTTGGAGTCATGTTTCCTGATATTCAGACATCACGTCTCTGATTGGATAACAGCAACACAGCTCTGTCACTGACTCCATTTGCTCTGCAACATTAATGTTTTATCTCCACAAATAACACAAGCCTGAAGAAGTTCTGCTGTGTGGTGGAGTTGCTAATGCTAACGGTTAGCTTCTAATAGCCAAGACATGGTTTAACGGCCAGCAAACAGCAAACCAACAACAGCCTTCTCCGTTATGAGTCAAGGTGGGTGAGGAATGTTAACTCATTCACTGCCATTGACGACTATAGTCGTCTTTTCACATCCAACCACCGGCTGCCAATGACGAATTTAGTCGCCATTTCCCTTTTTTTACGGGGTGGACGTCGGAGCGAGCCCCCGCACCGTGAGAACAAACATCACGTGTCTAAAGCGGATCTTCATCCGTGTATGTCACACATCACGTGATCAGGAAGCAGAAAATCAATGAATTACGAGTTTGTTTTGGGCCGCTGCTGTGAAAAAAACGATGCGCCGAACCAGAAATGCTTCAGGAGCGGCGCTTGGACACCAGATTGTGAAAGAACGGATAATGCTAGAAATACAGTGATTCTTCCTGATGTAAGAAGTGAGTCTACTCTTTCTTTTGGTAGTTTTGGCGATTACATGATCATAGAGCACAATGATCTGTGACTCTTCATAAAACAGTAAAAACGCTCAAAAACGCTGGCAGTCAGGGGCTTTCTGATCAGAAAACGGCTGGCAGTTAATGAGTAAATACTCAGTGTGACATAGATCTGTCAGGCTTTTCAAATCCGAGCGTTTCAGAAGATGATGCAGGAGATAGGGGTAGGAGACTATTTTCATGTTTAGCC
Source organism: Aphyosemion australe (assembly GCA_006937985.1). Taxonomy (NCBI): domain Eukaryota; kingdom Metazoa; phylum Chordata; class Actinopteri; order Cyprinodontiformes; family Nothobranchiidae; genus Aphyosemion; species Aphyosemion australe. The sequence goes on from SSNS01000419.1 coordinate 124,310, forward strand.
TGCATGTGAAACTCCGAGTGACCGATCATATTTCATAAATAACAGTGAACTTGATCTTTGAAATTCTGCAGAGTTCATAAGCATAACTATGCTTTTCTTTTTAAAGCAGCCGTCTCTTTTGTTGCATCTCTTACATGACAGGCTATCAAAAGGTGTGAGTTCATAGTGAATTCAACAAATCAGACCTAATGCATTTTGAAAATTAATACAGATATTAATACACAACTGCTGATGTTCTGTTTACTTCTCACCACAGCTGACGTCGGGGAATTCCTTTTTATATACAAAATGAATACTGTAGAATCTTGAAATGAATAAACAGGAAAGATTTCTATTTTCATTCATTTTACTATGGAATGTTGGACGCCTTCATCTGGTCTGAGTGACTGTTGTACAATATGGGCTCCATGTTTCCATCCAAATCGATTCCCATTAGACTAGAATTAGTAACTGAGCCACATGTTAAAGCACATATTCAGCTTGTAGGGACTGAGAAATCTCACACATGACAGGTCAATTTAAGAAATAAGCTTCTAATATTAAACTCTGCTCATATTATTAATTATCCTGTAAACATTGGACATTAACCCCGTTCAGGGTCATGAGGAGCTGGTTTCCATCCCAGCAGCAAACAGGAGTGAGACGGAGTACGCCCTGAACAGATCACCAGTCCTTTACAGGACCAACACAGAAACACAAGACAGACAGCCATGCACTCACACCTAAGAGCACATTAGATTCACCAATTAGCTTGTCATGCGTGTTTTGGGACTGTGAGAGAAAATGGAATACCTGGAGAAAAGTCACACATGTATGGTGAGAACAGAAAGCTCTCAGCTGACCTTTAAACCCAGGACCTTGTCTATGTGAGGCAGCAGTGCTAACTGCTGTGCCACATTGCAGTCCATGATATTATTCAAGATTTACAAAGTAATGTATTAAATACTGCTTAATGATCAATGTTTAAGAATGAAAGGTCAAGGTAACTAAGATAAATAGTTGTTTCTGAAGTTTTTTACATGTAAAAAATGACGCAATTTTCAAAATACCATCATGTTTACATGAGCATTTTTCCTCATTAGCAAGAAAAATGTGTTCATAGACGCAAATACTTGACAAATAAGAGTGTGTTTTTGCACAACTTTATAAGAATGAGTAATCAAAGGTTCCACTCAATAAGCTGGCAGAAAGTGTGTTTTCTTTAAAGGACTTGTACTCTGTTATTAATTTGTATAGAATATATAAACTTATATATATATATAACTATATAATATATGGGGTGTATATATATATATATATATATATATATATATATATATATATATATATATATATATATATATATATATATATATATATATATATATATATATATATAACTATATATACACCCCAGCCTTCCCTCAGCTTCCCAGTGTCTCAGTGTCAGTTAGTCACTTCCTTAAACCCTTTAGTCCAGACAAACCCAGAACTCCCAGCTTCACACTCTCAGGAGAAAGATGGAATGGGAGAAGAAATGGGACGTTAGAAGTGCCACCTGCATCGATCTCCCCAAAACTGAACCTCGCTCTCACTCTCTCTCACTCACTCACTCAAACGCACGCACACACACACGTACATGCTCTCACCATATAATGTTCCCCACACAGGGCCACCTGACGGCTGTAACATATGGAGATTGACTGTGGCCCACCAACTAACCAGCAGCAGTTTGGTGTGGTTCGTCGCATTGCAGGCCATAATTCAGACCCACGCCAGCTTTTATGTGGCAGTTTTAGCAGCCCCTATTACTTGCACAGCTTTTTCTGAGGGGATAATTTCTGAAAGCATGTGGAATTACAGGTGCATGTTATATGGCTTTAGAGAGCAGACATGCTTTTTCGAATAGTAGCACAGAACCGAATGTTGGTTTTCCCTTGATATCTCATTATTGGCCTAAGACTTTTACATTTTTCTCTTTTTAGTGCACTTTTTAACATTACCTGTACGATTTCTCTTCTTTGTTTAAGGGGAAGTTGAGAAGTGTATTACTATGTCTGGACCAGTAGTCTAGACTCTAGATTAGCTCGTGTTGTGATTTATGAACTCTGCTTGAGGCATCTGAGGCACGAGGCTTCTGGTGTGATTGTAATGCCTCATTACTCCTGTTCATAATTAGTCAGCGAGCTGCTCCTGGTCTGCGTCTCCAAGTGCAGCCAAGAGCAGGATGACAAATGATTTCTGTGTGCTTGAAAAGACATCCAAGGTAAATGTAGCATAAGCAGATTTCACTGGTGAAAAATATCAACCAATGAAAGAGAAATAATCACTTTGGGTGAAGAAAAGTCGGTGTCCAGTTGCTGTTGTCAAACCTCTGTGCTCCATTTACAGATTAGTAATGCCCATAATTCCTAAGGTTATATCGTATGTTCTACAGTATCAGCCCACATACTGTTACAATGAAACAATTATCAGTGTGGTAATAAAATGTAGTCAGCATTTCCATTAAGGTAGGGTCATGCTGGGACTGAATTGAACGGCATTTGCAAAAGAGTTCCAAAATGACTCGGAAAGTTTGCAGAGGTTCTCCAATTCCTTGCACAAGCTCCAGTGCCTCACTGCAGTGTCACTGGGATTTTAAACATGGTACAGAAATTTGCAAGACAAATGTTCTCTCAAAATAGTCTGTGCATGCACGGGGAACCAGTCTCCAGCCCTTCTTAATGTAGTTTCATCGATGGGAGACATTTTTGGGAGGAGTTGCTGACCACATGTGATCTAAGGAGAAAATTCCTTAAAGACACTTTCAACGACTGTTGCAGTTTGTAATTATGTCCTATGCCCCTCATGATCTAGACAATTATAAAACCTCTCACAAAAATGTTTAATGTAAAAGTTCTATTTGATTCCAGATAAAAATGTGCACATTTTGTCACTATTTTGCATCTACAACCAGTCACAAACAGTCACAGTCCAGTCAGAACTCACCGCTACTGTCTCTAAGACCTTATGAATTTAAACATCTATGTCGACGAGGTTTTATTACAGGTAGGTTTTATGGTAAGGTGAAGGAAAGCTGCAGGACCTAAAATCAGCTTGTGGCGGCCGTGGTCACGGTCAGCCTTTAGTAAGGGTTCAGTTATGAGAGCAGCTGAGAATTTGGTTAAAGAAGGCAAGCCTCCAGGCTATTCCCTTCTCAAACAGGAAGGTTTTTAAGAAGGAAAAAAGTGATCAAGCTGAAGAGATGTGAACACACTGCAGCGAGTTGGCTTAATGTATTAACAGGTGTGTTTTAAAACATGGGAATGGTACATGATGTAATGTTGTTCCACTTTTCACTCTGAAACGTTTGAATGTAAAGAATTGTGAGCTGCAAGGTAAAACATCATTTTTCATGTGGCACAGTCTATAAAATGTTTTGGCTGGCTCGACAGGAAGGATTATTTTTTCCTTCCCTGCATCTGCTGTCAGACGTTTTTATTTGGTTTCGTGAATGATGGACATCAATGGATGTATTGAGCAGAAAATGACCCAAGCAAATGCAAGGCCTATGTCTAATTACTGATTCCAGTTCTAATACACGTTCTGTGTCATTCAGTAACATCAGGTATAGAGACTGTCATCACATTACTGTATAATTTGTGTTTTTGCTCTAATTATTCAGACATATTTTAGTTCAAATGAACAAATGTTTAATTCAACCCAGGAGTTTACATTTTATTCTGTATTTGCATGCCATCCAAGAATATCCATTGAATTTTAACTTGACCATAAAGTGGACTTGGTTGTGTATATAAATGTATGAGCTGTGGATTTGGAAGCAGCTGGATTTTTTTCTCAGTTCCCTGAAAGACTGTTAAACTTCTGAATTTGTCATCTGAGGAACTGGAGCTCAGAGGAGGGAAAACAGTGGGAAATAGGGAAGCTCTGAGTGGATTAGCATCTACTTTAATGTGCATTCCACTGCTCTTTTCTGCTAAAGATCCTTTCATTACTTCCAAAAATAAAGACATCTGTGAGGTACAAAAAGTGTCTCTACAATAAAGAAATAAATGGAAGCCATCTCATTTGTTTACCTACAAGATGTTGTGTTGTTAGTGGACATCTGCATGAAGATTTGGTGTTTTGGGAGAGAAAACTAACCTGACCTAGCAACAACTAAAGCAGCAGATAGACAGAATACATGGTTTGAAGAACGTGGACAGAATCCTCCTCTCTGTGTGTCCTCAGTAGGAACTGTCTGTCCTCCACAGCTGGACATATTGAACACAGGCAGGAAGCTACATGCACACACATACGTTGGCCCCCTGGTGCATTTTTCTTTAATGCCTGATGAACCACATCATTGCCATTTTCTCGCCTTGCGGTCTGCAGCTGTCTGCAGCACTTGATTAAAACATTTCTTTTCGTAATCCCCATGTAATAAAGTCGTCTCCTGAGAGTGAATCTCAGTGTGTGTGTGTGTGTGTGTGTGTGTGTGTTTTGGGTCAGGGGTGCTCCAGATGGGAGGAAGGGGAGCTCTGTGTTTGTGAGAGTGAAAGAGAGAGAGAGAGGAGTGTTTCTTTCTCTGAAGAGTTTCGGCTGTTCTGGACCAATGATTGAGAAATGCACACATGGAACACCTTTGACCTCTGGGAACCACGAAACTCTGAGCTGTGGTAGCTAAAATAGTCCACGCCCATCCCCAACTTCACTACAACATCCAGCACAGAGAAGGTTTTGTTATGCTAGAAGATGGTCAGTACAGATCGTAGTAGAGTGGGACAGTGAAACTGTAATACGGTAGTTTATTGTCCCAGGAGAAAAGCTTTAAGAATCAACGTGCTGCCTTGATCAAAATCAGTCACTCATGAACTGGGATGAGATCAAATCAAGGCAAATACAGGTAATGAATCTGGCTTCACGCTGAGTATCCTTTCTGAAGTTGGCTGCATTATAAACTTTGCTTCTGGTCTGCACCAGGATTTCAACACTCTTCTCATACATAAATAAATTCATGTAAAATAATCGTAGTAATCATGAAACCGTGAAATGCCAAATCTGCTGAATGCTCTATATGAAGTGAGCCATGTTGGATGTTTGGTACATTTTCTAGTGAATATTTGTTCGAGGACACTTTTAGATGTGAAACTTTGCCCACTTTTAATTTGTTTCTGCAGTTTTTTTTTTAAAGTTGACCATTTTAATTTTCTAGCCCACTACAAGCACATTTAATTGTGGTAAAATTGTTAACAGGTAAATTAGTAACACTTAAATCAAACAAACAAATAAACAAATATATAATATACACATTTTATAACATAATACACTCATTCCTGAAATGAGGCCTAATTTGAATGATTTCCAGTTATAGCTCTCACAAGATCAGGGCATCAAATCAAATCTAAATTTACTTGTAGAGCACTTTTCATTATAAAATCAGCACAAAGTGCTTTACATAAATAAAACAACAATATATACAGATTAAAAACACAGCTTTTACACATCAAAATTACATAACCAGTTAAAATATTTTGTACACACTCAGCACACACCCTGACCCTCACCCCTTCACTGCGCCACACACAGCACAATCAAGTTTCCCAGTATAATAAACTGGACTTAAAAATAAATAAAACATCTGGACACTGGAGTCAAAATAAAACTGAAAACAATAATGAATTTTTTTTTATTTAACCTTTATTTAACCAGGAGATAAAAAACCCATTGAGATTAAAAACCTCTTTTACAAGGGTGTCCTGGCCAGCTAATCAGCTAATAAAAAAGAAAAAATAGATCAGGTAAAAGCCAAGCTAAAACAGTAGAAAAAAACCTGTAGAAGTGGTCAATTGTTTCCTCCTCCTGCGTTTCCCTCTTAAGAAGCGCTGCAAATCGGACAACAATAGCAGTAAAGGAATGAGTTAAGGAATGTTTGTGTTGGTTAGTTAAGGTAGGTGTGACAGTGAATGATGTGAAGAAACTTCAGATAAGTTATCACCGGTCTCAGGACAGTTCCTATCTATTGTGTCTTATAGACAAATATGTGGGTTGTTAATTGATTGTATTGGCCCTGGTGTGGACTTTGCAAATAGACCTAGATAAGTTAAATTCAAGAGAAAGTTGCACATTGTGAGGAAGCCTAAGGGATATCTTTTAAAATGTTCTGGGGTTTTGGGATCTTCACCTGATTTTAGAAGTTTAATTTTGTAGTCTGCTCCAGTTGATGTGACACTTTTATTAAGCTCCAATTAGAACAAAATTCCACTTGTGTCGATGAATGTGTGCTCATGTCAGTGTGCATGCCTCCTCCTGTTTTACTAGTTAAGAGACTGTGGGCACCTTGCTTCAAGTTTCCTGTTGACATTCAAGTCCCCACACCTATGTGTTGGTGCATTTTGGACAGAGTTGGACATTGAGTTTTTGGTACTGTACAGGATTTGTTCCACTTTTAAAATTAAAAACAAACATATTAATTCACTGGTTTAACCAAGCTTCTTTCAGCAGAGAGTCTTAGCTAATGCAAAGACCTGCTTCCTTCCCAACAACTTTCATCACAACACGCCCCTAATTATTACCATTCCTGATATAAGGGGTTAGATCAGTCCTCCCTCCATCGTCTATAGGTCTATAGGTACAGCTGCTCATCTCTTAAAGGTGAGGTGTTTTTCTGAAGCATTTTTTGGCATATAGCTTCACATACCGATGGCAACCCGTAAATTAAAGTTTTGTTAAAAAATGGAATAATAGTAATCGCCTCTGAAATGTACAATCCTGAAAAGGAGGTTGGACCTTTGAATTGTTTTCAAAATGCAGCTCTCTCAAGCAGCATTTTCCAGGAACTCCTCCCTTACCTTTGACAGGTACAAGAAAACGTGAACACATTACACCAACACTGGCTTTTTTTGTTATTTGTGATAAAGGCAACCGCTGCTTTTAGAAATGGTAAATGGTCTGTATTTGTATAGCGCCTTCTTAGGGTTCTACAACCCCCCAAGTTGCTTCACAACACAGTCATCCACCCATTCACACACACGTTCACATGCTGGTGATGATGAGCTACAATGTAGCCACAGCTGCCCTGGGGCACACTGATGGAAGCGCGACTGCCGAACACATGTGCCACCAGTCCCTCCAACCACCACCAGCAGGCAAGGTGGGTTAAGTGTCTTGCCCAAGGACACAACAGCAGCATTCTCTGGCAGCAGCCGGGATCGAACCTGCAACCATCCGATTACTGGACAATCCGCTCCACCTCCTGACCTACTGCTGCCCATATGGAAAAGTAAAACATTGAACAAATATGACAAATGATTTGAGCAGTCACGTATGTTCATTATATTCTAAACTCAGAACAGAATATAAATGGCTGAAAAACCCAGTTTGACAAATTCACCAGAAGTTAGAGATGGACGCTGTCTTCTAGTTCAGGTGGTAAAGAGTGCAAGTCTGCTGGGGTTTTACAACTCTATTTTCTATAACAAAAAATCTTTATTAGTGTGTGTGTGTGTGTGTGTGTGTGTGGCAGTGGTGAGGGGGGCATTGGTTTTATAGAGTTAAATCTTGGTGTTTGGCGAGAATGAACATGGCGTTCTCTTTAAAAAAAAAACACACAGTAATTAGAACCCTCAATTCCCAAAGGATTAAAGTGTAATTTAAGGGAACGCTGTTTCAACACAAAAGCAAACATCTTTCCCTTCTTTTTTGAATGTGCTGCAAATGTGTCTTAAAATACTAGATTTGACCATTTTCCAAACACTAATGAGTTGTTCGTAGAAGAAAAAGTAAATGATTGAATTTTTAGTTGGTTACGGAGCCAAAGTTCAAACAGAAAAACAAACAAAGTCGAGGTTTTTGTTTACGTTTCATTTTAGTTTCTCATATCTTATACATCTGATGATGTTACGACTATTTAACACAAATATTGTCTAAGAGTATTAATGCATTTTGTTTCTAACAGCATGGAGCCAATGACATAATTTACTATTGAAACTTTTCTGGTTCAAGTTAGTTTTAAGACCCAAAATAACTTTAAAATTGGATTTCTAACTCAATTTTTGCTTTTGAGACTAAGCAGACAAGACAGAGTCCCACTGTTATTATTGTACATATAACTCTGACACACCCTCTGCCCAACTTGATCCATTTGTTTTACTAGATTTTTGACAGACACACTGGACAGGAAGACTTTGTGCCAGCCAGCTTACCAGTCCAGCAGCAGTCTGCCGTCACAGAGAAATGATGAGAACTGAGACCCTTATGCGGTAGAAATCCACCATTCAGAACCGTATTTCTCCTTAGAATGAAAACCCATTATTTAGATATTATTTTGAACCATTATTTTAGTAATTTATTTCTCGCCTTCCGTATTGTGTTGTATATTTTTGGAAAGTCTGATTAGTCACCTTTTTTCTCAAGGTATAGCATGTAAGCTTTGTGTATCTATGGAACGAGAACACAGTTAAACATGTATAGCACCCTAAAAATCTACCAAACTCCCCTCAGACATTTCCCTCTAGCTATTCATACTGAGATCCAAGCGCTGCAGGTGTGTTTCTGTAACAGGTGTATGCCTGCTGCATGAGGAGGAGGATGGATGGGTCTATTGAGTACCACTGAGGTCCCAAAAAGTGTCAATGGTGTAAAAATAGCCAATATTAGTTGTTTTGTCTTGATTACGAAAATTCAATCATCTGGTTCATGAAGAAACTCAGAGCCAGCGCGAATGCCAGCAGGGTTTTTTTTGTGGTATACCCACATGTTCTCTGTGTTGCTCATTCCACAGATGCATGGGTTTTTGCTAGTTGTACTTTGTTTTAAAAGTCACGAATCAGGCTTTCCAACCATTTTAATGGTAATTTATTTGCTTTTATCATCAAAGTTGTTGACCTACAGGGGGACTGCCCACTCAGTTAGCCATTGAACCCCTAAAAGAACTTTGTTTCTAAAATTCTGAGTGGATCTAAAATGTTTTGTTGGCTCAACTAGTCTCTGCTGGATCTCCACTTTATGAGTTTAGCTCCCCAGGCTGCAACCTGAATTTGTTAAGTAGTTTGTAGTGTTGAAAAGCAAAAGCATTGTTGAAAAACACACATATCTGTGGTAATAAGTTACCATTCCCTACTGCTGAGAATGCTCCAGGGATTAATTGTTTTTTGACCTCTGGATTCTTTTGTTGCTCTCAGAGCCTGTTGTAACATTGAAGGTTTTCCTGCCAAAAAGCTGTTTACCATGCTGCAGCAAGAAACACTGACCGTGCCAGCTACTTAATGAAATCCGATGAGTGCCTGGCTGTCCTCACATCCAACATTCCCAAAACACCCTAATGAGTGTTTCTGGTTCTCATTTATTCCCGAGATTCAAGATGCTGTTCACAAAGAATTGGGCATATTATAATAAAAACAGGTGCATAATTAAAGTTTTAGGGGACCACATGCACATGACTGCTCCCCTTAAACGCTATAAACACTCAAATAAGCCAACAAACTTTCATCCCTTGCCAGTCGTCTGATTGAAGTGGCTTTGCCGGCACATTTGCTCTGCATGTGGGGACATTGTTTTTGCCGCGTTGTCTTTTGCTGTCTTTTGTTCAACTGCAATATTTCATTATGAACATGCACGCTCCCATGCACGCTCCCATGCACGCACTCATGCATGCACTCATGCATGCACACATGCATGCACAGCATCATGCAAAATCATCTTGATTGATGGATTGTTGTATAGCATGCAACAGTAGTGATTTTTATTAGCAGGGAAGCATGAGGTTGCATAGTTTACAACAATGCCAAATGTATTACATGTAGTCAAAGAGATGAAAATATTTTTGTGTCGTATTTGTGTGTTGTCAAGGTAAACTCATCGACTGTGTCCCATCATATTTTTTTAATATTTATTTTTTACTTTAACATCCCTCTTTATCCAAGTTTCTACCTTATAGCTGAGACAGAAGACGCTTAACTCTGGGTTTTCCTGTGTGCGGCTAACAGCTTATGTCACCCTTCTGAACCACCCAGGAGCAGAAGAAAGGGAGAGATAAAGAGACTTCGGAGAAGGAGAGGGAGGGAAGCAGAGCAGTTAAACGATTGCAGAACTGCAGAGCGAGGAGAGGGACCCTGTGACATATCCCACACTCTGAACTGGGACCAGACCATAATGGATGTGTGATTAAATGAACTGTGATGCTCGTTCCTGACATGCTGCAGCCATCCCTGGAATTAGTCACAGTTCTATTTTTACCAAACGCACTGCTCATAAGGCAGCACCTCATTGCTTCCATTGCAATATGTAGTCAAGCTAACGCATGCGCGCGCACACACACACACACACACACACACACACACACACCAAAAACTAGATGTGTTTTGGGACAATGTGACTTGCCAATCCTCAAAAACCTAGCCCAAGAACCCCTCAGAGTGCATGGGAGAAAAATAAGAATGGAACCTAAGAGGCTTGTTTTGCTGTGTTTAGTCCAGGCTCCCTAGGTGTTTTTCCAGTGAGTAGAAGTTCCTGGGAAGCAGAAGGAACCAGTAAGAGAAATCTGAGATTAGTAGTTCTGACCATGACAAGTGCTCCATCACTCTCTGCTGTGCCTTTTAGGATAAGTGTGCTTACTGTGTGTCGCGGTAGTACAAAATGAAGTGTGTGTGTGACATTGCATATTAACCAGACATGTCTTTATTATGTGTATGGATATGGTGGTGTGAATAGGAGATTAAAGAGAATATTTAAGAAAAGAATTTTAATTTGAAAGTGAGTTTGTGTCCGATGATAAATGAAGGCGTGGTAAGTTGAGGTTCTGATGGACAGAGGCTTGGAGGACCTCATCGGACTGCTGTGTTACCTCATCCCCCTGAATGTCCAGCTCATCTTGTCATGCTCACACAAACCCCTCGCTCCACACTGGAGACATATGAAATGTTAAATGCATAGAGATTTTTTTGGGGGGTCGGGTTTCTGGGCTGTACATCTTTTCACATAAATCATCATCACAGTTTTGACAAAGGGGAGAGAAGGGTCAGCAAAGTAAACCTGCCTGCCAAATAACAAAGGAAAACTTGGCTCACACCTGGTACTTCTTCAGTTTAACAGTTGGAATGTAGCTCTACTTATTTGGCCCTTCATGCTACCAATGAGCTGTTTTATAATCTGATGCTGTATTGATGGATCTGTGGAAGTTGTCAACACTGTCTTTCCACCTGTGCTCCTGCCATTCATTCTTCATTTCAAACTTTTCAGTTTTTTTGTTCATTATCACTAAATTCTGATAGACTTAATCATTACCTGCACGTATCCTGATTTAATGTTGTCGTTTTTTTCTTGCAGGAGCAAAAGGTCATCGGTTTCTACTGCTGAGTGCATCTTTGAACTTCCTCACTTCACTATTCAGGCGACACGAGCCCAAACACTTTTGCTTCAAGCAATATATCAGAGCTGGACTCACAGCACCACCAGTGGATGCCCCCTGATACTCAGTGAAAATCTACTCAGTGAGGTGTTCAATGTTCCAGGTAAGCAGCATGGTTGGCTAAGAACTCAGCTCCACTGTTAGGAACTAGTTTACAACACTGCAAGAAAAAAAAAGTTTTATTTGGAATCACTGATTTGATTCTTATGACAGTAGGACCTAACCAATCTGTCAGATGTTTTACAGGAGACACATTTATAATGTTGATAGGGGTGGGCCATATCATACTTTTCACGATAAAATCGGTATTTTTTTTTCATGCCTGGTTTAAAAAAATCATGCTAATTAAATGACATCAACACATCTATCAAAGTTGTGAAGGCAAACATGGCTGAAATCTCAGTGTTCGCTCATATGAGCGAGTAGGGAAAGATTCATGGTCGTTTTTGAGGTATTTTGGCCCCTGCAGGCCCCCATACCTGTTACCTGGTCACACGAGTGGCCTCAGCCCATCTCTCCTCACAAACAAAACAGAAAGACGTGTGAAGCAGCAAGCTAGCGGGAGCCGGGTGTGCCTGCTAACTCTAGAAATTCAGCTTAATACAGATGTGACCGGCTCCTGCTAGCTTGCTGCTTGTACATTAGACGCAAGGCACAAGTTTATTTTGCTTCATCAAATATTCTTGTTGATGAAACAAAAGCTTCGTTCTCTCTCCCGCTCGTTTTTTGTCATTCTTAAACAGCGACTACAAAACAGGACCACCTACTTTCGCACATAAACATTCATGAATTGTGTTTTTTATTTAAAAGATGAGTAGAATATTTTAAAGATCTTGCAAAAGCACTCAGTGTTCTGCAGAACCACAGCACTTGGGTATAAGTTACATTTTGAATTCTGGCTACTGTTTAATTATCCTTTCACGTTAATAAATAAGGTTCAGATGGAAATGTGGAATTAAAAGAAAAAAAAGACTGAAAAAGTTGAATTTGGGAAAATCAAATGGATTTCATAGGGCCCTAGTATTACTGCTGAAGAAATAACAAATGAATATCAACATTTTTTTGTATTGTGTTGTATTGTCAGATTTATCGTTATCATCAGAATGCTCTGAAATATCGTGATGAATATTTTGGGCCACATTGCCCATCCCTACTTGGGTATCACCTGTTAAATAGGTGCAGCTTTTGTCCAGTTGGTTCCCAACAACAGCACAAGGTCAACAATGTACACAGGACTGGTGTGTTTCTGCTTACACCTGTTGTCTGGGCTGACAGTCAGTCTGTCCAGTGAGACCAGCAGTCAGAATGCTGATTCCTCCTGCTTAAAGTGGATTACAAAGAAAAAATGTCACATGAGGAGTTGCATCAGTCTGTTTGCTCAGCTTTAGGCCTGTAATTTAGTCTCTAACTACCTTGTTTATATCTTAAAGAGCAAGTCACCCCCAAATCAACTTTTTTGGCTAATAAACTGTATAAATTAGTGTCAAATAGTGCTGTAGACATACGGGGCGACGGCAGTAGAGGAGTTAAGTGCCTGCCCTGTGATCTGTCCTGCTCAGTCTGTCACAGTTGCTGTGCCCTTGAGCAAGGCACTTAACCCGCTTTGTCTGCTGGTGGTGGTCAGAGGGGCCGATGGTGTCCTTCTGTCAGTGCACCCTAGGGCAGCTGTGGCTACAATGTAGTTTATCACCACCAGTGTGTGTGCATGAATGAATGACTTAATGCGCCTTGGGGGGCCGTAGGACTCTAGAAGGTGCTATATAAAAACAGTTTGTGTGAAGTAATTATTTTGGCATTTTAGTGCATCTTATTTAAAATTTAGAAATTCATTATTGCGCCCTCTTCAGGTTAAAACTCTGCACTAGATTGAATTTGAATCAGCCATAGCTATTGGCTAAGAGGTACCCAATGATGTTGTTGGACTGCAGCTGAGTTTCGGCCACACCTCCAGCTGGCTAGGACACTCACGAGCCGATACGAAATGATTCGGCTCTCTCGGTCCGTGTGTTCTCTTCTAGATGAATGTACTAAATATGAATGTAGCTGATTTATATTAATCTCTAATGTTCTGACCTTTGTCTTTTTAGGTCTGTATGTATGAAAATGAGATCATTAGTCCCAGGAAATTGTCAGGAAAAAAATATGGAGCTGGCTACAACTAAAAGTGATTTGACTCTCTCGTGAAAAGTTTTATGGTTTTTTCTATGGGCTAATCTCGACTGTCAGACCCGTGATTTTCATTCAGTGAAAACAAGTCAACCCGATAGAAACTAGTGAGTTATGGGCAAACTGGCTGCAAAGCTTATACCAGAAGTGAAGACACATATCCAAAACATTAGCTCTCCAAATATACATAGTCACTAGAGATATTTACAGATCACCTTGTCTTACGTGCAGTGTAGGATACAGTACGTGCAGCCGTGAGTAAATTAAATCTGAAACGCTTCATGTCACCTAGGATGCCCTAATGGCCATGTAATAAATTTGCCCCTTGTTAAAGGAGGGGGGAGGAGGGTAAATTCAATAAAACGGTAGCATTTCTCATGACGGTAGCATCTGGACAGTCCTCTTGAGGGCCTGGGATTTTCCAACTCATTAGGATCATGTTGTTTGGTATGCTGTCAACATTCTCCCACAGCCAGGCCAGCCAATATACCTTTTTCACTGTTGTGTAGCTGCCAACATTTATGAAACTGGTCTCCTGTGGAGTGAAGTCAAATATTCCTCTCCCCTTATGCTCCCTTTCTCCTGGAAGGGGTTTTGAATAGTGAAAGGGAGAAACATTTGCACATCTGGCTCATATGCTGGCAGGTTAGGAAAAAGCAGGGAGACGAGTTTGGGCTCAGAATGCAAAAGACTAAAGAATGATATGTGATCCATTGTGTAAGTATATATTTAGTGGAGAAAAACTTGGTATAAATTCCTATCGTATGTGTCGTATTTTGTCAACGCTTCAGAAATTTGCCAGGTTTTCCAAAAAAACATGGTGTGATGCAAGGAATGGAAAAAGTAAATGGTAAATTAACTTAATTCTTAATTGCTTTTTACACCACAAGCCACTATCTTACACACTCACACCACTTATTGAATGAAGTGGTTGTTTCATTGTGAAACTTTCTGGGTTGTGTCGGTTGCAGATCCTCGCTCTAACTCTGTTTTCCGACTCAGGACAAAAGTGACACTCAAACACAAATGTCTGAATATTTTAGGTAGCAAACAAAACCTGTTTTATTTGAACATCTGCATATGTATCCTGACTAAGTATGTCCTTCGCTCTATCCTTTTGATGTTACAGAGTTGGTCAGTGGAGGAAGGTGTTTCATATTCGGTTCAATTTCTAGCACAGATGGTCAGTGTCCTTCGTAGAAGGGCGCGTTTGGATGTGTGATTTAATTCCCTTTCAGAGAAGACTTCAAAGTTCAACAACAGTAACTTCACTTTTACTCTCCCAGTTCTGACAGATTGTTGGCCATTTTTAACATCTACTTCTACCTAAAGTACTTTGAGAGGTTACCTAAACACAGTAACAAAAGAAAAAGGTCAAGAGGAGAGTGAAATCAGACATTAATATGTAAAAATCCTCCCTTGTTTGTTTGAATGGGCTATCTCTGCAGCTACACGTGCTAAGCCCTCTTTTGTTTCTCGGTTTTGTCTGTTACTGGTAAAGTGCATGTTAGTGCTGTGCAGTATACCAGTTCATCTGGTGCACTGGTTTTAATTTCCCATATGGTATTCATTTTTATATGCATCTATGATATAGCACAGCTACATTGCCCTGTTATTATGAATGAAGCTGCAGGAATGGTCCAACTTTGGTGTGATTTGGTACAAATAGGTATGGTTTTGTAAATTGCATGAATCAAAAAGAGCTGGTATGTCTAGAACCTGTTAAAACATTAACAAAGGGTATCCAGAGCATCCGTCAGTAAAATAATGAGTGAAGGCCATCAGACATAGATCCAGTAGACATCACTTCCAGCACTTGAACGAGTTTGATGGGGGTGGGTTTGCAGCAGGCCAGGTGGTTGTGTTATCAGTTGTCTGGTATATATGGGGTGTACGGATATCACAGAGGTCTCATGTTGGAATGATGAAGGGTATCCACATACATCATGAAGGTCATGCAAATAGATCCCATCTAAAGAAGATCACTGTATTGGACACCAAGCATTACAGAGTCCATTTTATTATGACCATTGTGGGAGAGGACCAATCCAGCCAAAGTTGTGAAGAGACAAACCATTGTTAATCTTGACATTATGACATGGGGAACCTTAAAATATGATTTCAGGTCACCTCTGATAGGGATTTTGTGGACCGTCCATGCACATCACTGCATCAGTGATATTCTGCATCCACATGTCTTACTCCTCCTGAAACAGCACCTTGGTACAGCCTTTCAACACTCGTAACAAAAAGGTGTTCAACACGCACAACTTATTTTCCAGAAATCTTCAGTTTGGTGCGTGCTTCCAAAAGAACCAGGAACCAGCAGTCACTATGAGAATAAACTTCTGATTTAATTAGGATCTAATCTGTTGTGTCCACAATCATTTGTAAGGATATTATCACCCTTTAACGTTGCCTTTTTATCTTATTCTTACATCTAATTTTATTTGTGTATTTTTCAATTTGATTTTAAAATCTGCAGTTTTATGTTGTCACGTTGATTTTAATGTTTTATGTTCTTGCTCCCGGACAGCACATTGAATTGCTTCTGTGTGTGAAATGTGCTATACAAAAAAGCTGCCTTGCCTATTAACAGGAGATCCCGTTGTTCTTGCATATTTTTATGAAAAAAGTAACAAAATAGTTAGTTTTCTTGATAATTAGTTACTTTTATAATCTTGTAACTCGGTAAACAAACTCAGTTACATTTTTTGATGACGTAATTAGTAACTATAACTAATTACGTTTTTAAAGTAACGTTCCCAACACTGGTTAGCGGTGTTTAAAATGTAGGGGATTAGTTTAAACTATTCTATAATATTATAGTCTTGATCTGCAATTAGAGAAGCTTAAGCATAAATTTTCATCATCATCATCAGTGGTGGTTCTACATTGGAATACTCCCCGGGCGAGACCCCCTCTGAGAAAAGAATCTCATTTTAGATTTATTAGCTAGTTTTAAGATTTCTAGTCAAGCAACTTTTGCTTGACCCATTGGCAGATTTTTTTAAATCAAAACAAGAATATATGGATCATATTTTAAAAAAAATTACCTTATTTTAAGTTATGCTATTTTTCTAAAGAATAATTTGTTTTCTTTTTAGACTAAAAATAAGCTAAAATGTCTAAAAATTAAGCTTTTTTTACTTTACTAAAAATTCAGTTTTTGCATTTGCACAAGCAAGATGTTTGAGCTCCGGTGGCTCCGAGCAGTGCTCCTTGTGTCATAACAAAATGCCAACCCGGGCAGCAGCCTGGTCTGCCCATGCCTAAAACTGCTACTGATCATCATCAGCAGCAGCTTTGTTTATATTGCTATTTTAAGGATCCAAGGGAAACCCACAGTTCTGAATACTGCACACATTTACAAAATAATAACAGCAGTTAAGAATAGTCCCTAAATCTTCACTAACAGTACTACTCAAAACAATAAAACACAAATGGCAACACTGTTTATTGTGCATTCTGCATAAACGCTAGCATGTAAAAATGAATGTTTTTAATAAATCTCATTAGAGGGAGCCTTTCTGATGTTCAGCAGTAGAGCATTCCACAGCCTCGGGCCCGCAGCCGAAAAAGCACGGTCCCCTCTCAGTTTCTTTGTTGCTGTGGGAATGACCGACACGAGCTGATCGGTCGACTTATCTAGAAACACAGATATGATAGAGCCCCTCCATGCAACACTTGAAAAACAAATAAAAGAATTTTAAAACTCACTCTATTACAGATTTTGCCTCAAATGATTCCTTTTTTGAGGCATCGTTAAAAAGAAGACAGAGTCAAAGTGCTTTAAATTATCATAACACTCGCTTTTCTCAGCAGTGATGAATTCAACTTTGATGCAGCTACCACAGCTGGTTTTCTGGCCACGGAACTCTGCGGTGGTCTGGTCTGGGCCAAGCGGGGTGGGGGTGGGGGGTTTCTGGTAGAAGTTGGTGGTTGGTGGTCACCAGCCATGTTCTGGATGATTGCTGGGGGATATATGAGCTGTGACATAGCTTCAGTATGACAGATCCTGGGGAGAAAGAACAGAGGAAGAGAGAGTGCTTGTTATAATGAGCCGAATGAAAGATGAAAGAGAGATTCTAAAGGTTGAGGGGAAAAGTGACAGAGAAAAGGGATATAAAGAGACTGAGAGTTTTGGACCAACCTCAGTGGTCAAAATTACAACTAGCCATTGGTTCCTTTTATTAAACCTAGCTCCGGCACCTCATTGAGTGTCAGGTTAGGCACATGGACAAAGAAGCGAGCACATGTACAGGCGCATGCCCACCTCTATCGTTATTGGGTCTTATATGTAGGTCTGAAGTCACCCCATACGATCCCATTTAAGGCAAATGGCTCAAGAATGTTTGGATACAGCAAGTCTATGCTCTCACTGCATAGCAACTAGAGGTATGTTGATAATAATAATGGAGGACTTGTGGTCTCACTCATCATGGTATCATTATTAAAACAACGCTTTTGTTTTTACTTCTCAACACTAAGAATGGGGGTGGTGGGGGTGGGGTTGAGGACGAAAATAGAGAAGGTCACATTGAAGAACTTATTCATACGTTTCTTCTCACTGTTATATCCCATTGCTTCAACGCAAATGTGAGTTCTTAGATCATGTCTACAATAGTTTTTACGCGTTTTTGCCCTGCATGAAATAAGCTGCTCCTTTCATGGCCAGCAGTCCACGTCCCTGTGATCTTACTGGCTTCATGAGCCTGAACCTGACACAAATCCCCCTGTGATGCTGCTGCACAATAAGGGTTTGTAATAGCTCGGTATTATTAAAGGGGGGAGCATTTTTATATCACTCTGTCACACCTCTGTAATTTGATATCTATTTATTGTGTTCTGGTTTCAATATTCACCTGTTTATCTGTGTTAATCTCTTGCTCGTCATTAAACCACCAGTAGCATCAGCGGGGTTTTCACTCTGCTTATCTTTTCACTGCGTTTGTAATGGCTTCGGTTGCCAAACGTCTCTTTGAAACTTAATGCTCCACATCAATTGATTGAGACAAGCCGGGGAAAATGCAGCTTTTTCCTGTCATCTATTGAGCTCATACACTTATCTCATGAAGAGTTTTTTTTAATATATTTTTTCATTGTTCTATAGTGAGAGCGAAAGACGGAAGGACACACATATTTTTTATGGTCTGTGGTTGTCACAAATGTCAGTAAAGAGATGGGAAGTTTAAAGAAAGCCCTGAGATGTCTGTTTTAGCGTGGCCCGGCCCCTCACTCAAGTATCCAAGCTTCTTTGAAGAGGTAACTTATTGGTTTGAGAGAAAATTCTTCCTGTCTTCTTGTCTGCTTCACAAATTGACATCAGGACAGGAAGAAAGCTGGAGGGAAAGGAAAGTGAGAGAGGTTTTTCATCTAGACGCAAACTTATTTCTGACATTAAAAACACGTTGTGTCAGCATCAGAGAACCGATAAATAAATCTTGGCTGGAACTTGAGACGGTTCTTGTCAATGAAAACTTCAATGAGCTACAGACGGCCCTTGCTCCATTCCTGGCAGAATGTGATGATATTTTAAGTCAGTCCAGACTCGGGCCTTCCCTACTTTTCTTTTGTCTTGCTGAAGCTGTCTGCTCTTTCCCTCGTGCTTCTTTCAGGCAAGAGTTAATGAGAAAAAACAGTGAAACAGAAGTTTGTTGTATCACTAGCTGCGTTTACATGTGCACAATGTCTTTAATCTGATCATTATTCAGATTAGAATATGACTGTGCACATGGGTCCTGGAAAAATTAATCAAATTTTTGTTTTTATTTAACCCTTATTTAACCAGGGAAATCCTTGAGATCAAGTCTCTTTTGCGAAGGTGCCCTGGCCAAGAAAGCCGCCATAAAAGTTTCACATAAAATACAGTTAATAAAAGAAATAAACAAATATAAAACCTTGATATTACAGGCGTTTGACAAATGTAAAAAATTAAAATATACATGAGTACACACACACACACCCACATGCATATTTATATGTACACACACATACACATGCACCTTCATACACACACACACACACACACACAGTGGAAAGGAACACATCAGAGACAATTCATTAATATTACCACAATTCAACCAACCTTAGGGAATTGAAATTTCGTCTTGACATCCACCATTGCCACCGTAGGCTAATCCTAATTTCGGAAGCAGGAACGGGCCGATTGTGACTGCTTCCTGTTCCTTTACTAGCCACTTAAATTGACCAAATGAGACCAGATTTTCTAGTTTTAGGTGATTCTGTAGCTGGTTCCAGGCTGATGGGGCAGAGATCCTAAAAGATTAACAATCAACATAACCCAGCCATTTCAATCGGAATGAAAAGTTGATCCGATTGAGTTTAATCGGGTCAGAGTATTCCGAATGGCTTGTTAACATGATGCATTTTTATTCCGATCAGGCTTTTATTCTGATTACTTGTGTCCATGTAAACGCAGCTACTGTTGGACTTTACAAGACATGAAAACTTCTTTATTTAATAGTATTAAAGAACATTTGAAGGACTGAACCCCCCCCCCCCCCCCCC